>WOFM01000169.1:1205068-1754207 GCA_011428145.1 Ericerus pela
AAATACACTGAAAATCTAGATCTAACTTATAATTGAAAACACAATAATATTATAGGGTATTTTGATGCTAGCTGGGGTGATTGTCCTAAAACAGGAGCATCTAAAGCAGGACATTTAATAAAATTATTTGGAGATACTATAATATGGAAATTTTATAAACAACGGAGAGTAGTAACTTAAACATGTGCAGCAGAGTGTATAGCGATGAGTGAGTTGGCTAAAGAGTTAGCTAATCAAGCCGAAATAACGGAGAAAATTATAGGTATCTCATTTCTACCTGCACAAATTTATTGTGACAATCAATCAGCAATAGGCGGAGCTCAGATGGTAGGAGTACCAGGTTTAAGGTACTTGCATACACAGTATCATTATGTTCGTGAAAGTCAACAACTTGGTGAAATTGTTTTGGTAAAAATTTCTTCAGAAGAACAGGAGGCTGATATTTTTACTAAACTACTACCTATTGGGAGTTTTGAAAATTTCACTAAATTAATGTTAAACTGTGAGGACAACATCTATCATTCAATAACGGAGAAATAAATAACATATTATAATAACAAATAAAATAAAACATATATATATATAAATATAAACATATACATATACCCACACATATTTTATCAGATAGTAATACCTAACGTGTTGTTTCAGATTAAAACAATACGAGAAACGGTGATCTCTAATATGATCTAGAACCCCTGATTATACTAAGTCTTATTATGATTTCTTATTATGTCTATTCTTGTTATGTCGTGCATAATTTTTTAATTTTGTCTATATTCATGTTCCTTATTATGTCTTTTGTGAGTTCTGTATAATATATTTTCGTTCATCTCTAATATTTGTTGAGTTTACTAAATCACAATAACCTTACTTAAAATATGAATGGAGAATATAATAAAATTTTAGGAAGAATACAATAAAATACCATATATATATGTAAAATACGTGTACGTATTTTAGAAATAACTGGCTATTTCACGTCCTTCTTATCATTTCCATAGTACGGCAGAATCGAATGTATCGAGATAATGTAGACGATCAAAACGTTTCTTTCTAGTAATTTTCTGCTAAACTATGTAATATGACAATCTAAGATTTAAGTAATTTTGTAATCGAGTAATGAACTTTTTAATCTTTGTATTTCACTTCTTTTAGGTAAGTTGAAATAAGTTTGATGCTAAGTATGTAAATTATCTGATTCTTAAAATATATTTTCACTTCTTTTAGTGCAATCGAGATATTGTTCATATTTCATTCAAAATTACTTACAAATACAAAGATTAATTCTTTGATCAGCGATGTCGCCAGTTCGATTACAAGTTTTCATGCTTGCTGAGGCTGCTGCTGATGGGAAATCTACTGTTATCAGAATAAAAAGAGTTAGAAAACCAGGGGATGAAATGTGGTACGCTTTTCCTCCTGAATTTCAATCGCTGACTATTCATGCCAAGCTGTTAGCTACGGGTTCAATGAAAGCTGCCAGAGATGCGCTTAAAGCCCGCGGACAGTATCGCACTGTAAATGTTAGCCTGTCTGAGGAGCTAGCAAAATCATATCTGGATGATGACGGTAACTTTGTCTTTTCTGATTATTTTTTGTCATCGGTAGAGACTGGTTCTTCGTCTGTCGCGCCGGTAGTGTCACTGGAGAAACAGGAATCACTAAAAGAAATAATGAAACATTTTCTGGTCGATAAATTAACATCCAAGAATTCAAACGTAGTTGCTTGGGCTGTTAGTTTCGAAAAAGAAGTAGCTCGGTTTTCTCTTGTTGGATCCAGAGTTATTGAGGTTTTTCACCTTTGCTTAGATACGTCAATGAATGACTGGTTCCTGAGTACCCAAAAGAAAATTGGTGTTGATGCTGACTGGGCTCTATGGCACGAGGATCTTATCGCCACATTCGGTGACGTATCTTGGAAACCGATCCGATTTGCTTACAATTTCCGATATTTATCGGGCTCCTTAATAGAATACGTTATAAAAAAAGAAAAATTAATGTTAGATCTAGACCATTTTATCGCTGAAAATGTATTACTGAATTTAATAGTGTTAGGCTTGCCGGCTCATATTCAAGATTCATTGAATCGTAATTCAGTAACTTCGGTAAAATTATTAATTTCTAAATTAAAAAAATATGATGCTGATAACCCTGCTCGTCGTACATCTTCTGAGAATGCAAATTCGACTATGTCAAAAAAAACAAATACGATTGTTCAAAATGTTAATGGTATTACTAATTATAAGAAATTTACTCCTAAAAAAAAAACATGTTCGATTTGTGATAAATTAGGGAAATTTGGTAGAATTCACTCGGAAAATGTCTGCTGGTTTAAGGACTCAAAAAAAAATGAAATTAACAAAGTAAAATCTGTAAATAATTTGGAGATAGAGTCCGAAATCAATAATTCAGATGACTTGCCAAAAAACGAGTAACGGTACCACTGATTCAATTACGTCTTTTAATTAATGATTCTATATTATGTAACGGTATTTATGATTCCGGCTCAAATATTTCATTAATAAACTATAAATTTGCAAGGAAAAATAAAATAAAAATTAAATCTTGCAACAATAATTTTAAAATGGTCAGTGGTACGGCTTCAGTCTTTGGAATCGTAAAAATCAAAGTAAAAATTTTTGATATCGTCAAATTTGTAGATGTTTTTGTGATAAATTCGATTAATTTTGATTATGATTTTTTGATTGGCTTAAATATGATAAAGGATTTTGGGTTACACCAAGACCATGAATTGAATATCTCTCAGATTAACGTAATGGATAATAATAAAAAATTGATCTCGGAACCGTAGTTCAGTCTGCACCGTTTACAGTAAATTTTAATGAATCTATTAAAATTAATGAATTCGAGGCAAATTTGGATCATTTAAATAATTACCAAAAGAATAAAATAACTTATTTAATTGAAAAACATAAATCTATTTTTGCGAAACACAAATTTGATACGGGTTGTGTACACAACCACGAAGCTTCGGTTAAATTGACTGAGCATAGGTATGTATCTCGCAAGCCGTACAGATGTAATCCTATTGATCAGAAGGAAATTGAATCTCAAATTTCCCAGTTGTTAAACCATGGTCTGATCCAGGAATCTACATCTCCTTTTGCGGCTCCAGTTACACTGGCATTTAAAAAAGATGAGTTTGGCGTTCGAAAGAAGAACAGATTATGTATCGACTTTACGGCATTAAATAAGCTTATTGTACCTGAAAGTCAACCTTTCCCATTAATAGAAGATTTAATTGTGAAGACTAGGGATTGTGTTTATTTTTCAGCTTTCGATATTAATTCCGCTTTTTGGACTATTCCCTTACGCAAAAAAGATTCTTATAAAACAGCTTTCGTCACACAAAATGGCCATTTTGAGTGGACATGTTTGCCATTTGGCCTTAAAACATCTCCCGCAATTTTTCAAAGGATCCTACAAAATATTATCCGACGTAACGGGTTGGACTATTTTTGTGTAAACTATATTGATGACATTCTAGTTTTTTCAAAAACATTTGAGGAACACTTGGAGCACATTGATAAATTGTTTATGGCCATTAAAAAAGAAGGTTTTAGATTGAAACTATTAAAATGTAATTTTGCCAAAAATAACGTAAAATATTTAGGCCACATAATTAGCAATAACGTAACTAAGCCTGTTTTTGATAATGTGCTCCCTATCAAGAATTTTCCCATTCCTCAAAATAGAAAGAATGTGCGCCAATTTTTAGGGAAGGTTAATTTTTATAAGAAATATATTCCAAAGGCTGCACATATTTTAGAACCGTTACACAATTTATTGAAGAAAAACGTAGATTTTAATTGGTCAACAGACTGCCATAATAGTTTCGAAAAGATAAAAAGTTATTTATGTTCAAGTCCTTGTTTAGCTATTTATGATCCTTTAAAGGAGACAGTTTTATACACTGATGCAAGTTTGGAAGGACTTGGTGCAATCCTGAAACAAAAACAGAAAGACGGAAATTTTCGGCCAGTCGCTTATTTTTCCAAAAAGTTAAATGTTTATCAAAAAAGAAAAAGGCGATTTTTTTGGAGTGTCTGGCAATTAAAGAGGCCTTAATGTTCTGGCAACATTGGCTTCTTGGAAAGAAATTTGTCGTTTATTCAGATCATAAACCGCTTGAGAATCTGAACGTAAACTCTAAATTTGATAATGAACTTGGTCAGCTTATGTTTTACTTGTCTCAGTTTGATTTTTCAGTAAAGTATTTACCTGGTTCCGAGAATCAGGAGGCCGACTGTTTGTCGCGTAACCCTGTCCTCGAACATTTTGAAACGCATAAAGAACTTAAAATAGTAAATTTTATTCAATTTAATGAAATAGCTATGGACCAAAATAAATTTTCAAGAGACTATTTCCAAAAAAATAACGTAATAAAAAAAAATAATATACTCTTCATGAACATTAGAGGTAAAAATAAAATTTTGATAACAGAAGATTTAGCGACTAAAATAATAAAGATAGTTCATGAAAAATTTGGTCATATTGGTCCTAAGCAGCTTTCGTTCCATCTTATTCCAATTTATTATTGTAAAAATTTTTTCAAACTGATTACCTCTTTCTGTCAGAATTGCGCTATTTGTACTAAAAATAAGTCCAGAGCATCTTTTCGTTATGGTTTTCTATCTCAGTTGGGCCCTGCGACTGAACCATTTCAGATTATGTCAATAGATACAATAGGTGGCTTTAACGGAAATAATACTTCAAAAAAATATTTACACTTATTAGTTGATCATTTCACACGTTTTGCGTACATTTTACCATCAAAAACTCAAAAAGCCACAGATTTTATAAATTTAATACGTAAAATTTTAAGAGAAGGACAGAAAATAGAGACACTTCTGGCGGATCAATACGGCGGAATAAATTCAAAAGAATTTAAAGAATTTCTGGAGTCACACAATATCAAATTAATTTTTACAGCCGTAGACTGTCCTTTCTCCAACGGTCTCAATGAGAGACTAAATCAAACTCTGGTGAATAGAATACGCTGTAAAGTTAACGAAAACAAAATAAATAAAAAAAAGCCTTGGTCAGTTTTAGCAGAAGAATGTGTTCAAGAATATAACGATACTATTCATTCATCAACCTTATTTTCACCAAATTATTTAATGAATAATATTAAAGTAAATTTATGTCCAAAAGATATTCCGATGCCTAACGTAACAGATCTGACCAATGACAGGTTATTAGCATTTGAAAATTCCCAGAGAAGTCATAAATATAATAAGCAAAAATTTGACTCCAAGAGAAAAGATATTTCTTATAGAGTTGGCGATTTAGTCTATGTAAATCATGGTAATCTGTTAAACAAAAATAAACTCGATGAAATAAGAACGGGCCCGTTCAAAATAACTGAAAGTTTGTCAAATGTAATATATCGCGTAGATGCTGGTTATCAGAAGAAAGAGTCAAATTTGTTCCATGTTTCCAAATTACTCCCCTTTGTTTCGTAATTTTCTCAGGTATGGGGATGTAAAATACGTGTACGTATTTTAGAAATAACTGGCTATTTCACGTCCGTCTTATCATTTCCATAGTACGGCAGAATCGAATGTATCGAGATAATGTAGACGATCAAAACGTTTCTTTCTAGTAATTTTCTGCTAAACTATGTAATATGACAATCTAAGATTTAAGTAATTTTGTAATCGAGTAATGAACTTTTTAATCTTTGTATTTCACTTCTTTTAGGTAAGTTGAAATAAGTTTGATGCTAAGTATGTAAATTATCTGATTCTTAAAATATATTTTCACTTCTTTTAGTGCAATCGAGATATTGTTCATATTTCATTCAAAATTACTTACATATATATATATATACATACATACTTATACACATTTACATATCTTGGATTATATTTCATTAAGAAGTCTTATGGTGACTTAAGGCGACTTAATGAAATGTCCATTATATTTTCTAAACTTTCGGATATACTTTTTTGAATAAATATAAATGGAGACGTAGAGGTTTTTCATCTACTCTTATAGGTTTTCCTCTACACAACTAATGGACCAAGAGGTTTTTAGTTTATCCTTTATAAATATATATATATATATATACTATGAACTCGTAGATAAAAAGGATAAACCTTTTCCTCTTAATTTTTAAATATACTTTTATATATAATTTTTCGGCAAGAGGTTTTTATTTATGTAATATAAAGTTTTCCTCTTTAACTAATATATATGTTACATAACAATTTTATTGTTTTTGATTTTTGGATCTTTGTATTTTTTGATCTATAAGGAGTTTTTCATGAAAAATGTTTTCTCTTATTTTTATTTTTTTCTATCCCACTATGTACTCTTTAATAACTATGTATTGTTCAATCACTATATCTTGTACATCATATAATATTCATTTCATATGTATTTCATATTTTCAACGTTGTAATTGAACAAGGAGGGAATGTTGGTACATTAATTATTGTTCAATCACTAGTTGGTAACACTGTATCGACATTCTCCAGTTCCTATTCATTTGGGTCGTCAATCTGTTCAGTTTGTGAGTTGAGTCTGTTCATGTGAATATCTCTCTCATCATTAAAGTCATTTATTAGTGCCGTACTTGTGTTTTTCTCTTTTATTTATTCTCCGGTGTAATAATCGCACCTGCAAACTGGGCCAACCTTTAGAGTTTTAAAGATTTTGAATAGAAACTCGGTACTTCAGTAGTTGATATTTCGTCACCTCGTGCAATTATACGTATAATTATTACATTTTTTATCTTATAAAATTTCTTAGAGTTACAATGTGAATACGATTTATTTAAGAAGAGGAAATTCACGCTCGTCGTGCAACTTCATCGAATGACTCGGATGACATAATTATGCAAAGTATGCGCACCTGCCTTCGTAAAGATCGATGGAACGTTGAAATTATCATCGTAATTACCGTACCTCGGATCACCTAAATCGTATATAACTTACTAGAAGTGCAAGCATATCGTTAGTTTTAACAAATTATTTATATATACCAAATTAAACTGCATCATTCGTAGGAATAAATTGTCTATTAAAAAATTCATTTTTCAAAATGGTCATTTCAAACGAGAGTTGACGCATTAATCTAGCTGCTAGATTCGAGCCGGTAGATCACAACCTCACCACGAGTCAAAGGTTTCTGAACCATCAGCGTTACGTTTCCGGAAATGTGTCAAAAAATACTAGCAATTTGAAAAATATCCCATGCCGATAGGTAATAGTGTTGAAAAGGTACGTTGCCAGCCCTGGCATCTGCCTATAAGCAGCGAGGGAAAATACGTAATTAAAGATATTTTTGCGACAGGAAATTGGAAATATTCTCCTCATAACGCAAAAATTAGGCGATTTAGGATAATTTTCAGCATACAAATCCACAATTGAAACGTCACGCAGCAAAAAATGCAGCAAAGGAGACATTCGGTATGCAAAATTCACAAAATTGCTTACCGCATCATTACTAAATATTATACTCGGGTACAATATTATGCAGCAGATACCACTCATGGGCGTAGAAAAATCATCTTACTTGTAGTATGACACACCGAATGTGACTCGCAGCGTGACGACAAATGCCCACTACGTATACCTGTACCTTTTTTCGGTATATTCTTTAGTGGCAACAAATGTGATATTATGATTTGACGTACCTGCGCGTGAGTGTACTGCGACCAGTGTGCCAGGTACCAACCTGCAGTGCGAAACTTTCGACAAGATTAGGCACTTACTGGTGGTAATGTTGGTCACAGAATTTTTGGTGCGGTATATCGAACGCGTACGGCGCCTCACTAATGCTATCTACTCGACATTACTTTGTTGCGTTATATGCGACACGTACCCAGTAGCATACCTACTAAGTACCTACCTTTTTGTATTTTTTTTAGTTTTTCGTTTTTTATATTCATACTCACATTTGCTGTGACATTGCTGTCACATCTAGAGCTGCAATCAGCGCCAGAAACAATAATCCAGCAATTTACGTAAGTATGACTTTTAATTCTTGGCTGAAATTGTCATCAAAAACGATATTTTTTTATGGGCGATATCGCTACTACAAAATAATGACTCATCGCGGAAATCACCGAGAAATTACGCATTGAGGCCTGAAGTATCACATGTCACGCACGTTTGGTTGGTACAGCTGCGAGTAAGCTGTGATTTGGTGACTACACGCCGCTACTAATGGTGATACCTATCGCTGTCCTGTCACTGGCAATTTTTTTCACCCATGCAGTGCGGCCAGTGACATCGCATGAAATTTTATCCATATATCGCATAAAGTACATTTTTCTGATAAGATAACTGCGTATCTTCAAATTCGTTTGCATTCAGATTATCAAGTTTTTGATGTGTAAACATCTTATAGTACTCAGTCTAGTACTCTAATAACGGCTAAAACGAGAATTACGATACGATAGCTACAAAATCTCTGATTGACTGGGTTACGCTAACTTACACCAGTAGGGTTATTCCACAAATATTCGAGTCAAACTTGGCGCAAAGTCATGCGACATCCCTACATTTGAGGACTCACCCTCCCGGTGTAGGTTAGTGTAAGTTGAAGTATTCCTGTTGAACAGATCTAATATTGTAAATGTCGGCCTGCAGGTGTGTAGTCGTGTGCATGCGCAATTCCCACGCTCACGGCTACGCTATTTTGTTTACACGTCAATCCTTCATGAATGCCCATTCGAACTGGCGCCTTTTTTTTATATTTTATTTCTTCAATGTCTATAGGTTTAGGAGGAAAAGATTAACAATTTTTAGCAGTCCAGCCTGCTTTTTTTCTTGGCTAAAGAAAGGTCCAGACCTCCGGACCTCCCAAAATCTGCGCCTTCGATTTTTTCTTCTTAACCTTCACGAAAAGTTTCTCTTTCAAAACGATTGAATAAAATTGTTTGTGTAAAAATATTATCAGTACAATTATTATCCTCGATAGTCTGCCACAAAATTCAATTGAAGGAGAGAGGAAAAGTCGTAGTTGATTTTCTACGTGTAAGAATCCACGCCTAATGGGAATTTCCGAGATTTTTTTTTTACGAGTCTTTTTCTTATTAGAGTGAAAATATCGATCAAAATTAATCAACTTCACTCCCATTTCTTTCCACTCTTCACAATTTCAAGTAGTTAACTATCCTTAAATACATTCGTAAAATTTTCCTTCATTTGCATTCGTGAGCGAAGAATTGGCAGGTACATACCTACGTGTTTTTTACTACATACTTTCACTAATTAAGACAGTGTGTAAAGTTATATCAGTGAAAAATCGTCAAAAATGGGGAATATTGAAACAATAAAAGAAAAATATTTCATTTTATAATATTTACCTTCAACCGATATGAAATTCAGTTAATTTAAACTTGGTAATTTTCAGAGCTGTGTGAAAACTGAAAAAAGTTTTCATAGCATCTTACGTAAGAATAAAAGTTTTCAATGCAGTGAGAAAATTAAAGCTCTGATAAGGAAACGAAAATTAACGGGCAACTTAAAATGTATAGTATAGGCAAAAATGCTCCACGTTGAATCATTTGACTGCTCCTTAATCTTTGAAAACAGTACCTACTTTAAGGAAAATTCACGAAAAAACCTTCCAATTTTTCTAGAAAATTTTAAAAAGACATATATTTTTTAATTCTCTCGATCAGTAGATAATCTGGCGACTAAACTGAAATCATTTTCTAATGGCAACGACAAACAATACATTTCTGATGTTCTTTCATTTTGAAAATTACAAAAATCTGCACTTTTACTGAAGATTATTAAAATATATCGAAAATTAACCGAATCAGCGTTTTATGGAGTACAAAGAAATACAGAAGTTCATGAAGAAATAAAAAAAAAAAAAAAAAAACTCGAGTAAAACATAAATTATACATCAGGAACAAATTAATTACATATTGGGATGAGAGAAAAATTAAAATATTGCCATTTATAATCATGGACTAAAACGGAACATCAGAGTGCAAGTAGTAGGGCTTTTCCGGTATTTTTGAATCTCTCGTGAGAAATTTGATAGATTGTGCTAATAATTTTAATATCAGCTATGCAGGTACATTTATTCAACTGGCGATAACCAATAAACGTATCAGCCTATTCATATTCCAAGTTGGGGAACATCTAAGCATTATCTGAGATAATTTATTGTCTAATAACAAATAGGAAAACTATCCAATGCTCATAGTCGTAGAAAATTCTGAAAACTAAAGACAAACAATCAGCTAATTTCCCGCGCGGATTTTAATGAAATTCAGTTAAATTTAACGGAAGACAAAACTGATTGTGTTCTGATGTTTATGTAAAATAATATAAAAATAGAAATATTTCGGCGGATATAAGTTTGAAAAAAAAAATTTTTTCTGTGAATAATGAAGAGGAAGGATGAATTATTTCTGTAAATATTATTCGTTTAAGCATAAAATTTACAATAAAAGAATGGATAAAGATGGAATAAGTGTGAATAAATAATTTAATGTTCCTGACTGTTATAAGAATATGACTTCAGTTTTGTCTGCGGAGGGCTGATACTCTCGGCAACAAAAATGGTTTAGCCGGTAAAAAGTGTCGAAAATTGTTTTGAAATGCCTACCTACACGGACATACCTTAATGGCCTCCCAATTTACTTCTTGGTCAATAGAGATGAGAGTGTACCAACGAGAAAACAAAAAATTCATGGAAATTTTATTTGAAAAATGACGTAAAATTATTGTAATTATTGGTCACAGAAGTGAAGTTCGTATTTATTCCTTTCGATATGTTTAGCCAACTTATTTATTTCTGATTGTTCAATTCTTGACAGAAGTCTAAACGGGCAAATAATAAAATTGGTTTCAGGGCCAAATATAAGAACGGTGCCAAAGTAAAATTTTACTTAAATGATGGTTCGACCATTTCTGATATACGGCTTAATAATTCTCAAGTTTCGGTTGTCACTTAAGTACCTATCGTTGCTGCATTCAGTCTGTAATTAATCATCGCCATCATTTATAAATCTAGAGCGATCCGGCTCGCTCATATTTCAGCGTCCAATATTTTTCCAGCTACGTGATCAACGTGGGAAACGAAAGAGTTAAAAATTTTGAAGACGAGGAGACAATTTCACCGGCTCTAAACGAACGATGAAAAAGAAGAAGAAGAAGGATAAGAGGAAGAGGAGGAGAAACAAACAAAATTGCTAAACATGCTTACGACCAATGCAAGAGCATTACAGATAGGTAATTAATAACTTATTTACGACAACAGCAAGAGCAGCAGCAGCAGCAGCAACAACAACGACAACGACGACAACAACAACAAAACGTTTTGATTTTACGAGCATGCGCAAACGAACTACACACCACGTGCTCTATTAAATAAACATATAGGCACGTAAATATAAACGACAAAAGCCACATCTTTTTTTCGCTATTGAAATTTATTCACATACCTGTAGATATTTCCCGATTAAAAACTACAAGATAAAGTTTTTGAAACTATTTTGACGCACGATAAGAAAAACCGGTTATATTTGACGTCGTTCGCAGTCGACACGAGAATCGTAATTAGAATACTTCGCACACACCGAGAGGCGAGCACAGAATCGAAAGAACAGACCAACTGGAAATTTTCCCGCCACAAAACGATAATAGAAAAATTTCGATCAAAAATTACGAAAACATTGGCTAGAAAAATATAAAAAATGAAATTTGGAAGTAAAGTAAAAAGTGGTAAAAATTCGATAAATGCGTGACGGTTCGACAAAACGTGTACTTTAATACTGAAAAAGTGGGAAGACAGAGAAAATTTACCTTCGTTCGACGATTGCTACGCTACACAAACGACGTATCATTGCGACGTCTCTTCCCCGTGCACCCCCTCCCTGCCTCGTCTCTTCGTCCGCACCCCCTCAGGACACCACTCGTTCCATAACCTTTGACCAGCGTAATTTCTCCCGCCAAATAACTTCGACAACCGCGACGTCCACTTTCTTCCACACGCACAACCCCCTCCCCAACCAAAAAAACAAAACAAATTGCACTCGGCCAGCGATAATTGCTATTACGGATGCAATTTATATCGATTCGAATGCTACGAACGATTTTAATTTTCGAAAAATGACTGTTCAAAAACAAATCGACCTAATAATTGTATCAAACTGCTGAGAACATCTATCATTATTTTAACTGACTGCGTATTTCACGAAGTACAATTAGATTTTTGTGAAAAATTCACAAAAATGTGCGTCATCACCCGCAGAGTGATGCGATGCTTTGAATTTTTAAAATCGATTCGTCAGAAGAGATTTAATTTTATAAAAATTTGTTTTGATAGACTGACTCAGTCAACAAGCCGATGAGTTTAGCACAACCCACTAATTTATTATAACGCTTCATTCTCTTTGATCTCATTTAATGAAGCCCTTGGACGATTAATACAAGAGTGTTTTCTTAGTTACCTATTAAATAAAAAGTTTCTATTAATCACATGCGGTTTCTTTCATTCTATTTGTGTTGAGAACAGATTTTTGCCTTTTTTAAATGAAAAGTTGAAATATTTCTGACATTTTATCAAAATTATATCACATATATTTCACAAATATGAATGAAATTTTTTTATGTATGGACATCTGCCATGTTAGTATTCAGTACCTAGCGGCTAAGGAGACCATAAATGTCACGTAAGTATCGTTGGTGCCTGTGTGATATGGTTGGGTATACTATTCACACGCAATATTTGAGCAGTGTGCACATTTCTTTTACTTTGAGGTATCCTTAGAATTTTCGAAATGCATAAACTTGTACCATTCTTTTTTTAAAAGAATGACAAACTTATCTCATGTTTTTTCCTATTATCTTCTTCCATTTTCACACGTAGCATGATCTTTTATTCAACTACCAACAGAAATGGAACTTGATAAAGTGACTTCTCCCATTCTCACGAATTTTGGGGCTTGCTCTAACTTTCTGAAAGTGGAAGAAATCACTCCATTTGGTACTCTCACCTTGGCAAATCCTACAAATTCTCATTTATTATAAAACTTGAAATTTTGTACTTCAAAAATTATTGTCTAGGCATATGAAATTTTTTCAACAATCTCACATTTTTTTTTTTTTTTAGTTTTGTCCTCTTCGTATTTTTGAAGATTGGTATGTCAATTTATTCTTTGAATAAACTGGTATTTTATCACTTGTTTATAACCGTTTTTATTTACATCATGTCATGCTAGGTTGTCATCTGTGGTGGAGACTGGGATGATTTGGTGGTAGGTAAATGATGTAGGTTTTGAAGGGGGCTAAAATTTTGAGAAAATTTGGAATTAACTAGTTGGATATTATGGGAACTTTTTGGCCTTTTAGACTAACTAAACTATAAAAACACACAAGTTTGGCAAGAACAAACCCTGGATCTTTCCCTTCCAGTTTTTCACTCCCGCAGTTAATTTTGGAATTTCTCACTGTAGGACACTATCAATATAGTATCCAAAATTTCGAATAGTTTTATTTGTAATATTCTTATTTCGACAATTCTTCAATTTCCTCATCTTTCTCTAATGTTTTCATCGCCATGTACCAGGTGTATGGTATCTCATTACATTCAACTCGTTAGTCAACTTGGGTAAATGATTCGTTAAGAACTTGAGGCCAGTAAAAACGCAGTTTTTGTGAGAAGTAAAAACCACTATTAGCATACCACAACTAGTATGAAATTTTTAGTTTGCCCAGTGAGCTTGAATTCGATGCTTACAATTAATGAGTTTTTCTCATGAGTACAGTAAGATGATACTTATATAATATTTTTGTTTAAATATTATCACAAATATAGGTAGATCTCTCACTGACAAATCTTGAGACATCTTGTGGAACCTTCTAGCATAACCCAGTCCTGAGTTTGGCAAATTTTACTGAGGTGCTAAATGGTAGCTGCCAATTTCCTATCAAAATACCAGATGCTACCATTAATGATCATTATTTAACAATATTTGGATAGACTCTTTGTACCTCCCCATCCCTTCAGTCAACTTTTTACTTCTAGCTACCAGTGTTTTTGAATTATTGAAGCAAGTGTAATAAGCCTACAGCTATGCACTTTAATATTTAGAACTCAAAGTTTTACTTATAATTTCCACTTTCTAAATGTAAAACAAACTCTACCTCCAAAACAAAACAAGAAACAGAATGGCAAATGATTCGAGCTCTTGTTCCACAAGTCGGTCTAAGAACAGCTCTAGGAATAAACTAATTTGAAATTCAAACTTGGCGTTTCAAAAAACGTAATTGTCAAGGTAGTACCCCAAGTGTAAAAGGAAAACGAGGTATTTGACTATTAAAACAAAATACCCATTTTTTTAAGTTGCGGTAGGGAAGAAAAGTAGGGGTTCAAATTGATCCAGTAAAAAAAAGTTGATGAGAAATTCGAAATAAGAAATTCAAACAATGAGTTATTCCATGTAGTACGTAATAAACAACTATAAAAGCCATAAACCCCATTATTGTTCCTAAAGGAATATCTCGGGAGGTTTTAACCAAAAACAAGTCACATAAAATTCCAAAAGAGTGTCCAAAATAAATATTAAAATCTAAGTAGCTCACCTGTAGCACATGAAAAATAAGTTTTTCTCAGGTAAATAAGTACCCGGAGCATTGAAAAGTGGAAACTGGCATAAAATTATTCCCTCTCTACAGATAAAACTATCTCTTTGGACATTCTATTTCTAGGCCTGAATTTCTATTTTGACTCACTATGCGCCACTCAATTCGTCTTGCTGGATGTGCAGTGCTTTTTGCATAACTCATTCGCCTAAATATGTATACTATATCAATAGGCAATCAATTTTTAACCTGACCCTTCAGGTTTTAGCGATGGGTCCCCAGCCAAAAAACGACAGGAAAGAGCGACCCAAAAGTAGCGCGTATATAAGACCACACATTATAATAAAGACACTGATTGTATATCGAAAGAGGAAGAGAGAGAGGGGGCTAAAACCTGAAGGGTCAGGTATTTTACATTTTAGCCGTCAGGCTCAAAGTAATAACATCCCGGGGGGTGGAGGGGGCGGAGCCCCCTCCCGAGGCGCGAAGCGCCGAGTTATTTGTATTGTTTTTGCTTCTGGAACTAATGAACCAATTTTATTGGTACAGGTCTCATTTGAAAGGGTTTCGCGTATAGGTATGGAAAATATAATTTAAAAAATTCTTGCACATCCAGCTTCGCAAGAAAAAGTAGATTTTCTTTGTTTAAAAATCACCTATATCACTAACATTTTTCTAATCAGATAATATATAAAATATTTATATTTTTTGAAAAAAATTAACAATATCCTACAAATACGATGCATTCGATAAAATATACTGATTAAGTATCATGTTTTCAAAATATTTTACGAATATATCAAAAATCATTATTTTTTTGTGAAATGAAAAATTATTCCAAGTTCTAACACGAGTTCAAGAAATAATTCGATGGTTTTTTTCCTGTAGTGACCAGAATTGTGGATTACATAAAGAAAAAAATTATTGTATGTGATTGATCTCCATGCTTGGAGGGACGGGTTTGAATCCAGGCTGGCATCATTTTTATTGTTTTGTTTTGTTCTTTTTTTTTTTTTTTAATTTTTTTATAATTTGAAAAAACAAAAATTACAAACACGTGACCATTCTTTTTTCATATAGATAGTACTAGATTTCACTTCACACAACATTTCACATATCTTATTAAAGTTATCTGAAAGAAAAAAATTATTTTAGCGTGTTCATATTTCCCATCAATATATGTAAGTAGTTAAAAGGGCTGTTCATCATATTTCACGTCTGTGCATGCATGGTAAGCCCAGCCATGGACATTTATCATCAGAAAAAAAACGAAATGCATTCAATTTCAACTCTACAATATGAAAATAATGCTAATTATTATGATTTTTAAAAAGTACTTCACTTTTTCACTACCCTGAAACTCGTTCCCTATGATAGTTATAAAAACAATGTGTGGAAATTATTTTCTATTAAATTAATTTTATGAATATTATTTTTGTAGGAATTGTACCTACCTATATTTTATGTCGTCTAACGATTGAGGAAAATTTAAAAAACTAAAAATAGGCATATATTGAAGCACATCGTAGTGGAAGCGCTGGGTACGGATGGGTGAAGCATTGTTATATTTTATTGAAAGACCCACCATAAAACATTTTGTAACGATAAATTTCATTTAATCGAATACTCATACAGTAATTAAGGAAGTTAAAATGATTATTAAAAAAAATTGCTCGATTTCGAGCAACAGGTTGCCTACTTAGTTTTTCTATCACGTAAATTCAAAACACCATCTGTAAACTCATTTTGATCCAATATGGTGAATTATTCGTTATTTTTAGTAAATAACCAAATGACCGATAGGGATCGAGCATCAGTAGCCTACTTAATTAAGGCTGCATAGATATGGGTGTATTTGGAAGGGAGGCTCCAATATGGCCCATTTTGTTTAACGATTATTCATTTTGTGGCCTGTTGGAATAGGTGGTCACCTATCAACAAAAAAGCGAATCATAACAAAAAAATAATAATAAAGTAAAATTTGAGGTGTTGTATTCAGTTATTTGTCCCATGACAACGAACAATAAGTCGAACAACGTGCAATCATCGTAACAGACGGATACACCCGCACCAGGCACGCAAAACATAATTTTAAAACAATATTTTTCCAAAAGATAACCTATGATTAAAATAAACGTAGGAGGGGAAAAAAGAAAGTTAAAACATAAATTTTAATACCTTTAAAATGTTGGATAACGTTCTGGTTTTTTTGTTTTATCCTATCATTATTTTGGGCAAACCTGACCAACGCTGTTCGCGGTCTTGCTTCGAGGTTTCTCCTACTGCTTGTTATTTTTCTTACTTTGGGCGAATTGACCTAAATTGCGATAAGAAAAATCTGTTCGATGGAAATGAAAATACTGGATACGAAAATTGGTGGTCAATTTTTCGCGCAAGTACCTATAATAGACAAGACCTACCATTTCACGCAGACTAGAAATAACATGTAATCGTATTCCATTTTCGATGGATTCCACCTCGGTGACACCGAAACGCCCAACTTGAGCATTCTTCAAGGATACAGTATGCCACTGCTCCAAGACCCAAATGTCCATTAGAAGGTAGTCTTGGTATACCTACCTACCAACTTTTGCTCGAGACTACAAAACTTCATTTCTCGTTCGTTTTATTCGTTTTTCAATCCGAATATCGTTGAAAAGTGATTTTCATTCTTCGAATTAGATAAAGGACACTTCTGAAATTTGTGTTCATAATTTTACCAGTGAATGGGAAGTACCTATTTAGCTCAACCTCGTTGAAATTGGCAATATGTATGCGACTATGTCAAACACTTTCTCGTGTTGTGAATTCAAAAATATCTCCAGCAGGTAACTGAACACGTCTAAAAACTGCTTATGTGTACCGAATAACATAATACGAACTCGAGGTTGAATCGTCTTTTACTCTATTTCAAATTATAAGCGAGGACATCTGACTGGGAAAATGATTTAAACTTATTACTTTTCATATTTTTATGGGGATTAATGTAATTAAAAATAAAAATTGTTTTTTTAAATCCTAATTTTTTGTATTAAAAATACCATCTGTAATTTTATAATTTTTTTTATTAATTTAATAATTTTTTCACAAAAAATTTTTTTAATTAATTTTGAAAATACTTATTCTTTTTTTTAGAAAAAAGATAATTGTAGGCCTGAATTAAATTTCTTTTATTGTTTTAAATGATTCGATCTCGTCGAAATGCGTGCTACTCAGTTTATTCTTACAAACCCATATTTCTCACCAATTACCTTTTAATATGCGTCATCTATTCCAATTGAGTATACTCGTATGACGTATGTATTAATCATTGAGCCTGACTATGCTCGGGCATACAGACGCAAAATTTTGAAGCAAAAGCTGAACATTGGAGGGAAAGTAAGTAAATAACGACATTCTTTTCTTATACACGTACCTACAAATTCTATATACGGGATTTATCTCGAGTTGGTCATAAAATTTCAATAAATTGGAATTTTTCTTCTATTAGCCTACAGCGACCAAAAATGAAGTTTAAATAACTTGACTATTAATCGCTCTTCCGCTGTCTCCCGTCTCTAAGGCGAGGATTACACAACACACACACACACATACACACACACACACCCACACACACACACACACACACACACATATACTCACGTTATACTAAGTATAAATGTGAAAATTTGTTCAGAACCGCTCGTTCGATCCAGTTGAAATTAGGAAGACTTATTTGTGTTATTTCAAGGAAGGTTTTAAGTTAACTCAGACGTCATAGCCCCCCTGGGGAAAAGTTTTGGATTTTGACTACCGCATCCTCGACTCATTTTTTAAGAATTTTTTTGACACAAATATATCTTTCTCCACGATATTAGTATACTCTCCAGATTTCATTCCTCTACATCTCCTTTTTGAGATATGAGAAAAAATTGAACTGAATAATTAATAGTTCCGGAACAAATTGATCAATTAGATTCAAAATTGGTAGGTTAATTTTCTGTGTTAGAGGTAATTTTTTCATAAAATTTCGTAATTATTGAACAAAAATTACGCCCTGTATCGTGTTAACAAGAATGGTACATACATAAAATATGTACATCCATCCACCCACTCACACAAGCATAAATTGTGTACCTACTTATTACGCAAATCATTAATTTTCGTTTGTGTTGGAGGCTGCAATTCCTGGATGACTTAACGTTCACTGACTGCAGTAATATATGCCTCTGTGTGCTATGGAGTATACACATCGCCACAATGCACAATTTTATTCGCACTAGGAGTCATGGAGCAAAATATCAAAAAAACAGAGCATAGATAGTAAAAGATTTCAAATAAATCGATACCTAATGAAATAAATTGAAATTTTTGTAAATATTGTGCTTCGTCAGTTTCGTTTTTTCAACTAACAACACACACAATTGAATTCTTCATTTTTGTATGGAATGGGAGTGATTGACGACGGTTTCTGCAAAATAAAAATAATTTCATTCTCTATACCACCTTTCGACATGAATGTGGTTAAAACTTATTGGTTTTTTTAACTCTACCTACTAATTAGCTCGAAAAGTATCGATTTGAAAACGTAAATATATTTTTCCTCTTTTCTTATAAGATGGCTTTTAACAAAGTTTATAGATAATAATGGCTTTTACCTTCGACTTTGTTTCGATCGATTTTTTTATTCTAAAAATACTTTTGTTTAGCCCAGTGATAATGATGACGCATAATTTGTTTAGTAAACGTTCGATTTTAGTTTTTTATTCGGATATAATTTCCATCAGTCAACAACGACAAAAGTCGGTAATTATTACTCAACGGAAAAGTGTTCTCTGCAAACTTATTTGAAGCTTCGTTCTATTTTCTTTAGTTCGGTTCGTCTTCTAATTCGTTTTTTTTTTTTTTTTTTTTTTTTTATGAAAAAAGTTACGATCGAGAATTTTAAATTAACTTTTTTCTGTATTATTTATCGATGTTTTATTTTTCTGTCGACCAGATGGTTCGATGCGAAGAGCTCTTTACAAGTCACACAACTCCAGTACCTACTGGAATTTTCAAGGTTTAATTTATCGTTTTCTCCAATTTATTGTTTTCTTGTGAATTCATCTCAGCACTTTTGACCGTGGTTTTTATTGCAGTTTCTTTCACGAGAACGTAGTCCTTGTACCGGAGTAGTGGGTTGTTTTCTCATTCGAATCATATTTTATCATTTTTTATTTGATCATTGTTTCAAACAAAACGATCGGCACCTAATAAATTAAAATGAATATAATTTTAAATGTTGTTTGGGCAACTGAAAAACAAAAGCTTCGACTATAGTCAACTAATTGTGACGTTTTTGAGTGTAATCGCAGGTACAACTTATCCTCCAAAATCAACGAAATAAGACAAACCTTTGAAAATGAATCACGAGTACCTATAAATATAGTACCCAATAGTCTAAGTGCAAGTGCGAAGGAAGGTACGCCGGCACAGCTTAAAATGCATTGTTCGTGAAGACCAAATGGTCGAGTGAAGCTACAATTTACCTGCAGGTAAAAAGTTGAAGTATCGAATTCAGAGAAATACCGACAGGATGCGAGCGCTTGTTTATCCACCGTATTCTTGGATATGTCAGATCACGTCTTAATTCTACTCGAAGTTTTCTTTTTCATACCTTCGTTATTCAATTAGGTAAGTGTCGAGACCTAAGCTCTCCACTCGCAACGATGGCCAACAAGTGTTGCAGTTTCATTTCATGGCTCGATAAGGGAAGTTGATTCGGACTTGGCAAAGAAAGTGTCTTTCCAAACTGCCACAGCATAGTTGGCACACACTTCAAAAACGGTTTCAATCATTAAGGGAATTAGGGGAGGTTCGCTTCCAGAAAGTGAAGTACGCATATGTCTGGTCTGGTTAGAAAGGCCAGGTTCCAGAAGGGGCAAGATGTTACGTAGCACCCAATTATTCTCTGAATGAAAGAAGCTAAAATGACAAAATTGTCGGCTATTCTTACCAGATTTATTAATAAATAATGTCGTAGCGAAGGCTACCACATTGCCATTGCGTGAAAAATAATACATCGTTAATCGCGAGAAAAGATCGATCGATGTTGGTAGCTTTGCAGGTTGTTTGGTACTGCGTGGTGTTAGGTACAAAGTTAATAGACAATTACAAGTATTGGACAACAAATTAAAGGGTTTATGGCAGGGACGTATTACTCTGGGTAGGCGGGGTATGCGCCGCATACCTAGACTATTAAAATAATAATAATAATAATACCTGCTTAGTGGCCAGTGGGCTCAAGTAAAATAAATTTGAAAAATAAATAAATAAACGATGTAGATTATTTACCTAATTAAATAAATTGATAAAGTGGTCCCTTTTTTTCTACGCTACGCGTAGAGATCAAAGTAATTTAATAGAAATATGTATAGTTTCGAATAGGGATAGATTTGACACAGGTAATGAGATTGTCGAAGAGCATACCTTCCTATGGCACAAGACACCAAAAAATAGGCGTGCGCAACAGAATGCTGTCCTCCTGGAACTGATTTCAAAATTCAAGGATGTCGGTGTATGCGGTAAATATAACGCATACCCTGGCCTGACCTTTATTTATTCATCAAGACTAATCAAGTTTGTTGGTAAGTTTAGGCAGAATTTCGTCTTTCCACACACTCAACCTCGCATCGCACCCACTTGTTACCCCTTACCAGACGTAACCCTGCAACAGATGATAATTTAAGCCAAATTTTAAATTTCTATCCTTTTTTTCTCATAAACTATCGAGTTTTCGTAGAAAAGGCGAACATCATTTCAGTACCAACATTTTTTATTGCTGAATAAAGTTGTGAAAATGGTACGGGACTCGTATTCTGGTACAACGAAGTGTTTAAAAGATAAATGGCTGACGATGTAATTGGGGCAACTATTTCTCTTCCTTATCCAATAAAATGCCTATAAGTAAAAATTAAGTATCTAAAATACATATTTCCTTCGATTCGTCAATTTTCATGAAAGAAACATCGAATTTTTGATTTTTGCTACTCTTGAAAAAATGGCTACAACTGGGAGATGAAGCGTTTCTCAACGTTTTGCAGGTATAACTTTTTCCCAAAAATCTTTTCTCAGAGTTGCCCCGCACATCATTCAGCGCATACCTAAACTTTGGCAGCATGATAAGGCACTGGTTTACACTCGAACCAGCACCTCAACTCATCACTATTTTCCATAGTTTGCGCCATCACTCATTCAGCTGTAGAACTGGTGCATGCAGCGGTACATAAACATAATGTTATATGGAGCCGAGCTCTCGCCAAATGTTCCAGGGTTTGAACCCGCACCAATTGTATTTTGCCACTCGAAAGGTAAATTTATAAAGCTCATTGGGAGGAGGCTGTGGGTCTGTGAATGTCGGTTATGTGCGGTATTCTGCTCGACGTGTGCCGCCGCAGCCCTTAGGTTCAGGCTCGAATACCAAAATAAACTAAGCCCGCTGTCCTCGTCTACAAACAGCTGTCTGCAGCGCGTCTCGCTGTTTTGCTGCAGCATCCATGTTTTTCTGACTGAGTGCAGCAGTGTCCCACCTACCCACCCAATACTGTCATAAGCTAGGAAAGCATTTAGCCTATAACGTACGTTCTACCATCGACTGCAGCCCCAATCCTTGGGCTCGTATTTTAGCCGAGTATGCCGTTGCTGTATGCAGTTGCGCAGTCCGCAAATTACTCGAACACGCCAAATCAGCAGTTACGAGTAGGCTACCTACCTACTCGAATCCGTCGAGAAGGCTCATCAGTTGCACTTGCAAGCCTTAAATATGTAGCAGTACTTTCGGAAAGTGGCTAAATGGTCGCCTAAATACTTCGTATTGACCTGTTGACTCTTTCTGCGCCCCGTGCGCTGATTTTAGTGGTTCCAGGTGATTGCGAAATTGTGCGAAAAGAGTGCTGTGACATCGTATCAACGTTTCAATCGATTCGATGCGATGGTAATGTCAACGACGTGGAAGCTGTTATAATATACCTATTACGTAGATTTTCGGTAGGCTTATAGGTCTCCGGTAGTCCAGTGCTAGGCTGTCGATTAATGGCGAACACTCCGAGACTCACCTTTTACCTATGGGCCAGTAGTTGTTCTCAAAATGGGGTCACATATCCCGTCCCTGGTGGGTGTGTAAGTGTATTTCAGTGGAAGCGCGGGTTAGTTGAAAATTTATCTGAAAGGGGCGCATGAGTGTTGGAACGGGGCGTGGGGGGC
Source organism: Ericerus pela (assembly GCA_011428145.1). Classification (NCBI taxonomy): domain Eukaryota; kingdom Metazoa; phylum Arthropoda; class Insecta; order Hemiptera; family Coccidae; genus Ericerus; species Ericerus pela. Next base: position 1,227,874 of record WOFM01000169.1, read on the forward strand.
ATGACCAAAATAAGTGTGAAAAGCACTGCGGTCTGCGGTCTGCGGTCTGCGGTCTGCGGTCTGCGGTCTGCGGTCTGCGGTAGGCTTTCAAACACTGCAAATTGGAGACGATTCAGCAGAGATTTAATATATAGGTATAGAAGGTAGTATGTCGTAACAGTACTTAATTAATATATTATTTCTTGAGCCTCGTATGATCCACTCGATCCTCAGAGGACCATTGTAGAATTTTCACAAGGATGAGCATCTACGGCCCACGTTAATTCACAGTGCGATAAGAATGTTGCATTGTTTTCTCATCATCATCGACTGATTCGTTTATTTTTGTTTATCTATATTAATTTCACATTTTTTTTCACAGCTTGCTGATTCCTTCAGGTTGACAGGTTCGGGTTCGTTTAAAACAAAATGCTATCGTATGCGAAGTATATGTTTGCTGCGTTAAGTAGGTACCATTCTTCAGGCTCGTCCTGGCTGAACGGGGCGGGTCCGCAAAATGAACAAAAAATAAAGTAATGAAAATAACAAAAGAGTCGGCTGAGTGATGACTCGACTCGGCTTGAGTTGGAGGAAATGCAATTCGATTGCCGCCGCAGGTATTTGAATTCTTTTCCTCCCGTGAGCGTACCCGAGGTTCGCCAACTTTCGAGTCCACTCGTTGTGTCAGCCAGCAAACTAACGAGTAAAAGTAAGAAAAAAATATGATAAAGCATATGGGAACCATTATCTACACGAAATAACATTTTCATTCGATTCACGAGAATGTATTTACAGGAAATTTTTCGCAATGTGCAATTAGGAACCATCTTTTTCCTTCTCTCGACCAGCCATATTTTGTGGAACGAGAATAAAAACAAAACAAAACAAAAAAAAAAAGAGGAAAAAATCGTAAAAAACCGAGAGAAAACGTAAGTTTAAGGCGGGGTAAGGGGAAAAGAAAAAATACGGCACATTTTCTAATGGCAGAACATCTGTTTGCGAGTAAATTTCTCAGCGTGAATTTTTCGATGAACTTTTTTTTCCTCGTATGTACAACGACTCACTTTGGACGGGCTTTGGCCTGCTTTCATATATACCTATATATGTACACATACATACTTACATATGTATGTATACACATTATGTTTCATTTACCTCGTCGCATTATCAGCGAAAGACGCATAATAAATACTTGCGGTTTTTTGGTTTGTTTGTTTGTTTGTTTGTTTTTTGCTGCTTTTTTTTGTTTTTTTCGATTGTAAATTTACAAGTCGCGAACGACGGTTGCTGCATTTGACGTTTATATTGTCTATTCACACGTGTTGACACACTCCCATAAAGCCAATATAATAAAATAGTCATCATTTTGTAGTTGGGACAAATTACCTCACTAAGTAAGCGCTGGTGTCGTTAGCTCGTCAAAATGATGGGCAGGTGAAGGGAATCGAATCGCAAACGACACCACCGCTTACCGAGTGTGATAAAATTTTCCCAAGTGACTTCTGTGACGATTTTTTGTCAGAGCGCGTCAATTGTGTAATAGTGTACGTTATAACATTAGCTGCATTCTTGGCGAAGTCGTTGAAAACGTAATTTTCAAATTTCGATTCATCATCGGGCCCGCTCGCACGTTAAAAGAGGGAGAAATAGGACGAAAAATATTGCCAAATAAATTGTTCGGCTTGGGTACCTTCCTGACCATCCAACTACCTGCGGCAGGTAGGTACCTACATACCCACTAATATTTGTGGCGTCTCTTCACGCGACAGTACGTGCGAGTCGCGGCAATAATTTTCAATTGAAAATATATGAAGCATTCGAGAGACTGTCTCAGAGACACGTTCGATTCGGTTTGAAGCCTCAAAAAGCATTTCTAATCATATGTGACCGCTGTTATAGGCGTTGATTTTTTAAAACTTCAAAACGGCAATACGTTTAAGCAGCAGCGTATTGTAGGGCATGGGCACTGAGCGCTGGGATAGTTTGAATTTTTTTTTTTTCTTACTTTTATATCAACTCTGAAATTCGTGGACAATGGGTCAGGAATACCAATTTGACAAATTTTTTTAGCATTTGTACCCCCCCATTTCAACCTAATTTTTCGTATACACGTATAAGTATATATCACCTGTATTATGTATCGACCAAAATTTGTGTCCACGGTTGGAAGAAAACTACCCAAACAGATAGAGCTAAAACTTTCAGGACAGATGGTCTGAAATAAGTTTTGTTTCTACTAGTTCCAGTGGCGGATCCAGAAGGTAATTTGGGGGAAAAAGACAAAATTTTTGGAAAGATGAGATTTTTTTTTTGTTTATGTTCTTCAACCACCTAATTTTTTACAGTTTTTCTCTCAGTTCTGCAGTCGTATTCATTTTTTTCCTTATATTTTTTTTTCTTCATTTTTCTGGCATTTAGGAGGGAAAATTTTCCAATTTCCCCTCAGAATCCACCACTGGTTGATTCAGAAATGTCCTAGGAAAATGCAAAACAGAAAATTCCTGGAAAACCACTGAGAAAAACTACAGCAAAAATATAGGGCTAAAATTTTGATTAAAGAAATTTTTTTCCCATTTTTCTGTGTAGGAACAAGTCTGTTTATAATTTCACGAATATTGTTTTTGTACTTTCCTCAAAAAACATAAAAAACAGTCAAATGATACGGATTTCCTAGTATTATTAATAAACAACGAAAGAAGTAAGGCTGACATTTTGGTTGGAGATTGTACTCGTGTCTAATCAGGTCTGGTAAGCATTTTACCAGTATTGCTTCGGTAGTTTTAAGAGAAACAAAAACTACAAAAAACAACTTTGACTTTAGCAATAAAACATCGATAGAACGATATGTTTCACAAAAGTATCAGTAACTTTCGATCGTTTTTCAACAATTCATTCATGTTTTTCGAGTTTAGGTTTGTTGGGTTTTTGAACTTCCGACCTCTTGACATTATATGGTATAATACGCACCAAGGTTCAAAAATAGGCGATTACTTGCGAGGGAATTCACGAAACCAGTGCAGGTTGTGAGAAATTCTCGAGTCATGTAAACTCACTTTTGAATCTTGTTGAGGAAGATATTTTATACAATTAATGATCAGAAAGCAACGAAACGTTAAAATTCTTTCATAATGATAAGTCTTTTTTTTTAAATTATAAAAAACTGAATAAAATATCAACTTCCTCATTGTGGCAGATTTAACGTTTTATTTAGAAAATGTAACCTCTACTTCGATGTAAACTGAACATGCTTCTATGTAAAAAGATGCTTCACATATGTACGTGGAGGTGCGTTCACTTTATATCGAGATTATATTCATCAATGATATGAGCTACTTTTCACATTAAAAATACCAGCATAAACATTGCCTTTCTCATCGTGTATTATATAAAAATGTTATTTCAACCATATTTTTCCAGAAGGTGTATTTTGTTAACGTAGCTGCCTACTTAAAGATTGTTCGGACTAAAATTGATAAATTAAACGAATGTTTGTTGACGACTTCGAAATTTGCAAAATTCAACAGAATTTTTCTGAAAAGTCTCCTAAAAGAATATTCGATAAAATAAAATGATTTAAATATTATTTTTTAGGGAAATTAAAAAAAAAATTATAAAGTTAATACCTCGTTATGTTGCAAATATTTTAATTTTTTACGAATGAATAAGCAAACAGGTTTTTTTAGTGACATGACTTTATGCCGCGCTAGAATTTTTTCACTTTATTTTTAAGTAAATTTTCTACGAAAATCTTACAAAAATTTGAAGAATAGATTTCAAACGGCGAATAAAATTACAAGTTAAAGCAGGGTTTAAACTCGCATCTCTATTTTCCAATCTCCAAACTGTATTCTGTAAAGTTGGAAAATTTTAACTTTTGAGAATAAATTAGGAGACACAGTATAAACCATAGCTCAGTTTTCCCCTTCGTTAAAATTTTTTGGTATTAGATCCTGAAGAATAAATCAACGAGTATAAACCATCCTTAAGTAGGTACATCGAGTCGACACCGATGGTCACGGTACTTAATTTTTGGCAAAACCTGTTTACAAACATCATTTTTATAGGCACCTCGATGATGTTGTATATAGCAGGCAACTTTAGAACCATTTAGGACCAATAAATAAAGTATTTTCTTCATGCATCGGTCATTACTTTATACAGCGGCTTCGGTACATGCCTCATTTTGTACACTGGTACTACTAATTACCGAACAGCACCATAGCCACTGACCCACAAGATTTGTTTGAAAATGTGGGAATAGTTTGCGCTTATATGTTACCCATTGGCAAAAATATTTATTTATTTCAATTTTTTTTTTTTTTTTTTTCTGAAGGAGTGTAGTAAAAAATAGCGTATTACAAATAACTATTTAAAACGTTTTTTTATATCACGAATCGATTGTCTTACATTTCTAACGCAAAAATATCGTAATCCACCGATAAGATATGTCTGGATTATCAGGATGCCTGGAAGCCTCGAAGGAGTAGCCTGTAAATTTTTCTGCACACAAAATAAAAAGACTGGAAAATAGCTTATTTTTCTCCGACTGGTTTTTATGTTTTGCGACCTTACTCAAAATCTATCTAAATGTAAAAATTTGCTTCGCACGTTAATATCGAAACTGAATTTGAAATGATAACGATGTGTACGTCATCACGACGGACATCTTTTATTTATTGGAATCCGGGGAAGAAAGCAAACAATGTCGCGGCTTCTAAGCGTAGGTAATGCGCATTTCGAAAAATAAGTATAAATAGGTACTCACCGGATGAGTCGTGAACTTATTCAACTTTATTCAAATCAACTGTTCCATCACCAAAATCAAAGCGTCTTTTACAACTTTCAACAATCATTCCATAAGCTGAAGTTGTTGTTTCAGCTTTGTAAATTTTTATTAATTTTTATATCGCGGCTCTCAGCTACTCGTTGACTTTTAGGTCGTAATATTTTTGAGTTAATTTTCGTCTTTCACGGCAATCAGTCAAAGGAGACACGAAAACAATTTAAAATATCATATAAAAGATAGGCTAATTAAACGAATTCAAGGTGTAATAATGTCGGAGGGAAAATGCCTTTTTCAAAGTGTGCTTGCGATGATTAGGTTTTGGTTAGGTAATTTTTCGCTGCGAGCTAATCTGACAGAAAGTAAGGCGAGCAAATATTTGTTTGGCTGGCGAGTTTTGAACAGTGTGGCTTACTTATCGCAGATGATTTGCCAGCGAAGGTTATTACAAGTTCGAGCCAAGGGCTGTCAAAGCAGATAATGGCTGGTGAAAACTTTTTTTATTCGAGCAAGCGGCGAGGCTCAAACTCGAATAACGATCGTCACTTTCTGAAAATTAATAGGTAGGTACCTACCCCTTAGTACCGTAATGTATAAGGAGAAGAAAGTACTCCATACACTTATAACTATGCGTTACCCGTAGGCTACTCGTAATTTTTGCTTCGCAAAACTTTATTGAAAAAAACATTAATATTTAATGATCACAGAACCCACTCACCTACGTGAATGAGACCTTCGGTGAAATCAAATTATTCAGAACTAGCTTCGCCTGGGTGCTATCTATTTATATGTGTTTGCCTGTTTTCCTTAATTGCCCCCATTTTTATGTGACTCTTCATGTCCAAAAATTGATTCTGTCCTAAATTGAACTGGAAATTGGAATTGAACGCCACGAAAAGCTTCACTCTATAATTCAAAAAACATTTATCTTGACTGATTCCTGGGAATTTTATCGAATTCAAAACACCGTTGGAAAATTACCGAATTACTATTTGACCGAATTCCGATTTACCGAAAGTGTTGTGCCGAAAGACTTTTCACCGAAACATATTTTTGCCAAATACTAATTATCATTTTGAATTTTGATAAAAAAGAGGAATGGAAAATTTCAGTTTCTCAGTCCTTTTTATTACAAAAAAAAAAAAAACAACCAATTAACCAACCAACCAACCAACCAACCAAACCTAACTAACTATCAATTAATAAAGGAAAAGAAAAATGTCAACCTGAGTCTTTTTAATCTAGGAAAAAACAACCCATCCCATCTTACCTCTCATCATACAATAAAGGCATAGAGAAATACCCCTTTTCAAGTATTTGAAAAAAAATAAAAAATAAATAAATAAATAAAGTTGAAAATTTTGGGTTTTTTGTAAAATGGATTTGATGGATACCATATTGTAGGTACATGCTACCTACACAGGGTTCATGGAACCTTTGAGGGAGACAGTGGTTTACGTGCGGGGCAACCGAATTATTTCTCGGTACCGGTAGCCAGCCGGTTTAAGTGCCTAACCGTACAAAAAGCGTACTTCCTAACTGGGGCAATCGTCCAAAGGCGAGGCGGTACCTTATACGGACTGCAGCACGTATACTGTCAGTGAGTATGTAAATATTACATACTCACTTGCCTCAGTTTACCGCCTCACGGTAAACACAGAAACGCATTGTCTGTATGAGTGCATACAGACAATGTAATTTGTTTTACATGCAATGCTCAATTAGTATGGGTCGCGGACTTTGGTCTGAGACCCGTCTATCAATGCAGGGCCGAGCCCTGAGGGAGGCAAAGAGTGAAACTTCTCCACAGCCACTCCCCCCTTAGTATTTTTGTACGAAAAGACTAAGTCCAGTCATACCCTAAAAGTTGGGGGGACGTTGGACTGAAGATTGTCCGGTGGGATTACGTCCTCTATATGACCTAAATCCTCCAAAGAGGATATTGTGGAGGGCGTGGCCTAAGGCACGGCCAGTGAAAGTCCCCATATTATAATTGAGGATCCTCCGCTGGTTATAGTTAGCACGAGATCATGCTCCTCTTTTTTTATTTTTGTGCTGGATCGCCTGAGTGGAATTTCTGGAATTCATATTTGGGATAGAATTCCGTTGTTGGACGAAAGGCTGGAGTTGGGTTTCTGGTCTATGGACTGTGATTTCGGAGCAAGAAGGCTGAATGCTCCTAGATGGGTCCATGGGGGTGATCATGAATCATGAAGCATCCGAGGTCTCGCCGATAGGAAGGTTGCGAGGAAGAGGTTGGGTCATTTCAGCTATGACTGAATTGACCTCAGGCCTCAGAGTGGAACTCAAAGCGAGATTGCTCACCGAAGAAGAAAGTTGGGAAAGCATGATGTCATGCTCCCAATTACTCTGTTCTTGCTCTTCTGCGAGGAGGGCTTCCTCATAGTCGAGCAAAGGTTCAGAAGTGGAGGACATTTTTAGGTAAGATGCAAGGTGTCAATTAAGACAATAGAAAATGAGAAAATTTTCAAAAGCGATTTTGGCACAGAAATAGGTGTTCGAATTGAACAAATTACATGAAATTCAGAAAGCGATGATGCTTGGAGCGTATTTGACAAACGAATGATTGTGTATCGCTCTTGGCTGTTTCATTTGGTACAAATTTGTTGTCGAGTTTATCATAATTCATCTCAGCATAAAAGATTTAGTATTTTCCCACCATTAAGAAATTCCCACATAGAAGTTTCTACGAGCAAAATTCGTTGATTTAAATTACCACGTGCTTTTATGTGGGTCAACTATTCGAGTGAATGAACTTTGTTCTTTTATATAGGTCAATGAGATAAGTAACGGTGGTGCGATATCCTTATCGCAATGTACATTGTGGTACGTTCTGCGATAAGGATGTGTGTCATTGCAGTTGCACCGTTTCTCATTGTTTGTCAGCTGATTTCTGTTTTTAAAAAACGCACGTGAATTTATTTTGAATTTCACGATAGATGTTTTATTTTCGAGCTGATTTATTTTCGCATTTTTCTTCTCTGCGTCTAGGTTCAAATCCTGGAGGCGGAAGATTTATTTTTTGATTTTTATGACCATTTTTTGATGTTTTAATTTTTGTTTAACCTTCTGCTATGTTTTGATGCAGGAGTTAATGGTGAATAAATTTATTTTGCTTTTTTATAACCATTTATTTTTCTATGGTTTGGGAATTTGGTGGTTTTCGTATGAGTGAATTTTGTATTTGTGATCATGTTTCGGTTTAGCTATTTTGGTGTTGAGCTAACCTTTCTGATCTACGACTTGGAATTTGATTTCGTTTTTTGTAACTACCTTTAGGCCTGCCTCTTTTATTAGGCTTTATAGGTGCTTTTGGATCGTAGTAATATTTTCATACATTGTCATTAAATTTGACAAATATTTTGGATTTGGTTTTTTCAGCCGTTTTTTCCACATTTGGTTTGGGTACATTGCTATGCGTTTCTTGTACTATTTTTGGCTGTGTATGTACCTTTTGAGTGTCGGTATTTTGTTCGACAATTTCTTGTGGGTCTTTGACTATGTTTATGTCAGCATCCATGTCATTTTCCCTGCAATTTTTTATGACATTGACTTTATCATCTGCTATTAAAAATTCAGGTTTTACACAATCTATTGAGACTTTTTTCTCTTTATCAGCTATGAGTAGGGAGAACGTTTTTTCTGTTCTATCCACTACTTTTTAGGGACTGGTGTAGGGTTTTGGCAAAGCCTTTTTTATCCCTTCTTCTTGTAAGAAAATGTGCATAGTTGTTGCTAAGTGTCTCGAGACATAGGTTTTAGGTTTGCCATGAGTTGCAGCTTGTTTTAAAAATTGACTTGCGTCGTCTTTTATATTTTGTACTAATGTTTCGGGGTTAATTTCTTTGGTTCCATAGAAAAAGTCCCCTGGTAAGCGCAATTCCTCACCAAGTGCTAATTGGGCAGCTGAGTGTCCAGTATCTGTTTGTAAGGCTGATCAGAGGCCTAATAAGATGGTTGGTAGCCTATCAATCCATCTTTTAGTGTCGTGTGCCATAATTGAGGCTTTTAGAGCCCTATGCCACCTTTCCACTTTTCCGTTAGATTGTGGGTGGTAAGTAGGGGTGGACCAGTGTTTAGCACCCAAGGTTTTTACTAGCTCGTTGAATATTTGGTTTTCAAATTGTCGACCTTGATCTGTTGTTATGCTTTGGGGCACACCATATCTAGCAATCCACGTTGAATATATTTCTGCAGCCACTGCTGGGGCTGACATTTCTGTAAGTGGAATTGCTTTATGCCAGCGAGTAGCTTGGTCTATGATGGTTAACAGATACTTATAGCCACGAGAAGGTGGTAAAGGACCAACTAGGTCTACGTGAATGTGTTTGAATCTGTCAGTATGTCTAAATTTCCCAAGTTTCAATTTCGTGTGTCTGCCAATTTTAGATTTCTGGCAATTTAAACAAGCACGGGCCCAGTTGTTGCAATCTTTTTTTATATTGGGCCATACAAATCTTGAGGTCATTAATTTAGTCGTACTCCTAGGTCCAGTGTGCGATAAGTTATGAACACTGTCGAACACCATTTTCCTATATTTTTGTGGAATGTAGGGTCGTTCTTGACCTTAAGACACATCACATGTTAACATGATTTTTGTGCCAGGGAGTCTTTTTTGTCTCAGTTATAGACTTGATTTGTCTGAAGATATAAATTTTAATAATTCTTCATCTCCGAGCTGTTCAATAGCTATTTCAGCGTAGGGCAACTGAGATAGATTCTATTCGGCACAGAGCATCAGCGGGTGTATTTAATTCCCCTTTTATATACCTGATGTCTGTTGTAAATTGGCCTATGAATTCTAAATGTCTCATTTGCCTTGGCGATGCATGTTCTACTCTCTGCTGGAATGCATGTGTGATAGGTAGGTGGTCTGTATACACAGTAAAAGTTCTACCTTCTACATTATGCCTAAAGTGCCTGATTGCAGCATTTATCACCAATAGCTCCCTGTCGTACGTATTATAATTTTTCTCAGCCTTAGATAGTTTCCTTGAGAAAAATGCTAAGGGCTGGTTTTGATCATTATCAATCTGGTACAAGGTTGCACCTATTGCAAAGTCTGATGCGTCTGTTGCTATGCATAATGGCAGATTATCATCTGGGTGAGCTAATAATGTCGCGTTAGCCAGCATATTTATGACATTGTCAAATGCTAAAATTGGCCTCATCTGTCCATATGACAGGAGTTTTGTTGCATTTTTTATTGGTTTTAATCAAATCGAATTATTTGCCTTGTTTGGCTGTTGCGTTTTTTATGCAACGTCGATAGAAATTTGTCATCCCTAAAAATCGTCTTAATTCAGCGACTGTTTTTGGTTTAGAGAAGTTTATTATTGGCTCAACCCGGACTTTTTGAGGGGCGATTCTGGCGGAAGTAATGTTGTACCCGAGAAAATCAATATTTGGTTTTGCATATTCGCATTTACCGGGATTGAAAGTTAAACCGGCAGTGTGCAGACGCTGTAATACAGTTCTCACTTTCTTCTTGTGCACTTCAATGCCTTCACTGGAATATATGCAGATATCATCTATGTATGCATAGGCATATGGTATGTCTCTCAATACACCATTTATAAATTGCTGGAATGTCTGTGCAGAATTTCTTAATACAAATGGCATTCAAAGATATTTGAAGAGGCCGAATGGAGTTATTAGTGTCATTTTCTCAATATGGTTTTTAGCCATGGGTATCTGGTGGAAAGCCCAATTAATATCAATTTTGGTAAATAGACCTTTTCCTTTCATGTTTATATTAAAATCCATGATATTAGGAACTGGATATCTATCTGGTTTTGTTTGAGCATTTAGGCGTCTGTAGTCACCTACTACTCGCCATTTTCCACCTGGCTTAGAGATGATATGAATGGGTGAGCTCCATGAGCTATTTGAGGATCTACAAACTCCTTCTTTTACCATTCTATCGAATGCATCCTTAGCCACTTTTAATCTATCTGGAGCTAAGCGTCTTGCTTTGGCTACACAGGGTTGTCCTACAGTTTCTATTATATGAACTGTGTCATGTTCATATGTAGGATTTGGATTAAAAGTTGGTTCTGTGATACCAGGAAAATCTGTCAATATATTGACAAATTTATCATGTGATTGCATGCGCGCATTAATTATATTAATTATTTGATAATTTTTAGTTTTTCCTTTTATGTGTTCACCTGTTGTGGAATCTATTAATTGTTTATTTTTAAGATCAATCCATAGTCCATAATAGGCTAAGAAATCTGCTCCTAATATAAGGTATTTGACATCAGCTATGATGAAAGTCCATTTCATTGGTTTGTTAAAACCTATATTTACTTTGCATTTTTTAATTCCATATGCAGAGAAACTATGGTTATCTACTGCATTTAGTTGGGATTTCGGAGTATTATTCTTATGCTTAATTTTGGCTGGCAGTAAGCTTATATCTGCGCCTGAGTCAGCAAGAAATTCTCTCCTTTTTGACCGGTCCTGTATGAACAGGCTGCAAGAGTAGTTATCTGAGGGGTTGGTTGCCGCTGATACGACCCCTCTCTCTAGTTTGACGTATTGGGAGATTTTTGATGGTCTCTAACCTTATCCAATTCCGAGAGCAATTCCTTTTTCTTTTTCTCGTTTTTGATCATCCTTTCGGCATAGAATTGGCAGGTGATTTTGCAAGTACTGGCATTTTCTCCCCATTTATTATGGTGGAAGCAATAGTCTTCACGCCAATTCGGATTTTTATATTTGGGTCTAGATTTAGACCTTGGTGGTGTTCTGCCAGGGCTGTTTTTCTGCTATTATTTCTGCGGTCACGAGATCTAGAGTCTTGTTCTCGCCAATTTTGGTTTTTAGAACAGCTGCTACAATTTCCATTGCTGCTGTTGGTATTTTTATGTTCTATTTTCAAAACAGCAGTTTTGGCTCTAAGTTCCGCTATTTCGGATTTTTCTGCTGAGATGGGACTAATTGCAGTTTTACCTGTGTATTCCAGTGCCTGTTCAGCAGCTTTGGCCAAATTTATTAATGCCTCATCAAAGTCGTGTCCAAGCCGCACTTATCAGCAGAGCAATTTCTCGCTTGTCGAGCATTTTCACTCCTGAACCACTGTAGCAACGTCAAGGTCACCACTGTGGCTTGTTTGGTGTAGGTAGATGCTACCTACACGGGGTTCATGGAACCTTTGAGGGAGACAGTGGTTTACGTGCGGGGCAACCAAATTATTTCTCGGTACCGATAGCCAGCCAGTTTAAGTGCCTAACCATACACAAAGCGTACTTCCTAACTGGGCAATCATCCAAAGGCGAGGTGGTACCTTATACGGACCGCAGCACGTATACTGTCAGTGAGTATGTAAATATTACATACTCACTTGCCTCAGTTTACCGCCTCACAGTAAACACAGAAACGCATCGTCTATATGAGTGTTTACAGACGATGTAATTCATTTTATGTGCAATGCACAATTAGTATGGGTCGCGGACTTTGGTCTGCGACCCGTCTGTTGACGCAAGGCTGAGCCCTGAGGGTGGCAAAGAGGGAAACGTCCCCACACATATCTTAACCCTTTTTTGTCAAACAATTTGGTTCTGTCAAAACCTGTTTTAAAGTTTGAATTCAGTGCTTCAAAAATATATCCCGCAATTATAATGTATCACTCGATAAAAATTTATTAAACAATTTTCTTAACCCTCTCTCTATGGTTACAAAGGAAAATAGTCTAAATGCTAAAAATTCTTTCAATTTTGCTATTTTCATTGAAAATGGTACAAGAACCTCATGACATATCGTGGTAATAGTCTAACTTCTAATTTACCCCTCTAACATAAATAAGCGTTTCTAACATAGCCAAAAACATGGCTCCTTCAAGCCCTGTATGTTTTATTCATTGAGAATAGTCCAAGTGCCCAAAAAATTCCTCAGAGAAACTGCAATTTTATCAAAGGTTTGTGCTTGATATTTGTGGGTGTGTGCTTAGATGTACACGACACCACACAATACCAGAATGCGGAGCATGTTCTTCTTTGTAGACATGTGTGTGTGTGAGCTAAGCTCAGTATTCAATTAAGCTATATAGATGATAACATATAGCCGTGAGTACAAAAAGTAGTTTGTGGACTATACATCTACTGGCCCGCTAGGTGATTGACCAGTGCATAACACACTCGTTTGTCAATGATCACCCGTTGCCACAATAATGATCATAACAGTGGCTTGTGTATGATAATCAAATTTGGATTACAAAATTTTGTAAATTATACCTAAAACAATTGAGTATTTTTTACCTTATTACATCGAAGGTAAGATTTGCTTTTTTTGCAGCAAAATTTATTATGATTATTAGAGTAGGTATATGTTCCTTGACTTTCCTAGGCTATTTAATACCATTCAACAACCGCCATTCAAAAATTATTTTATAAAAATGTGCGAGTTCCCCTAGGAGTTTACTCATAAAGGATTGATGTGTAAACATAATAATAGTGTGATTGTGTGTATATGCAATGCTTCGCGCATACACACAACCACACAACCACACAACCACACACCCACACATCATTTAACGCACTCAAATGAGAGTTACAGTTGTGAGAGTTACAGTCACGAAAATCTGACGATTGTAATTCTCGTTTAGCCCCTATGGTAGACACCATAATTTACAATTCTAAAGATAATATGTACTATAATTATATAAATAATTATACAAAACACGATCTGTTACACGCAGTTTCACTAGCGTAGAGTCTAATAATAGATTTAACCCCTTCTTTGAAGACACAAATGAAACCGGTGAAAAAAAAAATTGCACGAAGTAAAACAGAGTGAATCATCCACTTCACCAACCAGTAGTTGTCAGACGATAAGAAAAGAGAGGGGAAAAAGTTTTTTTTTAATTCTTTTCTCTATTCCTTTTCGTTCCTTTTTAAGAAATGCTTTGTCCATTTTCTATTTTCATACATTTGATGAAAACTGGTAACTTTTCCCCCAGGGAGACTACGAACTTCTTTTGCTCCAATAAACCTTTCTTAGAAAAACGTAAGTTTTTTTTACAAAATTTCATTCAAATCCGTTCAGTACTTCCGCAAAAATAATGTTTCCAACCGTTTTTAGCCATTAGGATTTTATAATATGTAGAGATGGAGATAGAGATGTAAGTATACATAATTATGCGCATGCATTTGAGTTTTTGGAACAAAAAGTTTCATCGAGTCATGAAACGAAAAACTTACCCACTCCCTACCAGTGGTCGTTTCGTCAGAATAAAACTAATAAATAGATTTCCATCGATAAGCTGTATAAAAATTCGAGTGGGCAGTAGGCGAAAAATGGACTTTTATTTACCACCTCCTTAAATTCTGCAAAAAAGACATAACATAAACAAAAAAGTGATTCTGGGTTGATGACCCAATTTTAAAATAAGTTTACGATAAAAACGCGCTTTTAAAAGATAAGCTTTTATTATTTTTTTTTTTGGCTTTGGCTTTATGTTAAATAAATATTATTTCGTTGCGGAAGGTTGGCTGCAGTTTTGGTAGATATATTTTAATCAAAATTGCCCTAGTGAATAGAATAAAAGCTTATAATAACACTTAGTTCAGGATGGCCAAAAAAAAAAAGAAAAAAAGATGGAGAGGTATAGAAATTCTTAAGAAGAAATTTCAAAACTGATAACATGGCGTATTAATTTATGAAATCAAAACATTCTGAAGTGTAAAAGTGAGAGTTGAAGAAATATTTGAACCACACTGAGAACCGTAGTAAGAAATTTATTGAAGAAAATTATTCGATTAGTTTCGCACCACTGAATTAGGTACTTCAATGCAGACCCTGGCTTCAGCATGAGATAGGCTACGTTAAAAGCTGTAAAATAATTGAGAATCATGCAAATCCTGAGCGGTAAATGTGCGTATGGTCAGTACCATGGATAATCGCACAATCCACAGAACAACTCCCACTGCATTACGAATAAATTAAAATAATTGAAAATGTTCGCTCGCGAAATCGAAACAGGCTCGCAAATTGATGATACATCGAAGATAATTTCAAAGGTTGGTTGGGTATGAGTATGAAAATATGTCCCAGGCTCCAAAGGGATAACGACTTATTGCAATGTACTGATATTTTTGAAATGCTAATTCTTGTTTAGGAATACTTACCTTGGTATCAATTTATTATCGTTTCCTTCGAGGATAGCAACAAAAAAAAGAAATCATGGAACGTACGTAATTTGTGCACTTTAAGAACCGAAAAAAAAAAAAATTATAATTTCGATTTTCAGAACTCGATTCTTACAAATAGGTATAAGAATTAAGTTAAATAATTTTTATCAATTAAACGGAAACGTTCTTCTTCTTTTTGTCATCAGTTCATTCTCGAAAAACTGTTGTTTTTTCCAGGTCGAAAAGGAGGAAGGAAAAGTTTATTATTCGAGTTAATGACTTTTCACGATAGTTACGATAATTTGGCGAGAAAATGTATTAAATTTGTCGCAGCGGATTGGAGATAAAATCGTTTTTTTAATTGCGAAAGGCGACGAACGGAATTTCACCAGCGAAGGGGGTGCTCGAGTGCGCGAGAGCGAGGGCGAGAGGGTGCGGGGGTGCGGGGGTGCGTAATTTTCGAGTTGAAAATTTGTCGCGTGATGGATTAAATTTCGGACGAATTACGCTCTACGTGCTCGTTGGAGGGAGAAAAAGCTAATAATTTGTCGGTGCCGAACCGCCAATCCGAATCCGTATTTTGGAAACTTGTCGTTCGCTCGGCGGTTACTTTATTCGCAGAAGAAGCGGCCTCCAGGCGGACGCAATTAAGGAAATACGAACCCCGAAGTCGTACCGTTTCCTTTTCGTTTCCTTCTTTTTTGTAGGTACGCTTTTGTGCGATGCGCCGCTACTCGACCGTTTTACCGTTTTTCCTTTAATTTGTTGGAAAGAAGACGACTTTCATCAGTCGGTTAGGCTTAGCCTAACTGAGTGCCTACGACAGAGGCATTCCTTTTCTCAAACACCGGTGCGTCACCGCATTCGAATTCGCTTTCACAGTCTGCAGCAAAGGCCAATCCAAGATAGGCGCGTTTACCAACTTTTAATCACCCCCCTTGGCACATTTATTTTTTTTTCTATTTTTTTTTTTTTTTTTTGAGGGAGAAAACGAGATACGATACAAATAGGTAAAATGAAGGAGAGAAAATACTAAGAACGGTTAAACGTGAAAAGCATGCCTTCGATTTAATTTAGGCAACTGATTTTTGTCGTGCATGTTTCTGTCAGAATAACATTATATTTTGTCAAATATCCGTTTCGAAATCTGTATAATATTTTCTTAAAAATTAATTACAAATAACGAAAAATGAGTGTGTGATGGGACATACGGTGGAAGTGAAAATTCTTACAAGATATTGCGTAACTACCCCCGAATTCACGTAGTCTTTAAAATAAATATCAAATTAGAATTGAGCCCAAAAAATATACCCGCTAATGCGTACAAAAAAATGTTCAAAGTCAAAATTTGGCCCTCTTTCGAAGCCTCTGGTGGTGGAGGAATGAGTTTAATGAAAAAATGAAAGACAAATTCGAACTAAGTGCTCTAAAAAACATACCCGCAGATGTATTACAAAATGAACTGCGAAAAGAGTACAAATAACAATCCAAAACCACCTTTTTTTATCGGAAGCTTTTCCTTCCTAACCTCAGTTTTTTATTTTTTATTATAATAGAGGCAAACCCAAACGCCTTTTTCCTTTTTTTCTATATTTGAAAAAAAAAAACAAAAAAAAAACAAGTAAGTGCTTTACATTTTAGTCTGCTGACGTTAAATATTTCTAGCCGGTATTGGGCCTTATTATTTCCAAAAAAAAAAAAAAAAAAAAAAAAACCCAGTTTGCCAATTTATCCACAATTCAAGATCGTAAGTTCGTACTGCATTGAAAACGAGTCGAATACCTACCAATTTCCCAAAATTATGAGAAACGTATATACTGAAGTGCTCTCAGAATCGTGAAAAATAATTCTTCCATTAAACGTTTCATTCTGCAGTTTTTTTAAAAAGTACCAAAAAAATATACTCCAAATTTCTACCAGCTCTGATATGAGGACCACCTATCGTGAAAATTTATAGGTATAGGTACGTGTAATGTATATCATTTACATAAAAAAAGAACCTGCGTCAAAATCGGAAAATAGAGCCACTCGTTTGCTTTTCTTATAAAACCGATGCTTTTCATCATCCCATCCTTCAGCCTTCTGTGAGGTCAATTTTAATATCCCGTTTGCATGTAAACTGGGTAGAAAGATAGAAAACTGCTATCGCGATTTACATGAGATTAATGTACGTGATCGAAATACCAAAAAGTTAGGTACTGTAACGGCCAAAAGAGGTGGTAATGTACCTAATTAGAACCATTTTCGGTATTACACCATACACGAAATATCACGTACGTTAAAAGCAGTAATACTTCTAAAATAATTTCAAGTTTATCATCCACAGACTATCGTGGACCTTAACATTAATTAGAGACTCAATAATATTTCAAACACACGAGTGAGTTTACACATTTAATAAAATAATAATTTGTACATCAAAGTACATAAATATACGTTAATATTTATACATATACAATCACAATTCAACAAGCAAGACTTTCTGATCACTAGAGACTTCTACAAGAGAGGTTCCAGGTACTTAGAAGTAGCTGTCGAGGAACTGTGTCTTATTCCACTGAATCGAGGGATTATATACTCGTTCAGGGTATGAAAACGTCCGTGTCGGATAGGTAAAGTGAGGTAGGGTGTTGTTATTATAGGGTTGTGCTGACTCGTCGGGTACTCGAGGGACAGGCACAATTAGGTCATGAATATACAGAAAATATATCTATATTCATAAAATCAAATACGGGTAATTTAGTGGTTGTTTATAAAGAGTTATAGGATGATTATTGTTGATAAATATCTACGTTTTTGGTATTCGAAAATGTGTGAACGAATATGTTCGTCATTTCTAAAAATAGACGAAAATATACGTTACAGGTACCAGTAAGAATATGTACTTATTCATTCCGTTGTAATTTTCAGTTTGTATAAATGAGAAAATAATAATAAAAAATTCCGAGAAAATTTGAAAAAATATCAAATATTCCTCGCAAGTATGCGACCTTATTATAATGTATCAATTTTAAAACTGTAACATCATTATCAAAAATACTCGCTGACGCACATATTGAAACTTAAAAAAGTCTCGAACAGCGATCTTTGCTATGGAAAGGCGGGTCTTCAAAAATCATTAACGTTTCAAATTTTTAGGGTAGCAAGCTCGGCTACAGAAGCTAAATATCAAAAGTAAATTAACAAAAATTTATTGCACTTTTAGAGCCGTTATGTTTCTTTGAAGAGAAATGAGAAAAGCACCCAACTTCGAGTCAAACTTTAGCAGGGAACAATTCCGTTTTTTCTTTAACATTTTCCGTCTACCAAACTTGCACCTGTAGTGGCCTTAGCCCTAACTTCGTTTATAGTCCGAGAGACTCATAAAATAACGTAGTCACACTCCTCCTCACCAAAGTGCAACTGCCTGGCGACCGCCACAACACCAGTACAGACAGTCAGCGTACTATACGCTGTTGCCAAACCTCTGCGCCCTGTAGGTGCGCAGTGGATCGTGTAACATATCACGATAGCACCTACGCAGTAGAATGACAATCAGTCGTAAAAATTTCAGCCGGATCTCTTTTGAAGCTTTTTCATAACAGCGAATCACAAATTTAGGCGATACGTAGAAATTAGGTCGAAACAGAAAAACGGTGTCATTAGTTTTCTCTCGTCGCAAAACGGAAAATTTTCATCACCCCCGCCTCTAACCCCTGCACGAGGTGAATTCTAATAACCCGTTTGCAAGCAAACTGTGAATAAAAAAGAGCGAATGGCGGACCCACCATGGATGAAGCTGCGGGTAGTATCCGCGTATACTTAGTGTTTTATAAAATACAAACCGAATTACCATTCTTTCGGTCATATGTAGGTACTGCACCATTAATTGAAAGATAACTGGTCCAGAACTAAAATTTTTGCCGAAAACTTTTAAACATAATTACAGCTTTCATGTTTTTTCAGTTTTCGTGTCTCAGAACTGACACTGAAATAAAATCTCTTAAGTCTAGCTAAGAGCTAACATTCAAACAGTAAAGGTCCAGAATTATAAAATTTAATGAAAATATTCAAACCTAATTACAGCTCTCAGTTTTTGAGTTTAGACTTCATAGAACTGACATTGAACAAAAAACCTCAAATCCCCAGAATTGGGAACTACGTAACTTTCAACAGAACGGGTCCAGAAGTAAAAGTTTTCATGAAAACAATCGAACTTAATTTCAGCTTTCAGGTTTTATAGTTTTCATTTCTCAGCACTGCCACTAAAACATTCGAGTAGAACTGAACACTAACCTTCCAACAGAACAGCTCCAGAACTACAACATTTATTGATAACTTGTAAACTTAATTTTAGTTCTCAGAATAGAGAATTCGAGGTGAAACGTTGCAAAAACAACTTAATAGGGGCGTAGAATTTTGTGAAGAATGCCAGAACAGAAAAGAGCAACTTCAATTTATAATACAAATAGAAGAAGAAGATATTATAACTGGCTGGTAAAACGTTATTATGACTAGGTAATAGGTAGCTAGGTACCTATTAAGGGAAGCAGCCGCCGTCGTAATATTGGCGACCAGCTTACTGCAAACACTGCAGACACTGCAGACACTGCAGACACTGCAGACAGACACTGCAAATACGCAATAATCATAACGTTTGTCTGGTTTCGGGTTGTGGAACCCGTCTTATTTCGACAAAAATAGGTATATACCCGAGTGGATATACCCGCATTTTTATGGTTTGTTGAAAGAGGTTCGGAGTGAGGGTAGGCCTGTAGCGTACCGTGTAGGCTACGCAGTCGCGTCTACAGCCTGCAGACAGCGGACTGCCACGTAGAAACGATAAAATCGCGTAGGTAGCCTACCGGACCCCTGTCCTCCGAGTCGGATTCGTATAAAAATTTTGCTACCTACCCACCCATACAGTCATTAGTCGAAACTTTGTTCGTCCGCACTTCCGAAACAAACAAGTATACGAGCCTACAACTGCGAGTAAGTATGGTGGTGGTGGGGTGGGGTGGGGTGGGGTGATTGGGTGGGTGTAGTGCGGGGAGAGAAAAACTTGGTCCGAAAAAAGGGCATTATTTTAGTTGGGCGGCGACGACGAGAGGCGAGATGTGCGGAAATGGGACGGATCCGATGTCGATTCATCCGCGTACTGAAATTTGACCCTGACGGATGCTGGAAAAAATGACTTTGGAACGTCGTCGTCGTCGTCGTCGTCGTCGTCGTAGCTGTATCATTAATAACGA
Organism: Ericerus pela; assembly: GCA_011428145.1. Taxonomy (NCBI): domain Eukaryota; kingdom Metazoa; phylum Arthropoda; class Insecta; order Hemiptera; family Coccidae; genus Ericerus; species Ericerus pela. Next base: position 1,248,021 of record WOFM01000169.1, read on the forward strand.
CCGGACTGGCTCATTTATTATGCGAGAATAAAACACACGTTTCTAGCCAACGTATGTAACGTATATACCGTACGTTTGCCTAGAAAATGTAAGTCGGTTGTGCGTACTTTTGGACGTGTGAAAAACACGAGCGTAAACTTTTTGGCCGGCTCTAAAATGCAAAACCTCTAATGATATGTAAACTTATCAGCAAATTCGTGACTGCGTTTCAGTTCTTCTTGCGCGATTCGTGCCTTCGAATTGTCTTACGGCGGAGGCTTTTTATGCGAAAATATTTACCACGTCAGCCGGTGAAACGAATTATCGAGAAATAAATTCGTACGTCCGAACACAGTTGCCCAAACAAAATAAACGAAAACACCGTCGGCCACGTCGTCTGTAAATTTGAGTCGCAAATTATTAATGATCGAAACTCGCCCCGCCGGTTTTACTTAAAAATCCATTAGCCTAACAATAAGAGTCTCTCCTCACCGTCAGAAAACCAACACCCCAGACACATCGAAACAAACTTTTTCTCTCGCAGTAACTAGCGAATTCGCCCTTTTTCATTTGAATTTCGAGCCCAGAACGCGGCACCGCACCGTACCGCACCGCACCGCACCCCAACGAGTCCGTTCATCGATAAATAATTTATCGAGCGATGATGCGAAAAAATGAAATAAAAAAAATTAAGCGTGTGCCGCGACACACCGTTGAAGTGAAACTTTCTGTGGTGGAGGGGATACGAATAATGAAAATGAAATGAATTACGGCATCAGGAAAAGTGAAATTGTATATTCTGTTTATTGAAGTACGATAGCTGCTGACCAAATATTAGAAAATGTGAAATTCAAAAACAAAAATGAATTACGATCGTAAAGCGCGGTAAATAATCGTACGATTTCAGATAAAATCGAACAAATACGATAAAGTCATAAAATAAAAAATAAAAAAACATGCGCGTGTAGATAATTTTTGTAAAAAGAAAAAATCGTGCAAATTAGAAAAAAAAAAAGAGAAACAAAAAACAGCTTTACGGACAGTAACGTCCGGTCGATCCGCACCAAACTTTGTAGCGTCTTACAATAAATCGTAGTAAAATATTTATTCTCGATTTTGTGGCTATTGATGCGAAATTGAGCATTTTATATCGAAAATAAAAACAGAAATGGTGGTAACGGAAGTACCGGAAGTACCGTCCGGCCAATCCGTAACTAAATCAATAGGTGTGGTTCGTGACATAGTACAAATATTCGTACTAAATTTCGTTATTATCGGATAAAAATTACCACCTGTACCGTGGAAACAGGAAACCGATTTGTATCTGTAAATATTTTAATCGGAGTTATCGGTGCCAAAATTTTCTAGAGGTGATAAAACGGAAAACGTACGCACCCCTAAGTCGGGGTCCAATACCGCACCGAGCTTAATAAACAGATTTTCTAAAGAAAACCTAATCAAAAAGAAAACGAAACTACCCCTCTCTTCCCCGATATCCCATACATCGGCAACGAGGAGTTTTATTCCACCCCACCGTCGCCATCACGGTTCGTTTATTTATTTATTTTTTTTTTTGTCTTCTTTTGTTGCTTCTCTTCCTCCTCATTCGCGTAACGCTATTAACGCTATTTTCGTCACCCAGTATGCAACGGAACGCTTTTACACTCGCACGTCTCTATAAAAGTTTCACATCAAAAATACGATTCGAGCGAAACAAAAGTTGAATAAGAGCAAATAGTTTATCTTGGTTTTCACTTCTTTATCGAACGTAAAAATGTGACAAGCGGCACGTCACGTCCCTCATTCGGTTCGAATAGCTAAAACGATAATTGCGCTTACGAAAATAGTTGATTCGCCTACGATATAATTATTTATTATTATTATTATTATTATTATTATTATTATTATTATTATTATTATTAATTATTATTATTATTAATTATTATTATCTGCGATAGAAATGTCAGTCGATCGATTTACAATGTAAAACCATTCGAACAATGAAAATACCGAAGTACTAAATGAGGAAAAATAAAATTTTCACGCATACCCACTCCTATAATACGACGTCATACCCACATGAATAAAAAGCCAACTTCTGATGGCAGACGCAACTTTCAAGTTTCAATCAACGTTTACCACGGCCAGATTATACACGCAGAGATACCTGCGTAGTGAAAGTAAAAGGCGACAATTTTCAAATTAGAAACGCCCTTTCGTCATTTATTCTGGAATTTAAAAACGTTCTCAAAATAATAAGAAAATGAGACGTTGAAAAATTCGAAGTATTTAAACCGGACAGGTAGTGATGGACACTTTTCATAAAAAGTACTGTTGTTAAATGAAAAATATTTACTTTTGAGAAAAGTGGTGAAAAATGTGAAACTTATCATTTATTTAGCACTATCGTTGAAAACCACTTGTTGAGAGCATTCTAACGAGCAATAAATTATGAAAAATTCAATTAAAAATAAAACTTTGATTTTTTGAAACTATTCGACGGGGAGAAAATGCGAAATGGTGGTTAGAAATACAGTATAGATATTTGTTTTTTGTTATCGTAACAGTGTTTCACTTAGCAAAAAAGAGGGCCCTAAAAACTTGTAGGGGAGCTATTTTGTTAAGGTTTTTTCTGTTAGATTTGCTTCTTATTGACATGTCGGAATAACACTTCTACACGTTTTTAGGTCTGCTCCTTTTTGCCACGTCACACACAGCTCATAATACAGTGATAGGTAAAGTGTGGAGACTACGGTCAGTTACAAGTTCAATTGTTCGTCACAGAACATGAGAAAAGGCGTTGTTAAAAGACTGTCGAGAACATAAGGCCACCACGGAGAGGGCCAAGCGTACTGCGAAATAATCAGCGAACAAAAGTCGATATTCTGAGAGGGTTGAAAAGTCCTTGGAAAAGAAGTCGGTGGAACGTTTAGAATTTCGTTTCATTTCAACAACTCTTCATCTCACAACTTTTCACAGCCCATGGCTACACTGTCAGGCCTTTTTTTTGGAATGTACTGAGAACTCGAGTAAAAAATCGAAGATAATTAGCCTATCGGATGCGGTTCATGATTAACGCCTCGCTAAAATCCTACCGAATATAAATTTCTCGAATACGAAGAATTCAAATTTTAACAAATTTATGGTTGAACGACGACGAGTTGATGCAAAATTTCCAAGAATAATGGAAATACCGAGGAGGAAATGTATCTGTGCCCACTGCCCACTGCCCACTGCCCACTGTAGGGTTTCATAAACAAATGTCTATCACCCTCCGACATTATTGAAGAAGTATTTTTATTTTAAACGTTCGTTTAAGTTACCCGTGTCTTTGGTGTAGGGTTCAAAACAATTCGGTTGAAGCGAGAGAGACGAAGCCGAGCGAGGCTTCTTACGTACCCACTCGCAGAACAACTTTTGCGACGACGCCATTTCTCATAAATTACCAAAGATTCTCAATCAACTGTTTCGAGTCAAGCCCGATGTCGTGACGAAGTCGGATTTTTTAAATTTGATTCCGTTCCTCTACCGGGATTTAAACCGTCGTCGCACTTTCGTTTTAGCTTTTCCAAAATTTCGATTGTTTTTAGTTCAGAGTCCAAATTTCGCTAGGCCAGGGGTTAGGATATTCTTTTCTTAAAAATTGAACGATAAATCGTCCGTTACTTTTTTTGAGGCGCCGAGTTAAGATTTTCAGTTCGTTTCTATGCGTGGAGTCGCGTCTTTTCCACCTGAGCCCCCAATAAGCGGTTAGAATAACGTTTTTCTTGAAAAAAACTGGGTCATACATCGTCCGTTACGTTTTTTGAGGCATCGACTTCTCCCTCCTGTGACACAAAAAGGGTTGATTAGGAAAAATATTTACCATTTCATTGTTTGCTACATCCTCGGATTGATTTATCGAAGAGCAAAGTTTCACTTCTAATACGTGTGATGTGGTCCAGGTACAATTTTTTGGAGGGTGGGGTTGTTGAGGGTAACGCACTTGGCTTCAGTTATGGTTATACGGTTCGCTTGCAACCAGCCAATCCAACTTCGTGAAATTGGTGCGGAATTAAAGATTTTGATTTTTTTCTTTTACACCCAACTCGTAATATAGTTCAGCGACGATGGCACTTTTATTATTCGAATGTTTTAGCACCAACACGAATTTACGTTTCCGTAGCAGAAATATCATAATTCATCGGCCGTATTATACATGCAAAGCCCTACAAACTTCGTTGTGATGTGAAACTTTGAAACGGCTCTGCCAATTGTGTGACAGTTGGCCGCGGGAACACGTCTCCATGGGAGAAAACATTCCGCGCATATCGTATTCGTCGAATCGAAGGGCTGTAACATCGATCGGAACGTCGATGTCGCTTGTCTCGATACTGTCTCGCCACCTTTTTAATCGACTATTCGTCCGCTTCGATTCTTCGCTGGGTCGCAGAGTATGAAAACACGTAGATAGAAATATGGGCCAGGCGTACGAGTAACACAAATTGCATAACGTTGCGCCGTAAATCCGCCGAATCGTATACCCGTAATCTTCGAGGCGAACATAACGCAGCCATTGAGGCGCCGGCGCTGAAATTCAGGATTCGAAACATCGGCGAATCTTGTGGCGGTGCAAAGGGTGCAACGCACCGTCGTGAATTTTGTCTCAAACCTTCGGAGAAAATTTCAAAAATAAAAAAAAAGTCTTCCGTCCTCCTTTTTCGTTCTCCGCAGCAATCGCAGAGCAAGGGTGCTTCGTAAAGAATTGAAATAATTAGGCAAATGTTATATACCTTAACATCCGACAGTACCTACGTTTATTTTATGTTCCAAACAACCGAGGTAATCTATTCCACTACATTCGAATAATTGTTTCTGCTCCTCAATCGGTGCGGTGCGTCCGTCTTGCTTGCAAGAGTGGAATAGCACCCATTAGTGTTGTCAACCTCGATGTCGACAGTGCGTAGAAAATGAAAAAAATCAACGATCGTCGAATAAGTTTCTTATCACCCGAGGGTGGTAATCTGTTTGTGTTCCTTACTGGCCTGGAATTTTACACCGCTGCGGCGCACCAAAATCTTTAAAATCTCTACCAGTCCGGTAAGTCCCCTGGCACAATCCGCAAACAGGAACCACCGACATCGTCGGTTCCACGAGGATTATATAAATTATGTATATGATTACGATAATGTACTTGCTATACAATTATATGCGCGTAAAATCTTCGCGTTGTTTACATCGCACCTGGATGACCTACGGAGATTTTAAATACTTTGGTGGCGTACCGGTGTTGTTTGCCGATAAGACGCTTCGAAATGGGATAATGGACGTTTTTTTTTCTACGGGTTTTTAAAACCAATTTTGAAGAATAGTAGTTTTCAGTAGCGATCGTTTTACGTGTCTATGTGGATGATTTTTTACTTAATACGATGGAAAATATAATCTATTAATCAACCATCTTTTATTCAAAACCAACCGTAAAAAGTATTAATTTGGGATTTATTTCGCATTGTATCGAATGAATTTGTGCTCAATATCCCATTTTTAAAGCTTAAAAAAAAATCCGCAAAATGTCTGCCTCTTTGGCGTCAAATTCGAATTAGTTTCTTGTTCGCTGTTTTATTTGCCAAGTAAAGCCGTTATTAAATTATATTCTCGAGTTAAATTGCGAGTGGAGCGGGTGTGAGGACATTTCCCTCATTTTTCTCCTTCCAGGGCCGAGCCCTGCATCGAAAGATGAGCGACGGACCCAGTCCGTGACCCAAATAATTAGTGCATTGCGATCAAAATGAAATATACATCGTCTGTACGAACTCGTACAGACGGTTCGAGGCTACATTTACGTGTAGATCAGATAGGGAGAGACGAGTACGTAGGTATTTATACACTCGCTGATACAGTGCGTAGCACAGTTTGTATGAGGTACAGCTTGGCCTCAGTTAAGTTAAGTTGCTCCGGTACGTTGTAACGCGAGGTAGGCATTAAAGCAGCCGGCTACCGGTACCAAGGAAAGATTTCGCCACCCACGCGCAAACCTTTAATTTGTTCCACGAATCGAGTGTAGGTAGCGATACCTACGCTAAAAAGGTATAGGTATAGCGAGCAAAAAACGTTTTTTTGACCTTTCCAGAAATTTCATTAAACCAAAACCTGGAGAAAACTTTTTTCCTTTGGCCCCCTTCTTGAAGAAATTTGTTAAAAATCCACCTATGATTGGGAAACCAACTTTTAGCAGATTCGTGGCGTAGAGGTTTGATGCTCGGCCTCTCGGTCGAAAGGTACGCATCGTATGGGTTGCAGAATCGTCGTCGCCATATTTTTTCAGCACATAGGCTACCAACAACCTATTCGACGTATACCACAAACAGTTCGGGTCGAAGCATACAATTTTCAGGAGAGCAAAAAGTTGGCTTCATTTTCCGTGGTAACGAGTCCGTTCAATATTTTCAATATTTAACGTACCTACGAGTAAAAATAATGCGAAGAGAAGGAATTAATGATAGGTAGCCGACCGCCGCTGCCGCTGCCGCATAATTCTTGTAGGGTATTGCCGTAATCAAATAACCGATAGGTAAATGAAATTATTCGGGTGATCAGCGTTAAGGTTAAGAGCGCCCAATCTTTTATTCGCTTATTAGCGAAATAATGTCGGCGTATTAATCGGAAATGTTTATTTTTCATTTTTAATGCACTTTTCAAGTAGGTACCTACCTACCTACCTACCTACACGCAGGCGTATTCGAAGGACATTTTTAAATGCATTTCAGATAGAAATTATTTTTATTTTATTTTAAATGAAACGACCAGAGTATCGGTGCTGGTTGGATATTTGCCTATGTTGTACCGGAACTGCAGCAACGTGCGAGTGGGCCGCACTGCCAGTAGGCAGTTATCCACACTCGTCAATGTCGCCGAATGAGGATGCGTGTAATATTCCACGTAATAATTACGCGTGTGTAATTAATTACGAAATATTACGAGTACCTACGCCAATGCGAGAGAGAACTGGGTGAGGTTAGCTGCGCAGCGAACGTACGTACCAACTTAGCACAGGCAAACTTCATTTCATACACGATCCGTTGCTGCCCCTAATCTTCTCGACTATTAAGCAGCAAATCAAAATAAATACTCGTCCTATAAGTCGTCGTAACGATATTTTCATATCACGCACTCTAAAATCGTACGTCTGTTCGAAATTCGTACGTTCCTAAATTCGCATACCTACCGCATTCGGTACATTCTCCTACATTTATTCTTACTTTTACTTACTTACGTCATTTCTCAGTTAGTTGCTAACTTGTCTTCCAGGTCTTGACTTGTCCGCGACGACATCGCTATTTCCCTTCGACGAACCGTTTTCATCTAAATTCGTGATGTCACCTTTCCCACGAATCTGTTTCGATACTTGGCGCTAATATTAATTCGTACGAGTTTCTGGCACACTCTCACTTTATGTCATATCTTCCACGGGCACTGGATCGGTTTTATCCCAGTCACGTTTTTGCCAAACACCCAATCAAACTCGCATCTCCCACCACACCTGATTCAAATCACTCGCGAATCATCACCCTTAGTTATTGGTCTTTCGCGCTATTAATCGCTCTCTCGTACCTAATTATTGTTTAAATATTACGCGATACTTTACGAAAACATACGACTGTCGCGCGCATCGTTTTGCAACCGTTGTACGGCTACAGTCGTATAAAAAGTAAATATACGTAGACTGACCGGCCGTGTTGCCACTTACTACAGAATTTAATACTCGAAAAAATAACGCTTCTCCTCGCACACTGCCCGAATAAGGTCGCCGTTTTGTTTTTTCTTAAGTGGTCAAATTTCGTATCCGTTGCAGACGTAAGAGAAATTGTGGGCCGCTTGTTTTAAGTAGCGTGCCAAGTGCTAACTTCGTCGAGTCTCTAAAGGAGAAAAACGTTAATTATGTACTAGCACCAGAAAAATTCAAATTCGTCGCCATTCGGTTCGTTTCGACGTTATTCTCAATTTTGGTGGGCCCAAAAAAAGATTTTCGCGAGCCGCGACATGAAGCGGCCCTCATCTTTGGGCGGACCGCATACTTGGCCCTCGGCCGCACAAATTACCCGCCTTTGGTCAGCGTTTGTGGAGTCGCACCGAATGAGAAGGACCGATAAATCGAGACGGCGTACGGTTCATCGTCGATTTTATTTTTCTCTTCGGATGAAAAGGCTGGCAAAAGGCTGGCAAAAGGCTGGCAAAAGGCTGGCAAAAGGGTGTAGAGGGCGCACACTAAACCGTTTCGAAAAGAAAAACGATGGCGTCGTGTCGTAACAAACGAAAGTTCATCGGTTACGCCGCACTAAAATTAGTAAAAGCTTCGGTCCTTTTTCTTCTCTTTCTTTTTTTCTTATTTTTCACCTTCATTTTCCATTTGGATGACAATTTCGTTTACTGAATGCAACACCGGCGGTGACGCCGGCGCCGACGCCGTCGCCGACGCCGACGCCGACGATGACGACGAGCTTTGGGCGTGCAGCCACACAGAATGAGATTTCTCGTTCGTACGTTTACTCCACCACTAAGTATAAGCGTACCGATATCTCGTAAAAGACTCGTATAAACGTTCCAACGTAAGCCCCAAGTAGCGAATGTAAAAAGAATATTCTAATAATGAAAATTATTGTCGATAATCTGACCCGCGTGCGAGTTAGGAGAGACAGTATAAGGCGAAAAATTTGGTGTAATGCGAAAATAAACCTTAACAATCATCGGTCAATGTTGTAATTGTAACCGAATGAGTGTTTGGATTTTTTTTTTTTTTTTTTTTTTTTATCAACCAATCAACGTACGATGATCTACGATTTCGAAAAAAGACAAAATAGAATGAATTAAGGTACCTACTTGAAAGACGCAAATACCTCAGTAGGTACCCCAGACCCACCTCGTTCTCACATGCGAATGGGAATCAGCTCTGTGGATGAGGTGCAGCCTCAGGAGGTAATTCGTCCAGATTCACCGCGTCCCCCATGGATCTCTAATGCCCGATAAATCCGGCTAATCAGGTGGGTAATGCGATTATCGCGATTATCGTAATAACGTTAAGTTCGGTTACGGTAATCCGTGAAGTGTAACGCTCACGTCAGTCCAGACAAAATGCATTGCCCCGACTGCGATGGCAGGCCATCGTTTGACCAGTGTGCCGCCGCACACGTTGCAAGTTCACTTTTCAGACTCTAACGCAACAAACCTAAGGCGCAGATTAATACCTACGCGTGTACTGCGGTAAATACGATACGTGGCAACGTCCGCCACAACGTCTTATTCACCTAATGGGTTTCTACCTGCGTGCATAATTACCAAAAACATATAGGCAGATAAAATCCGTCCGACAAAACGTGACAACGTATTAATACTTTATTAGGCCATTTAAAAACGTTCTGTTTTCAGCCATTTTGCTTTGAAATGGGTGCACGCGATCGCAGAGAGCTCTGTGCGAGTTTTCGCCAAATACTCGACGAAAATTTGGAAAAGAGCGCTACTCGACGTCCGAACGTTTGCAACGAGCTGAAAAATAGAAATTATAGATGGCGCCCTTTTATCGACTGCCGGGGCAAACGAAAATTTTCAATGGCGATTTCTACCGCGTGTCCTGATTCGAGAAGTGCTCTTATTTTTGTGGTCGTTATCGCACTGGCAGTACCTATAGCCTACCTACTATCAAACGGATAAGACGTACGTAGGAGAGTCGACGACGATTTTATTTGTTCTTCTTTCTGATGCGGGTCTTCCGGTCTTTTTTTATTTTCGAAAAAAATGTAGCAAGCGACCAGCGGTGGCCACATCCAAACCAGAAACGCACGCAACAGATTATACGGTAGCAATTCCATAATGCTAAATTATGCTCGGGAGAGAAAGGTGGGGCGTCTGCGATTATCTATCATTCGGATTCGTGCGACGATTGCAGTCCTCGGCTCTTGCTCGTGCAAACTGCGACGCATACTCGTCGTCGAAATGCCTACCTTTCGCATCAGAAACACCATATAATTGTATACCTTCTATGTTTACGCCAAGGGGTTCTAAATGCGTGGGCAAAAGCGCAACGAACAGCGTCAACGAACTCCTTCGTGCACAGACACCACAATTTGCCTTCGTGAAATCAAGTCCGTCAAACAGCGTAAGCCCAATGTCGCACTGGACCTTAATGTGGTCCTCCTTAAACTTTCTAATCAGCACCTTCATTTTTTCGAAAATTTGGCCATTCTCGAACAGTTTTGGATCGTTGTTCTTTGCAAGTGGTCTGTTTTCACGAACGCGCTTTGTTTCTTTCTTCATTTAAATAACACATTTTGTTCGATTCAATAGGATACAGGTATTTGCTGAGAGTGCTTATTTCGGGAGTGAATATCGAATGTTCGGCGAGTGTGTTCCGTATGGTGAGCATACTCCGTACTCAGACGCTCCTATCCTTTGCCACGGATCACTCTATCGTGTCCGGCTTAAAATTTCACTTTTTCAGCCATATGATGAGGCCAAACTTTGGCGTGTATTTTTGCAAACTTGGCGCACCACAGTTGTCTCGCATTCTTCTGGTCTCTGTAGAAAAATTATTATTTTGTTCGTATGTCCTTTGAAGAACAGCCAACAGGCTGCTAACAGGTTTTTAGCGGGATTTTCATAAGCGTGTTTGCGACGAGCCAACGATTCGAAGAAACTAAAACAAAGTTATAACACCGTACCTACTTGGGCTACTCGGTTTTTCTTGTCCTTCCTTTGGTTGTCGTTCTCCCTTGCGGCGCATTTACTTAGGCCATACATTCCTCTTGTCGTAGCTGCAGAAGATGTTTTTACAACACATCCAACGTTACGACAGGGTATTGTAATCATTTTTGACGCGCAACCGCTAAAACACGTTCGACACCGCCGTGTGCTGAGAACCAAATGTGAAATTTGTTGGATTATCGCAAATTTTGTTACACGGCTGATGCCTACGCACGCATATAGCAACGCGCGCACTCGTCCGACTATTAACAAGCACACGCGGGTACTTACTCTCAGGTACGCGCGCATCGTATTATTGTAATGTGGCAGTAATACGTTTTGTGTCCTAAGGCGCTCTTACATTCGAAACATTTGCTGTAACAAAATGGCCATCGATGCGACCAGACAACGAAAACCGGTAGCTGCCTACGTGAAAATTTTTTTGCGAATTAGACAAAAAAAAACAGCGCGCTTTAGTGCCTAAGCAAGCGGACCGAATAATTGAATGTGGTACCCACACCTTTCGTATTTTGGCTGACTGGTAACAACAATGAAATTTATTTTTTGTGGCAGCGCGTCCGTCGAATGCAATCAAATATTTTTTCTTTCTTCTGTCTTCGGCACCACAGTTGGCACCGAGATTTGTGCCAGCCATTTTCGTCGTTCAGTAACTACCCCCTGCTGAATATGGTAGCGCGTGCCACATTAAAAATTTAACGAACAAAACCGCGCTATATCCCAAAAGGTGACACACAATCCTTTGATGTCCCGTCGAGAAACCAACAACTTATGGAAATGGTTGAACGACAGTCAGCAACAAAAATGTTGCTGGCTGCAGTTGCACGATGACGTTGCCCCGCCCACTTTACATTCATTTTATTGTAATTCTGCAACGTGATATGGACACACGCCAATGTGACGAGTGTAAATTCGCCTTAAGGTGTTGGCTTCAGCAGTACCTGCGGCCTCATTAAAAAAAAAAAAAAAAAAAAAAAAAAAAATCAGTTAGCTGTCGGTTTTTGTAAATGAGTGAACCGGTTTGGCCATTAACAAAAAACACGCAAAAAGAAACTCTAGCGCCAAAAACTCGGCCAGGTTTTTAAAAATCATGGTTTTTCATCGGTACCTGTTTCATTATTTCGTTGTACCTATATTAAACGATATTCTTGGAATGATGGAACAAATGAAACGAGTAACCTCTGTACTGCACAAATCGAAATTCGTAATGAACTGTATCGTCGACTTACGAAATTACAATGACATAAAAAATACCTAAGGCTGAATAAGTTAACGCTTAGCAAATGCTGTTGGTTCAGCTTCTTCGGCTCATCCGGAATTTCTCATTCGTGGAACACACTTTGGCCCCCCACGCTTCAACCAACCAATCGAGCGATGCGCACCGAAAGTAGTCCTTTGCGAGATTATGCACAAATTTCAGCCATATCGTTACAAGCCGAGAGTAATTCCCGAATAAAAGTTTGGCGCCGACCCAATTATTTGCGCGGAAATTGATTAGTGTGGCTGTACACGACTAAAATTAATAATTAATTATTATACGCGTGGTGGCTACGTACGCGGGAACAAGTCGCGTGAATTCCGTCGCGGAGGTAGGTAAGCGGTGAAAAATTCACGGCCCGTGAGTTTGGATTTCGTGAAATTTCTATCGTTGCCGCAGCCTACAAGTTGCCGGATAATACGGCCACAAATGTCGTGTGTATCCACTGGCCTATCGTTCAGTCAGTTATCTCGGTAGTGCTGTTCTTACCCAACATTCCTCGCCTACAGTATCGTACAACAGGTGCCCGATGGACTGCCATTAGTCCAGCTCGAAGCTGCTCGAAGCTACGCAGACACCCTACCCTACTTTCCCCTTAAATTTTGGTCGCCGTACGTACAGCCATTGAAAATTCACCCACGCGCACGCGCACGCGCACGCGCACAGACGCGTCGACGAAAGCCAATCCAATATCCCGTCGGGCGTCGTGTTTTCAAAATATTTTACAAACGAATTTTTAATTTTTGCGTCGAAAATCATCATTTTTTAATGAAATGAAAAATCATTCCAAGTTTTAACACGATTTTTGCAAATAATTCGATGGTACTCCTTCCCGCAGTGACCAACAATTACATGCGAAACCAATATCGCACATTCCAAAGCGAATTAGCATAGTCCAGCTGTCTGCGTGCTCATTGCGAAAATATAAGCCGAAATTTTAGCAGCGTCGGTGTTCGAATGTAGAGTACCTGCGGAAGCGGATGGGAAGTGGGCCAAAATTGACCTTTTTCAGAGATCAGAGATCGCATTGTTTTTAGACTAAAACCGGCCTTTTTCTCGATGAATTTTTCGGAACCGTTATGACAGATGTAAAAGTAGGAAAACCACGCTGAATACCTAATTAGTTAGGAAACTGACCGATCAAAACCAAAATTGGTAGATCTGGTCCTTGTATGGGAGGAACTCCGTGTACCGAATTTCGTGATTATTGAAAGAGAATTGCAACTCTTATTAAGATAACATGAAAAATTAGCACCTCCAACAGCCCCACACATTAAACTATAATACCAATAGTAACCAAATTTGAAATCGTGTTTGATATGCTTCAAATCGATACCTGTACCAATTTTAGAGCCATTAATCCGCCAAAATTGTAACAAAATCGCTCCTACCAGGCGTACCGCGAAGCCTATCCGCACCAAAATTGGTACGTACTGTCGGTGACCGAAAACACACACGTATACCACATTTCGGGTTTATCGATCGAAAATTGCGATCTGTAGGCTGTTCAATAAAAAATGCGTATAAACTGATCTACCGGACGGACTATGCCCCTGATCCGCACCAAAAACAGTACCGTTCTTCCTTAGGTGGATCCGAATAATGTGTTTCAAATTTCGAAATCATCCGATCAAAAGACACGTATATAGGTAAAAAGAATTGATTTTCCAAAAAAGTGCCAAAGTGCTCAGAAAATTGTGAAACGAAAAACATACCAACTCCCACCCCTGGGTCTGATTACTCGGACGATTTTAATAAATCTACTTAAAAAGTTTGTTCAAATGACTGGCTGGGTACATTTGTACCCAATTGGCTTGCAAACGTGGTATTGAAATAGATCTGGCGGAGAGATTAGGGTGGGATTAATGAAAATTCTCCGTTTCGCCGCGAAAGAAAACAATCGACACCATTTTTGCATTTCGACCTATTGTTGTTGTTTTATACGGTACGACGGCGTATAAGATTTGAATACGATTACCTACGTAACGTCCAAATTTTGTGTCCACGATTCTATACGAAAGGGATCCGACTGAAAAGGTAATATCCTCATCCGAACGTTGCCCTAATATCGATGAAAATAGGGGAGGGTAATTCGGCGACGTGAAGATGGTGAAGATGGTGAAGATGGTGAAGATGGTGAAGATGGTGAAGATGGTGAAGATGGTGAAGATGGTGAAGATGGTGAAGATGGTGAAGATGGTGAAGATGGTGAAGATGGTGAAGATGGTGAAGATGGTGAAGATGGTGAAGATGGTGAAGATGGTGAGATGTGAAGATGGTGAAGATGGTGAAGATGTGAAGATGGTGAAGATGGTGAAGATGGTGAAGATGGTGAAGATGGTGAAGATGGTGAAGATGGTGAAGATGGTGAAGATGGTGAAGATGGTGAAGATGGTGAAGATGGTGAAGATGGTGAAGATGGTGAATATGGTGAAGATGGTGAAGATGGTGAAGATGGTGAAGATGGTGAAGATGGTGAAGATGGTGAAGATGGTGAAGATGGTGAAGATGGTGAAGATGGTGAGATGGTGAAGATGGTGAAGATGGTGAAGATGGTGAAGATGGTGAAGATGGTGAAGATGGTGAAGATGGTGAAGATGGTGAAGATGGTGAATATGGTGAATATGGGAACGGTCGTCCAGCCTACGGTCGACTCTGGAAAGCCGCGTGATTAAAATCTGAAATACGGTTTTGAAATTTGAATCGTGGCACCGCGGACGAAATCGACGGGGGGCTGACTGCCAGAAGAGTCAGCATTAAAATGCGACGTGGGTGCGGATGCGACACGAACCGCAAATGCGGTGAATCGAGGCGAGGAAGGGGTTGGACTGGCGCTTGATGGAGTGGTGGCCGAGGTGCGCAGGTGGTCGTGTGCCGAGACACGCTGCCGCACCAACTACTTCGGATTTGGTACCTCCTCACGGCGAGAAGCGCCGCTGAAAAAGAAATTAGCAAATTGTGCGAAAATACGCGCACCATCGCGCGCCATTTTCATCGAAGAAAAGAATCGCGTTGATTACCTCGTTTCGCCGCAAGACGCGCGTCATTCAGTTTTTTGAAAGGAACCCTCGTCTCGTCGCCTTCACTCGGAAATAATGGGCTCTCGAAGCAGAAATGAACAGACGGGTGGGAGCGATTGTTGATGTCGTCCGAGCCGACGAAAAATCCGAAGGCTAATTAATCATCGAGAAATTTTCCTATCTTTCTCGAGAATAAATAAGATCGGCGATTTTATGGTTAAAATTTTCATATTTTTACCTCGATCCATTTCCTCGGATGATACAACGTTGTCTCTTCTTACCTGCGAACAAAGAATAAACAGACGAACAAAACAAATATTAATGAAAATTAAAAATAATACGGATATCGCTATACTCGGTCCAATATAAGATGATGACCGGCTTCAACGCTCTCTTGCCAATATAGGCTATACACTTTGAATATCATAAATGATCCTAAATTTTTTGCGGTACTCGAAATCAACAGAAACATAAAAAATCACACCATATCCTTAACTCAAAATAAACGTAAAAAAAATTCTTAAAAAATACAGATTTACTGAAACCAAAATTTTGAAAATCCCAATGGAAACGGGTCTCAAAATTAATAATATAACGGATGGACAAGATAATACGGAATATCGATCTATTATCAAAGCACTTCTGTGTCTGGCAAGACTTACCAGACCAGACGTACTTTTTCCAGTAAATTTCTTCTCACACTATCAAAACTTATCTAATGATACTTTAAAAAATTATGTTAAACAAATATTCAAATATGCGAATGCAACAAAAAATTATTCTCTCACTTATAATTTGAAAAATAATGGAATACAGATTTATGTAGATGCATTATATGCTCCACGAGTCGATGATAAAACAATAGATATTAATAATTTAAGCGAAGGAAAATCAGTTTCAGGGAATATGATATTCGTAAATGAGGATTTATTTTACTGGAATTTCTCGAAATAAACGATTCGTGCTTCTTCAAGTACAGGTGCTGAAATTATAGCAGTTTTTGACTCTATCGATATAATAAAAATAATAGTCGATATAATGGAAGATAATATATCAGCACAAAAAATATGTTTCGTGAGCAGTCCGATAAAACCGAGGACCCTCGTGATTAAATGCTACTTCATTTTGGAGGAATTAGAAAATAAAGTTATAAATTTTAGATCAGTGAGTTCTAAAAATCAGCTTACAGATATACTGACAAAATCATTGGACAGAACAAAGCTTAAAAATATTGTTGCAAAATTTTATTTTGTTTTATTCTATGCGTATTCAGAAGCATATACTCGTTAATTAATATATTAATTTATTCCTTTTTTTTTTGAAGCGTAGCAACAAAAATTTGTACAATTTAACTTTAGCATTTTTAATTTTTTTTTTATAATTTTTTTTTTATAATTTTTTTTTTATAATTTTTTTTTAACGTTTAATAATTTATTTTGTTTACTTTCAGAGCTTGAGAGTCATTCATTCATTACCATTAAAATTTCAGGGGGGTGTTGAAACAAAATCTTCCCTCTCACTCGCACATTATCTTCATCTCACCAATTATATATAAGTCGTATGTTCCACCTTCCACTCTAATACAACGTTTAGTTACAATCTACGCTAGCGCTGCACTTTGCCATCGCACTTATTCGAATGTTATAATTTATTCTCCAGTTTTATTATATTTCTGCAACTATTGGTATTTGGTTCATTTCAACATCCTCGCACCTTTCTCACATCAAATATTAGTGTTTAGTTACGCCTACAACTAATGTTTCACAACTAAACAGATAGTAGTAGTCCTAACAACTATAACTAATTTAGTTGTGGAACATTAGTTGCATCAGAAATTAAGGATGGTTTAAATTCACTTCTCAATTCTCTAATCTGTAATCTACATTCTGTAAAGTTGGTCAATTTTAACTTTTGAAAAATAAATCAAGAGAAATGATATACACCAAAAACAATGTTTCCCTTTAGTAAACTATTTATGTTTCTAGATCATAGTGAATAAATCAACGAGTATAAACCATTTTTAAGAACTAACATCTAGTTGCAGTTGTGGAACAACAACTAACAACAAAAATATGTAGTCACCTATACTTGAGAAATAATAACGACAACAAACATTAGCTTGTAGTTGTCACATAATGACTACAACTAGTATTTCATGGTAGTTGGCACACAACTAATAATTAATAATTAGTTTTAGGTACCTGTTTTTCCATCCTCGTTGAACAGCTTAGTTAGTTTAACTGGCAGATCGTGCTAAGAGTTATATTGGATTTTAACACCAGCTGACTTTTAAATATCTTAACTTGTAATTGAGAAACTGGCCCTTTGTTAACTTCAGTCTTCAATTAATGACTAACAATTCAAATTCAAATTCATTATATTGTAGCATTAGCGTAAAATGAAGAAACATGCTGACCTTAATTAAAACTAAGGGCGTAGATGAGGGCGATTCTGTGTATCTGAACCCCCTCAGTGAAGAAAAAAAAGGCTTGACATTTAAAATAACATTTTTTGTCATCTTTGGCAATTTTTCAAAAGCAACCAACGAATATATGCGGACCTCTCCCCCTTACAGAGGATTTATCTACACCACTGACCAGAAGAATAAATATTTCAAAATTTCTACAACAAGATTCGGTGGAAATCTATCAGATTTTATTCAAAAAGAGTCCACAGATATAGGGATAAATATGCCACGCCATATGGTTTTTCATTTATCTCAATAATTATTGATTTTTTTAATACACCCGTCAATAAAGCAGACAATTATAAGTCTTATTATACGTGCTCTTCATTTTAGCCATCTGAAATTCTCCTCCTCTTCAGATGATTACAAAAAATGGTAACTTTTCATCGAGCCCTGAAAGCATAGGTACACAACTGCTATACCGACGCAATAACTTCAACTTTTAACGACAAAATACTTACAACAAATACGATACGTTAATTTTTGAATGGACGTCAAAATGGGGGACAATAGGGTCTAATTTATGATACCAGTTTTCTTTTTCTTTTTTATCGTTTTACTAGCTGAAATGAAAAATTATAGAGAAAAAAAAAAGAAAACTTGAAAAATTTTCTTCATTTTAATTTTTTTATAAGTTTTAAGTTTTCTCAGGACATGGATGGACCTTACCGAAGCCACCCCTCTTTTCGGATCTACAAAACATTTTCGATAGAGAATTTTAAAAACATTTTTCTTTCTTCGCCTCATTGCTGGATGCTTGTAAAGTTGTAATTCCAGCCAGTAAAATAACAAACAACTAAAGGTGTATTTGTCCCCTTAACACCTATTTAGACACCCATGTAAAAATGAATAAATCGTGAGAATTGTGTCACTACGAGGTGACGTTATTGTCAATATAGCAACTGTAGTCGTACTTTCAGTACACGATGAAAAGGTATAATCTTTTCCGCACATTTAGCGGAAAATGGCGACGTCAAATAACTAAAATATACGTAATCTTTTTTAACGGAAATTTAGTACCAAACATTTTCATACTCGACAACTATTTTGAAAAAATCAACGTTTGTTGAGAAATACGCAAAAAACTTTTTTTGGGGCATATTCATCTCCATACCCGCGGATGCTTGCAACGGGGGTGAATTTGACTTTTATTATATTATTTCAGACGCCCAAACTGACCGATTAGCAAAGAAATCAAAACTCTTCTAATTTATCTGGATAAAAAACCTCTCCTAACTGGACTAAATAACTAAATGTTAATATTAAATTCGAGTAATATGAAAAATAACTGAGATTTAATCGAAATGTTTGAAGATTTTTTTTTATAGAAAATACCGTACTTTACATCGTAGCTCAAAATTGAATGTGAAATTTTGGAGCTAATTGTAAAAAACTTTGGTCGTTAATTGTTAACTATTATTTATAATAAGACAAACACAACTAAACTATTAGCTTTATTCGTATATGCAACTAAATCTTCCAAAAAACAACTACAACTAATTTAGCTAGGGAAAATTAATCGTATCCGCAACTAACAACTAAATTCCAAGAAAAATGGTTTTAGGGTTTCAGCAAATTACCATCTTGTAGGTAAGTGTCGTGGCTCCGCCCACAGGTCCCAGCGCATAGCCTGTGCGCTTGTTCTCCCACTACACTTCTAACAGAGTTACATGGGGATACTGGTTTTGAGGCGAGGCAGTTGTGAGTTACAAGGCGTGCGATGTAGGTGTGTGACTCCAACCAACTTTATATGGTCCACTGGACCTTAAACCACCTAATTATAAGCTTCTACCCACTACATGGTAGCAGGAGCAATATGGTCTGGTGGTTTGGAATTAAAAATTCCCTGAATTAAAAATTCTTAGCCTAAAAACGCTTCCACTATTCAAACTCTGAACAAAAATACGAAGTATTTTTGCAGACTAATCATCCTCACTTGAACTTTAACTTTTAGTTAAAAGAGTTCATCGAATTAATAATTCGTATTATCTTATTTTTTGTCTAACAAACAAAGAAAAATAATTTAATAAAGACTAATCATCTTCTCACGAAAAAATTAGAACTAAAAATTCTCCATTTAGCGGCAAAAATAAAAATTTAGCACCCCCATTATTAATAGATTTCAAAAAAGAACTCACCATTCTATTATACATGAATATTTATTCACGTATTTTGGGTAATACAGACGAAAAAATTAATAAAATTAATTTTACAGCCGCCCCTAGCATTTATCTGCTCAAAAATATTACGTATTTTTTTTCCCTCTTTTTCATTCACAATGAATTTAGGAAAAGAGTAATATCTTCCATATTGTCAAATAAATAAATTATTTAACAATATACAGCACTAATCATGCTACGTCTAAAGGAAAGAGTCTAAAAAACTCCGCAAATAAATGCTACAATATTTCTGTTGACGTAAAATACGAGCGCATAAAAAAGACGAAAATGGACGAAATAATCCTATACTTTTCTCTCTCGCACTCGTACGTCTCAAAAATATAAATTATAAACGGCCGAATTTTGTCTAAATTTAGACAAAAATTCGTGTCATTGCATTTATTTGTGTTTCCAAGGTCAAATTCACCTAACAAAATAGTGATGCAAGCATCAACTTGCATCGCATAAGATTCATCATCTTCCCAATACATACACAAAAACATGTGTAAGTATTATGCACCCTACTACTACAAACATAAAAATATGTTCAAGGATGCGTCAGCAACAGCAGCAGGGAAGAACCATATCAACCACGTTGACTCGCGTGCACACGCAATACATGGTTTTTTGCCAACGTCCGTGAATTCGTACAAGGATCTTTACCAGTTGCTTATACAAATTTTAACGTTGTTGCGCCTTCCCTTTTAATTACGCGAATTAATTAATTTATGCTGTTTATTGTTGTTTTTTTACATAATTTCTTACGCAAATCAATTCACCTAACTATTCTTTACACATTTTTGTAAAACTTTACGTAATTTTTGTGTTTAATTACGCGTAATATATACGTCAAGAGGTAGCGGCTAGAAACTTCTACTTCATCATCATCAATTGCTTTACTCATCCTTAATTCTACCCAAATTTCGGTAAGTGTAATTAAAGGACCATATCCTTATATTCTTAAATAATTATACCATTGTTTAGAATATTATTTCTCACGTCTTAATTAGACTTTAGCGTCTTTATTTTCGTCTGAAATATCTTTTATGGACTCATCATCCTATTCACGAAAAAATTATAGGTCTAAATAATCTTTAGCCTATATAATATTTTTGTGCATATTTTTCAAATAAGTGACGCGAATAGAATTTCATTCTTTCGCCTCAGGGTCACGCCCGATTTTTATTGCCGCCCTGACACTTTGAAAATTTTAATTAGAACATCATTCTTGTGCATAATATTTGAATTTGCGTCCTAGGGTCATGTCCAATTTTTTAACAACTCCTTAGGACTTGTAGAAATTTTTATATTTTTACATTTTTTCAGAATTTACCATTCTCGTACTAAAAATACGTCTTTTCGTCCTAAGGTCATGTCCGATTTTTTTTCGGATCCTAAGGACTTGTGGAAATTTTTATATTTTTGCATTTTTTTCCGAATTTACCATTCTTGTATTAAAAATACGCTTTTCGTCCTAGGGTCACGCCCAATTTTTTTTCAGCACCCTAGGACTTGTCAAAAATTTTAACTTTTTTGCAATTTTAGAATTTATCATTCTTGTATTCAAAATACGACTTTTCCTCCTAGGGTCACGCCCGAATTTTTAACGGCTCCTTAAGGCTTAGAAATAATTTTATTATTCTACGAATTAAACATTCTTGTGATTAAAAAACGAATTTTCGTCCTAGGGTCACGCCCAATTTTTCTTTAGTCGTAAATACTTAGAAAAATTTTGAAAATTCAGTACTAAAAATACTCAAAAAAGGGACTCAAAATCCACTTAACGTAATATTGATATTTATCATTTGATACATGGTAAAACAATAATTTCACAATAGTGAGAAGTTTGTGTCTCTGACACTAATACTTTAAAAATTTAATTTTTCTCTACACCTTTCCTCAATGAATAAAACGTTTAACACACGTCATAGTAATTAAACAGCAATAATATGTTGATGAAATCTAAACAATTTCTTTATTATTTTTCTGTTCTCAGTAATAATATACAAAAATGACAGAAAAAGGAACTCAAGATTCCCCCATCTCTTCCCAAAAAGAAGACGACTGGTTAGATCCCAACAATCTTCCGTGGTCCGATCAAGTGGACATACAAAAAGCTACCGAAGCTCAAAACGCTGATGAAGCTCAAAAAGCTGATGAAGCTCAAAAAGCTGCCGAAGCTAAAAAAGCTGAAAAGAAAAAAGCGGCTGCTGCGGCCAAGAAAACCAAAGCGGAATTTGCCGCTAAAGAAAAGGCTGAATTAGCAGCTAAAGAAAAAGCTGAGGAAGCTGCCCAAATCGATGCAGAAGAGGAAAGGGCCCGTAAAATTATGGCAGAAAAACAAGAAAAGGAGCGAAAACTCCTACAACAACGTGAAAAACGTTGGAGAAAAGAAGAGGATGCGGAATTCCTTATACGTTCGAGAGCAATCTTGGATTCACAGGGATCTTGACGGAGATGCAGTCCCAGTAGGGAATCATCGGACTCAACATCCTCAGATGACACCTATGTAGCCACCACCATTGTGGAGGATTGTGAATCCTACTCATGGCGTATTGAAGAAATTCTTCAAACGCCAGTCTTAAAAGGCTTTGATTACGAAGCAATCTTATCTGAAAAAGATGCGATAGACTCGTGTATTGAAGATTTAAAAAATCTCTCCACTAAAACAGATAAGAATTTTATCATCCGAGCACGTAATTGCAGACGGGATTTGTTAGTTAAGCGTTCACGCTTAATTAAGAAATTCTCACCTGCAGTTGCACCACAACCTGTTCCCCTCCAGGATTTAACTTCCCTTCAACTTCAGGAGAAGTAGGAGCAGCGCAAAAAACAAGCTGAACTAGAAGCCAAACAGCTTGCACGTGCCAAAGAAATTGGCAAGTCTCTCACCAAGGCTCGTACTGAGATTGATATTACCTTTCGTCAGTACAAAAAGTGGGAAAAAACCATCACTGAACTCGAGAAGACAATTCGTGAAGAATTTCATCTCAACGTAGTTGAATTTGAGACTAAATATCTCAAACCAAATCAGGAAGCTCCTGCAGGTTCACCAAACCTACCATCATTAGACGAGGACGATGTAGATCTCGATCCGACATCGGCTCAAGGATCCAAAATCCCGCGTCTAGTAAAGGGTAATCAAACATCCAATACTATTAAACATACGCATGCTATGATGGCCAATGATGATTCTGAGGAAAATGAGCATGTGACCACTTCTAAAAAGCATAGAGGTGAGTCATCTCAAATTCCAAAAGAAAATTCATCGACATCATTAATTAATTTATCTACGATTAACCATCCTGTATTAGATAATGAGGGACTTCAAATCCCACAAGAATCATCTTCTGGAATTAACATTTCACTTTCTACAAACCCACTTTCTTTTGGCTATATTCCTAAATGTTGGGAACAACAACCTCAAGATAATGTACAAACCGGTTTCACCAACCTCAAACCACCTAAATTTTATTTAGAGAAATGGAACGGGGATATTTTATGATATCCTGGTTTCATTAATGGTTTTAACGAATACGTAAATAAACGTAAGGATATTGCAATCCTTCAAAAGATTAATCTCTTACAAGGTGCCTTACCTAAATTTATTAATGATAAAATAAATCACTTTTCACCTGATATTGTTGGTTATCATCAACGTCTAAAATTTTTAGACAGTAGATTTGGTGATGAATCAAAAATCAGAGCAGCTCTATGGGAAAACCTAACAGCAATCCCTACTACAACTAACGAAATTTCTTCTATTTTGGACAGTTTAGATACTATTTCCATTTTAATAGAAAGATATCGTTCTGTCTACCCAACTGTTGACAAGGAACAACTTTATAACATAGTTATTAAAAAGTTTCCTCCTAGGTCATATCAACATATTCTTAAGTCTAACGAACGTCACATCAAACATTTGTTTGAAGCTATTAGAAATTTTATAAAAATAAGGGAACTTTCTGACCCTAGTAGCACGTTCGGACCAAAGAAAGGTGAAAAACCTCAAAAACAAAACAAAGGTACTAACCAACCTAAAGGCAGGAAAAATTTTGCTATCACATCAAATGAGTCTAAAAAAGGAAAAGATAAATCTAATCCTAATAAAAAAGGCCCTCCTGCTAAATGTGTCAAAACGTCTGAAACTAAAGATTTTGAATCTTCTTTGTTTACAGCTTCGGATGGAACAGTATTCCTGAAACTACTGAAAGGGAAGAAAATCCCCGTCAGCATTTTACGCACCCCCTTGTTCCACAACAAGGTAGGTGCATATTCTGCGACAAGCTGCACCACAGCTTCCTTTGTTGCATCGTCAACACGCTTGATGAGCGTAAATCATTTTACGACGAACATGATCTCTGCATCAAATATGGTTTTCGTCATGGCGACAATGAGGAGTTCTGTCGGCACATCCCGCCTGCATATTGCAGATGGTTAGAATGCATGGGCAGAGGCCATCATACAAACCTTTGCCCAAAGGCTCCTTATCCCATCACCATGGGAAAATGTGATGCATGGATGACAGTCATGAAAGACTATAAGGCGTATTTGCCTGAAAAAAGTATGTCTGACAAACATTTAAATTTTAAAGAAATTAATACTTCTTCAAATGACCATCAATCTTTAATCCCACAGTTGGACAACAAGGTCAAGGATGGCGGATCTAAACAATCCCAAGGAGCAGCTCCAAAGGCGCCTACACCATTAACAGTGGTTACAACATCAGGACTACCAATCCTCAGTGAGTCTTGTTCATTTTTTAATAATAATGATACTTCTGCGCACTTTCTTACGTTTTTATCGTATGTTTATGTGTCGAATAATTCAGAACCTATTGAAATTAATGGATTTTTTGACTCCGGTAGTAAGGAAACTTACATTACCGACACATTTGCAAATATGTACCTTAAGGAAAATTTTTTGAATAAATCTCAAATTTTACGATTTAAAGGTGCTGCAAATTCAAAATCAAGTGAATTTAGATCTCACAAGGTGAAATTTAACCTCCAGAAACCTAATGGAACCAAAATTCCTCTTTTAGCAAATACTGTACCGTATTTGGCTGAAAATCTTAGTCAACAAAATTTCACAGAATTTAAACTTCTCTATCCACAATATGATCATATTGAGTTTTCTGAGTTGGACCGTGAACATACGATACACTTACTCATAGGAAATGATTATATGTGGTCCTTCATGAAAAATGTTAGACAACTTTCTCAAAATCTGACTCTTATTAATACAGATTTTGGCCATATGCTTAGCGGATCTTTAAATCCCTTGGTGGAAAGTGATGTTTTTACTACAATGTTCTTTACGTCACCCCAAAGTGTAGAAAACTTATGGAAATTAGATACATTAGGTATTGAAACCACTAACCTGGTTGAAGCTGAAGCTGAGGCTGAAGCACTTCGATTATTTTACAAAGATATAACGCTTGTTAATAACCGATACCAAATTAGATGGCTATATAGGTTTGACCCACCTCCATTGCTTGATAATTATCGTTTAGCAATTAAATGTTTAGATCAACAATTACCTAGAATGGTTAAGAACCCACAATTCTTTCATCTGTATGATCAATATTTTCATTCTTTAATAGATTTGGAAATGATTGAACAGATAGATCACGAGAGGCCAGCTAAATTGGCTCATTATTTACCCCATAAAGGTATCTATGACCCATATAAAAGTACTCCTCTTCGTGTTGTATTCTACGGTTCCGCAAAAACTAAAAAGTCGAATCATTCGCTGAATGACTGTATGTATAAAGGGAAAATTATCTTAGCGGATTTAATCTCCATTTTGCTAAGTTTCCACAAAGATCCTTATGGTATTGTAGCTGATATAAAGAAAGCCTTTCATCAGATAGGACTACATCCAGAGGATAGGGATGTAACTCGTTTCTTTTGGATTAAAGATCCTGCAAAACCTTCAGATTTAACCAATCTCTTGTTGTTTCCATTTTGTCGTGTACCTTTTGGCATAGTAACCGCCCCTTTTCTTTTAGCAGCAATTTTGCTGTACCATTTTCAAATGGTTGATAAGGAGTTTCACGACAAATTTCTCCAACAAATTTATGTTGATAATTTGGCAACATTGTTGCCTACTTATGAAAAAGTAAATAAATTATATGTCAAATCTAACAAATTATTCAATGACATTTCCATGCAACTTGCTCTATGGGGAACTAACTGTAAACCAATGAGACAGGAATTTGATCCTTTGTATGCTCTAGATAAACCTCTAGTCAAGGTCTTAGGTCTAGTTTGGGACATGGAGAAAGATGTTATGTACATCCCTACCCCTAATGCTATGACAGCTTGTTGGACAAAAAGGTTATTTTTAAAAATAATGTCATCCTTTTATGATCCACTCGGATGGTTTGCTCCGTCCTTAGTACCTTCCAGATCATTTATGAAAATACTTTGGTCTGAAGGGCTAAAATGGGACCAACCAATCCCTGCAAAACTGCAACCCGTAGCTACAGACATTTTAAATGATTTGATGCAAACTACTAGCTACTGTCTTCCGAGACAACTTTATGTAGGGATCTACAATCCCAATGTCTGTCAATTGCATGCATTTACCGATGCATCCAAAACATCATTTTCTATGGCAATCTACGTACGTTTCCATAATCAGGAGTCAAATTCCTACTCAGTACGTTTTCTTATGGGAAAATCTCGCGTAACACCTATGCGACCCACAACCATTCCAAAATTGGAATTAATAGCTGCCCTAATCGGCGCTAGAGGTCTACGTACTGCTCAAAAACCTATGGATCTAACAAATCTCCCTGCATTTCTATGGTCAGATAGTAAGTGTGTACTTACGTGGCTATTAGAACGCAAAATATTACCCCAATTTGTTTCAGATAGGGTAAACGAAATCAAAAGCAATAAAGCTGTTGAATATCGTTATGTACCTTCGGATGAAAATCCAGCGTACATAGGATCCAGAGGATCCACAGTGGAAAATTTAATTTAATCTTCATGGTGGACTGGACCATCTTGGTTATCCCAAGACTCCAGTTTATGGCCTAAAACAGACCTTCATATTCTTGAAACTTTACCTAACCAACCTGAAGAAGAATCCACACCAGTGTACTGTACACTCAGAGAATGTTTAAGCATCTCACCTAAGTTTACTACTTCCTTACCTGTTGAATCGGACAATATTTTCGATAAACACAGATCAGCTAAATTGCTGAGGATCCAAAAATCCTCGAAAAGAAATATCCCTCATTTCTTTTTGAATTTGGAAACTTCAGAATGTGAATTAATATTGCCTAATTCTACTCCAAATCCTATACAGGAAAAGGACACCGAAATAGGTCAATCTTCACAACCGTTGAACTTGTCAAAAAGTCATCAAGACATTAAAAAGTCTCTAGTACCATATTCGAGTTTCATCCACTCGCCAACCAACACTCCTTTTGGGATTAAAATTGAAAACTTCAATTCCCTTTGCAAGCTTATTAATACATTTTACCAATGTCTCAAAGCTATCCGACGATTTAGCCATCAGAGGATCAAAAGGAAACGTTTGTTGGAGCCATATGCGATCATGGACTGTAACTTTCATTTTGCAGTTCTATGTTTCGTTTATGGTGAGCAGAAAAAATATTTTTCCAAGATATTTGAAATGCTCTTAAAGGATAATCCACCTAAACATGTTTCATATGAAAAATTTCAAATTTGTTTAGATCCTTCTGGGATTCTGCGTATAGTAAACTACTTACCAGAAATACCATATGCAAAAGATATGCTTAACCCCATATTACTGCATCCTAAGTCATATTTGACAGAGCTTATTTTAATGCATACACACCTAACCAATGTACACACGGGTATTAAGTTCACTTTAGCTGACTTCTGTAGGCATTATGCTCTTAAAGGATAATCCACCTAAACATGTTTCATATGAAAAATTTCAAATTTGTTTAGATCCTTCTGGGATTCTGCGTATAGTAAACTACTTACCAGAAATACCATATGCAAAAGATATGCTTAACCCCATATTACTGCATCCTAAGTCATATTTGACAGAGCTTATTTTAATGCATACACACCTAACCAATGTACACACGGGTATTAAGTTCACTTTAGCTGACTTCTGTAGGCATTATTTTGTTCCTAAAGCATTAAAACTGCTTCCACAAATCTTGAAAAAATCATGTATTTTGTGCAAAAAATCTGAAACAAGACCGTTTAAACAACCGATGCATGCATCTTTGCCAGATTTAAGGTTAATACCCTTCACTCACCCTTTTACTTATACGGGTGTAGATATATTTGGACCTTTTCCTGTATTTGACAAATACTTACCTAAAAGGAAAAACCAATTGGTGACACAAACCACTCCTATTTATAAGAAATGGGTATTGATATTTACATGCCTCTCTACGAGGGCTGTATATCTCTTTTCTGTTTTGTCTTTAACAACGACAGAAATTTGGGCTGCATTTAAGACCTTTTTTGCCAATAAAGGAACCCCTAAGGCAATTCTCTCTGATAATGCAGCTCAATTCCAATTGATTTTGGTGTATTTACCTCATTACTTGACCACTTTCTCTGAAAACTCGGAGATAAAGGACAGTATGGTTATGAAAGGCATTAAATGGCATTTCATACCAGCAAAGGTACCATGGTACGGTGGAGTGTATGAACGCATTATCGGAATAATAAAGCAAGTCTTTTACCGTGTACATGGTCATACCTCCATTTATATCCATACCTTTCAGTCTAGTATAAAAGACATACAGACTATGGTCAATCAAAGACCTCTGTGCCCTTCATCTGATGATGTAGGTCAGCATACCTTGACACCAGCGCATTTTCTCCATGCAAACTTAGGACACTTAACAGTCCCTCCTGACAAGATGTCACAGGATTCAACTCCTACAGCTAGACAGCTACTCGATATGTGGAAACTTGACCAAGATTATCTCACAAAACTGTGGTTATCTTGGAAAAGGGAGTACTTACTCTATCTTAGGGACAGGCCACCTTCAGCCTTACCTAACGCATATCGAACGGTATCTTACAAACCAAAGGTAAATGACATAGTACATGTGTTAGATTACACGTCTAAACCTGGAGTTTACAAACTCGCTCGGATCACCAATCTGGAAAAATAGCATGATGGAAACATCAGACATGCGAAAATTGAATTTTCTAGCAAAAAACAGTCTTCACGACTGCTGAAATTTCTAGCTCCCCTCGAACTCAAATCAAAGAATAATAACGATTAGAAATAATTAAACCTTTATTCTTGATTTAGATGAACCTCTGACTTGACACTTGGAGACCTAGATTTAATAATCTCTTAAATGTCCCCGGGGTCCGCCATAATTGAATACTATGCTGGTAAAAAGGTATACTTTTGATTTTTTGGCACCCACTATTGTTGTCAAGTTACCTCACGAAGGATCACGGACAATAGGCAACAGAGTACTCATATAAAACACTAACAATGTTCGCAATATGCTAATTCCCTGACTATTCCTTTTACAGAATCCGTTCTCTATGGCCAATAAAAATCCTCTATTCCTCTTGCTAAGGCGTCCAGCAATTGCCAGAAACGATGTTTCTCAAGAATGTATTTATATATGTATATAAATATACCTTTTTGCGTTTGTAAAAACAATTCTACAATTTTGTACTTTTATATTTTTTAAATAAAATTTGTACTTGTCATGTCTTTTTCTATTTCAGATCAAAGGTGAATCTCATGGGGAGCCTCCAAAGGCTTCCCGTGTCCACCGCCCCCAGTGTCGTGGCTCCGCCCACAGGTCCCAGCGCATAGCCTGTGCGCTGGTTCTCCCACTACACTCCTAACAGAGTTACGTGGGGATACTGGTGTTGAGGCGAGGCAGTTGTGAGTTACAAGGCATGCGATGCAGGTGTGTGACTCCAACCAACTTTATATGGTCCGGTGGACCTTAAACCACTTAATTATAAGCTTCTACCCACTACAGTAAGTAGGTAAATTAGTTAACTGAAAAATTTATTAATTATGCTCGTGACTCCCTGACAACTATCCGTAGAATATTAGTAACATTACAACTAATCGCTACGTGTCAAAAAAAATTCTTGAAATTGTAGTTGAAACCGATTGGTTTGAATTTGTGAGGGTACCTACCCAGTTAACAAAAAAATTAATCAACTTTGCCCAACACTGCCGTCCAATAGAGGCTGATCGTAGCTTCAACCGACGTTGCCCACGAACACACTTTGATTATTACTTTGTCCGTACTTTGTACAGCGAGATGAAAGATGACAACAGTCTGTTCCAAATAGGAGGGTAGTTTTTTTCTTCGAAGGCGCATACACACGGCCTCTAATAAACGTCGCCAGAGGTTCGATTATTTAAAAATATTGCCGGCCGGAATGAGAATAGTTTCGCGTCCGCTGCGTATCCAAAAACTTTTTCCTCTTCCCTCCATTAGCCACGTTATGCCCAGAAACTCGGCTGTATTGCGGATAGAAAATTACCTTAATCGCATTCGGTACAGACCACCGATAGCGTCATTTATAAATGGCAACCACTCGTGTCGATTCAAAAAGCAATCGTATTGGTTGGTCCTGTTGGTCAGTGGTCGCAGTCAGTCGGCTTTTTCCTTTCGCTTGTCAGCGACGCAGTATAAATCCGTAAAACGTCGACACTTTTTTCTTTCTCTTTCGTTCTCGTCGTAAGAAATACGCCTGCAACCTAACGGAATGGCCACCAACTGAGATAATGTGCAACGCAAGAAAATAGAATTCATTATCAAAATATTGGAATATGACTCCAACCCGCAACACAAATACGTGGCTCGCAAATCGCATGCTGCCAATAGTTGCGGGCCGAATTCGTCAAACGGTCGAGTTTTTCGGGGGTGTGGGGTGTTGTTGACAAACAGCGCGTAAGCCGAACGCAAGTACACTTCGAGGCGAATAGAAAAAAAAATAAAAAGAAAAAAGAAAAAAATCGATCGTTTATCGTAAAAATTGGTTTTGAAGTTTCGATTTAAAATTGTGGTATTCGGCGGGTATATAACCTTATACCCGTTTAAAATGTTGGCGTTCTCGTCGCTCGTATTAATTTCGACCCTATTATTTTACCCTTTCGCGGACTCGCAAAATGGCGTCGATGCTGGGACCGGTGCGTACGGCGACGGCGACGGCGACGACAACAACTCGAGCCATAGCAATAACAGTAATAATAGTAATAATAATAATAATAATAATAATAATAATAATAATTTGTGGTTAACAAACGGGACGACAGCGGCGGCGGCGGCGGCCGAGCGAAATACGACGACGAAGGCGAACTTGACGCGTCCGACGGACGGCGTTCAGCACGCGGACTGCATTTGTTTCTGTCCGACGTGGACCAACGTATTGGTCATTTGTCTGTTGATGTTGTTGTTGACGTGTCTGTGCGGGGCGATTACCCAGCATCAGCCCAGAGAAATTTGGTACGTCGTCGACCGCAGCAACGAGGCGGTGAAGCCCAACGATCCGCAGCTACCGCCCCAAATGCCGCCCCAATTACTGCCCCCGCAACCGGCTCTGCCACAGTCACAGCCGCAGCCGCAGCCGCAGCCGCCGCAGCCGCCGCAACCGCCGAAATCAACGTCGACGCCTTCGCCCTTCCAATGAACGGCCAACCGCCACCAACGTTCCGTTTCTCACACGTGCACGTAATAATTTTATCGCTGTAGTAGGTAACTTATTTTTAATATCATGGCGTCGAGTAGCCGACTTTTACAATGAATCATAATTAACTACGGCCTGCCTACGTCCCAGCTAATTCTAATATTAGCGTATGCGCTTAGCCGAGTACCCGCCTCCGATGGCTAACGAAAACCGCGCGTCCAAAATTCAACGCTCGCCCCTCCAATCGAATCGAATCGAATCGAAATCGAAATCGAAATCGAAATCGAAATCGAAATCGTATTTATTTTCGTGTGGCTACCTGCCCGCCTATACGTTCGCACCTTCTAGGCTCGCTCGCCATTCCAGTAAGCAAGCTCCACCCTCCCCCCCTCCTTTCGAACAGACTCGATTTAGGTCCGGCTGATCCCTTTGCCAGCCATCCGAGACGGTGAAACCGGTTTGGCCTTGTTGCTGGCCATTACGAGCACGCGCCTACCTGCGTACCCGTATCGTAAGACGTGTGGCAACCTTTCTGTCTGCAGCGCAAGTTGCAGCGTCGACATAAACTTTAAACTTACGGTATTACTTTTTCGAATTTTTCCTCCTTTTCCATTCGGCCTTCGTTCGTTGCGCTTGAAAATGAAATACGTACTTGCGTCGAAATTTGTCACCAACGTTAGCCTTCGTATATTTATTATAATATATTATGGAATAAGGTTAGAATAAACGATTTTTACGAAGCCGGACCTCATTTTGACGATCCGTTTTTTAAGCGAACGATATATCTGGTGCCTCAAATTATTCTCATAACAGCGAGAAATAATAAATTTTACGAGCATTTTCTTTTTTAAAAATTAAAAAAAAAAACGCAAATCCCTAACTAATTTGCTGCGCTAGTTTTACGGAAATTCTTAAACATTTATTAAAAAAAAATACGCCGATTCGATTTTTCACAAAATAATAAATAAATAAATACCCACCTACTCGTAGGAAAATGTAAGTTTACAGAAATAGAATTTTTTCTCGAATTAATTACAACTTGGGATGAAAGGGACACTAAATAATATTTCGTAGGTACCCTACGATATTGCCACAGCACGAATTTAAAAGAATATAGCAGCGGTGCAAAGAGCGCTTTTCCAAATATTATCTCCTCAACTCTCTCGTAAGGCCGTAAGAAACTTAACAAATTAATAATTTTTCAAAATAATTCTTCTTCCATCCCTTTCTTCGGGAAAAATTCAATTTTTTCAAACTCGATCATATTTTCATTTTTATATTCGTACAAACGTGAAAATCGGATCTATTTGTTTTCCGCGTCGATTAAAATTAATTTGAATAAAACCTAACTGTGCAGAAAATTATAAAATTGTACGATTTCAGGGTTGAGAATTTTCCGCGAGCGTTTTCGGTTTTCAATAATTTTTAAATGAAAAATGCTTCGTAATAATCGAATAACTATTTTTCACATTATTCCCCAACTCGGAAAAGGAATAATGTTTTTCATATTAGTTCTCGCCCGTTAAATAAGTATAGGTTTTCGTCATTTTCAAATTATTTATTTGTCAAATTTCTCATTAAAAGAGTCGAGAAATATTGGTAAAGCACTCGCGCACACAGATGTTATATTGTTTCAGCTTACGGTTTTTTTTTTTTTCTTTCATTCCAATTTGTAATTTGTAATTTAAAATTCAGTTTTTAATTCAGTCCGTTTTTTAGTTTTTTTTATGTTTTTTTTTTATGTTTTTTTTTTTTGTGTGTGTTTTTTTGCGTATTTTTTTGCTCTTGAAAAAATATTTATTTACAAAGAATCGAATCATTTTCGTAAAGTTTTAACGAATTTTATTTCAGTAAAATGCGCGCAGGAAATTAGCCGTTTGTAATTTTCAACGTTTTCAGTTTTCAGGACTTCCTGCAGGTAACGAGAGTTATTTTAGTTTAGTCGCCGGATATGTTCTACAGCGAAAAGAGGAAAAGAGAAAAAACTATTCGACTATAGGTATATTGAAAGGTTCGTGACAAAAATGGCACCGTCTATACTTTGATCTTTTTTTTTACTTTTTACAATACAGTGGAAAAACATTCTAAAATCGTTAATTTGTAATAATTAATTTGTTTCGTTTCTTGCTTTATCTGCGCTCGTTACTCGTCCTACTAATGTTATTTGTTTCACTTCGTATAAAGCAAGTCACAAACATATAGGCAATATGGGCAATATGGGCAATATGGGCATTATGAACCTTTCGACTGCGGCTGTTTTCGCGAAAATAATTGTAAAATATGTACGTACGTACGGATCTTTATTTTTCGCAATTAGGTAAACAAAAAAAGTTGTTTCCTCCGAAATATTTGGCCAAAAATTAATTTTAACAGATTCCTAAAATAAATGTGGATCGACTCTCAGCAACGAGAGCGCTCGCTTTTTGTCATAAGTTACGTAGGCTAGACCAGCGTCACTCTATGCGGGCTAACGATGAGTTTTTCGCTTCGAATTAGCAGCTGTGGGCGAGTAGAAGTACCGTCCTAACAAGGCAGAGTAGGTACAGGTACAGGTACAGGTACACTTAATGACACTTAATGTTGTAACTTTTACTCTTCGGCGCAGGCAAGCGAAGAAATCGAAATCGACCATTTCGCGCCTAACTCACTAACTGTACGTCAGTACCTACAGGTAATTGCAGATGAGGAAAATAATACCTCGAAACATTCGTTCGTCTCGAATTCGTGTTTCCTTCGTGTTTCCTTCGTGTTTCCTTCGTGTTTCCTTCGTGTTTCCTTCTCGTTCCAAATGATACGACGACAAAAAATATTCGACTCTCAGACAAACGTGCGGCGAATCACCGAAATATCTCGCCCTTGAAAACAGAACTTGCTAAAGACAAGATGTGTGCTTCGTATTCGTGTTCTAAAAATTAAGAGAATTCGTTCTACGAATCGGTCTTTACATTTCTTGAGAAATCATCAAATTTATCGCGTGTGAAGCGCGATAAATCGAACAGATAGCTAAGGCTGCTTATAGCTAATAATTATTCGCTACACTCGGCGCCGAATAAGTTGAGCTGCGATGTTTAGGCCGCATTAAAGCAACCCAGGTTCTCATTGGCCATTCAACATTTACACGTCGTCGTCGTTAGCCATTGAACGTTTGTTCCTACGTCACATTGGCTAGCTGCTTCAGTGCTCAACTTATTTGGTGCCGCCGAGTATAGGTGGGTAGGATTCGCGGGGCCTAGAACCATAACTGAAGCGAGGTTTGATTACCCAGAATGACGCCCCCCTCCCTTCCACACAAAAAGAAATGAAGTGTACCTGGGCCACATCACGCAAGTTAGAAGTGAAATTTTTCACTTCAACAAACGTATCCGAAGAGGTACCCCATCATAAAGTGGCGAAAAATTTGCCTAACCATTCCATTCCTTATGGGGTCACGCGAAATCCAATGAGTGGTTCAATCCAAAAACGAACTGAAAACTTACGCTCGACACCTCAAAAAACATAATCGACCATATTTATACCTACTTATCGGTCAGTTTTTCAGCAAACAATATCTTACCCGCCTTCGCCCTCCCTAACGAAGTTTGCAATCTGAACAAAAACAAATTGAAATTTTCGAACGATAGATAGATACGAACAGGTTGGACGACTGTTCAAATCACGGTAGAGGAACAGAAGGTTTTTGTTTTTGTTTTTGTTTTCGTTTTCGTTTTCGTTTTTCAACGGATCGAATTTAAAAAATTAGGTTTGGTCGCGACGTCGGGCTTAATTTGATGTACCTACCCACCTAGTCAGGTATTGGAAAATTTTGGTAACTTTACGTTGGCCCATTTAAGCGCAATTACGCCTCACCACAAATGTTAAATCTGCGAGTGAGTACATACGTAAGGAGGTTTCGCTCCGCCTTACCGCCTTTCCGCCAAAAATACGTCGTAATATAAGCTATACTTTGGTGCGAGTGAACTATATATCGTTCGTATATTCGATAATAGAAACAAAACGGATGGGAATTAGCACTCCTTAAAGCATATACCAGGGCCGACTCAAAACACCATTAGAGGTCTTTCTCGCACATTTATTTTCAAGACGAGTTACGACATAAAGTTCGTACAGTGAGGTACGAAACCCAAAATCTTGACCGTACGGTTCATTAGGCTTGCAGGAGGCGCCATTACACACCTGCATTAGACGCAGGGTCCGAGGCAAACCGTTCCCCCTGGCCTGGCCTTCCATCAGGACCTCATCGCCGATGGACCAATGCTATGAAAAATCGTTTTTTAAAGTTGAAAGAAAAAATCGTAAGGTAAAGAGGAATCAACGAATGAATAAAACGAAGCAAAAAAAAAAAAAAATTGGGGTAGTCGATAAAAAAAAGAATTACTAAATACATTATTAATCAATTAGGTAATATATATAAATATGCGAATCCGCGTCTATCTATTTAATATCTATATCTGTACTTCCACGTACATCCATACATCCATACTAAGTAATACATATTTAACGGGTAATTTTCAAAACTACCGAACCAATTTGTTTCATTCTTATATTCGTCACTAAGCTCGTATCTCCTTACCGATAAGTGCGTAATAACTTGAGCAGTACAGTAAAATAACTATGTAAGCTTTTCATTATTTCAATTGTCGTCGGTTGAGGGATCGGAAGAAGGACGGAAAAAAATAGAAATTAAAAAATTATCGCTACGATAATCATTTTTTCTCTTTCGTTCTGCGTAACACTGCAGTTTGAGTTTGCTATTTCTTTTCAAATGGGGCATTTTACTTTGGATGTCGCAGTGCGGCCGGCGCCTTGGAAAAAGAGTACAATTATTTGGACAAACGAACGATCAAGCGATGAAAATGCCTAAAAACGTTGAAATTGAGACAATTTTTTCTTTTTTTTTATATTATTTTGGCTTTCGACGACTCAAAATTATTGTTCTCGGTCTCATTTTATTCCTTAATCTCCTATTTAATTTC
This sequence comes from Ericerus pela, assembly GCA_011428145.1. Taxonomy (NCBI): domain Eukaryota; kingdom Metazoa; phylum Arthropoda; class Insecta; order Hemiptera; family Coccidae; genus Ericerus; species Ericerus pela. Next base: position 1,284,256 of record WOFM01000169.1, read on the forward strand.
GTATGTCCAATGGAGAGCCAAATGTTCTTTAAAGAGAATTAGGAAGAAGTGTTTGAAGAAAATTTGCAGACTGCTATATACGTAGACGTACCTACTTACCACGCTTTTATAACGTTTGTTTGTCCACATAGTTATATACCGTATATACCGCACTGCAAACGCCACTGTTGCTTTTTCAGAAAGAATCCCCCTTTAAAGAGACTGTTGGGTTAAATTTAACAGCCATTAATTTCTCTACAGTCGGCGGTATTTTGGTAGAGGGATTTTTTATCATTCGGGATTTAAGATGGAAGTAGATAATGCTGCAAATAGGTGATCACCGAAGTAAAAGTATGACCCACATTCCCTATTGGCTGAAGTTGAAGAGGTGATAATGGGTGCTTTAATTTGGTTTCAATTTAAATCGTCGAATACTTACCGAAGATAATTTATTTTTTTATATTCTTTTTTAATAAATTTGAAGACAAATGAGAATTACGTCCGAATAAATCTGGAAAAAAAGTATCCTCGCAATTGTATTGCAAATACCTTTATTTCAGCTTTCAATTTGCATAAGATAATATCCGTTATAATTTTATACTTATTTATAAGAAAAATCTACAGAAGTCACAAAATTCGCACGCACGTTTTTAACGAATGCTTCGCAAATAATGTGACAGTAGCCTAAGCCTACTCTCCACCCAGCTTCGATCTTCGGTTAACTTGGAATTTATCTTCTCTTATTAGCGATAACTTAAGATTTTTTTACATCATTTTTATACAATAAACCTATAAACCGATTGAAACACAATTTTTTAGAATGTTAGAATATAAGAAAAATATTAGAAAATAGGTCGCGGTTTCGCATAATTGCTCGACTAATTTCGGTAAAAGATTTGGTTTCCAGTTATCTATCGAACTAATTTTTTTCTCTGAAATTAGCTCGGTGAAAATCGATAATCAATTGCCATTTTTTAGCAGCGTCGACGTCACAAAAAACAAAAACACGTTATTGAATTTTCGCAATAATTTGGAAATTTTCTGTGTGGCGACGGATGGTCGATGACAAACGAGTGTGTATTACACACTCGTCAACCACCTAGTGGGCCAGTGGGGTAAAACCCACAAACTATCTTTTGGTGCTCACGGCTGTACATTTCATCTGTGCAGCTAAACTTGTTTACTGGGCTTGGCCCACACACATACAACTTTGTATACACGCAACCGACCTGCATTGGTGTTTGTGTGGTGTCGTGTACTTACATATACACACACCCACATTCTGAAAACTGATAATACGCGTAAATTCGACGAAAAAAGTCCCGCGAGTATATTTTCTTCGACATTTTCCAGCGATGTGATGTCAAATGAGCAAGTTTTGACAAAATTTCGATCGACCCATTTTCTGGCGCGTTTGGTTTTGAAAAAATACACGCCAAATAAAGTTTTTTGCGCAAAATTACGTCAAATGGCTTCGAATACGACTTACGATTATGGTTGGAAAATGTAACCATTTCGGATTTGTTTATATTTCAAGCCCATTTGTCGCGGGAAGTTCCCAGCAACTAAAACGAAATTGTTTTCTAATAACAGCGACGAACAATATAATTTGAAAATTTAGGTATTTTCGTTTTTAAAATGGCGTAACTTACTTTCATATTCTTTTGATTATTTGAAGTTTTTCCACTTTGCGGTTTCTCCTATTTTTTTTGTTTTTACTGCACAATATTAACCTACTATAATACCGAATAGCTGTAGTTCAAATTATTATTCGAGCCAACGTCGTCGTAACTCGACGAAGGAAGGAGTGTTGAAACAAAAAGAATTGTCTGAGTACTAGTTGGCAACACTGCTCTACTAGTATCAGATTACTATGACGCCGTATTAATCTAATTATTATTCATTTCGTCTTTGTTATATCATGGAGAAAACATCTGTCTGTAATTCTCTTAATAAACCTTTTTTATTGCTTGGTGCAGTACACAAGTGTTTTCATTATTATGGTGGTGTATCTTATTTTCTTACATTGGAGTATAATATTTTGTCGACTACTTTCATCCTTACTCAACATCAAAGTTCTACAAACCCCCAAAATCCAATATTAATAATAAGAGAAGTAAAAAGAATCTATTAAAAAGAATGAAATTTTTTCACACGAGTGTAGTGGTAGAAATGACAATGCCAAAATCGGCGATGAAAATTTGAGTCACACTTGCTACGCAATCACTTATACATATGTGTACAAAATTTTGCATAACCTTTAGTTTGAAGGGAATATTTGAAAAAATAGCCTCGCCAATAAACAAACCTATGATTAGATGATTGGTAATAATAAAATGGGTAAAAGTAGAAATAAGTATTTGAAAAGTTATTTAAAAATTGAAACCTTTATAGCCCCTTCAATATGGAACATGGAGAAATTTTTTAAATAACAATTTTTACTTGTCTCATCACATACTATCTACCAACAAAATTTTGCAGACATTTTACCAAACACATTGCACCTCGTTAGACAAACTCATCTTTCTGCATTGATCTAGGTGCTTGGAACCCAAAAGATATTAGTTAACAATTAGAAGACCTGATTTTAAAACAGTCAAACGTCGTTCCATTATGTACCATGTGTGGCTACACAGTGGAACCATAAAGTGATACAAATTAAGTAAAAAATATGCTGTAACTGAGAAAAATAATTAAGGGTTCATCGATAGACTTTTATTTTAGACCAATCATAATTATGATTTAAGAATCCGAATGTTTTCTTGCAAGTTAATAGAATTTCCAAATTAATAAATTACGGAAACAAATTAATTTAAAAATATTTGAAACATAATTTACCTTAGTAACTCCAGAAATTAGAAATTCTTCAAAATAACAAAAAATTAATGTACCACTGTATACTAACAGGGTTTTATGTAGTTACACTGTGTACCACACTTGTCATTCCACTGTGTACCCATATACAAGTATTTTCACCGAGTCAGTTTTCAGAATAATCCATATTCAATATTTTGGGTTGAAATTGGGCACATACTCGGAAGAAATATCAACTAAAGATGATTATATAACGATTTGCTGTTGAATTATTTTTAAATTTTGTATATACTCGAAAATGATCGAAAAAACAACTTCGGACGTACGAAACAATAGATCACTAATAACAAAGAAGATTGGGTGTTTTCTAAAAAAAAAAAATTTAGCGTGGGCCAGATACATATAATGACGTATTTTACAATTATCAATGGTATCATAGACAACAAAAACAAATTGATCATTTTATTTAAAAAGTTCCACTGTGTACCACTCTTCCCTGCCATAAAGGCTATATAGCCGGATAAGATCGGGAAACTGACCATTGAGTCAAATTGTGAGATTTTATTTTTGAGATATTGCTTTTAAGCTAACGCTTAATTTTACCAAACATCTAAATTTTTATTTACAAACTTCGTTACATAAAAAATGCGGAAAAAAATAATCGAACTTTTCAATATCAAAATAAAGTTTTATGCTCAGGAGGTGGAGGAGAGTGTCTCCATTTTTCTTCCAAATATTTTAAATATATTCCAATATAATATCTACAGATTAATTTGAAAAATTATCAGATTGGTGCTATGTATAAAAAATTATAATTTGACTGTCCAAGTTGAAATTTCAAAAAATTTTCAACCAGTAATCAAGTTTTGTTACAAACGCAGATCTTCTAAAATCATTAATGTTTAAAATTTTAAGGCAGAAAACTTTTCTGGGAGAACAAGTTATCGAATAGCACTAAAATTTCTTGATTTTTGGGTGGTTGATACAGATTGTTTCTTTTGACGACACTAGCTCCCATGTGGGAACAAGATTCCTGTTCGCCGATGAGGACCCCGCTTTTGTGATACCTCCTCCCACAACTCTAACCATCTGACCACAACAATATATGGTTTCTGAGAATTCAAACTCGCCATTATTAATTGTACATTAGCTCATTAATCCTCACCCCTCCCGCACCAAACCCCAATAAAAAGACTCAATATAGACCACCAAGGGTTAGGGGACATTGCAGCTGCAAAAACTTTCTGAATTGACAGGCCTACCACATGCAATCATATGAGTGCATTGAAGTGGCCATTGGTAGGATGCTGTTAAAATGGGAGCAGGATCAAAAACAAAGATAAAACTCCCAACTAATCCCCCAGGCATCCAATTAATCATTTTTGTAGCGCAAAAACTAGGTGGGAGTAGATATGGCAATTAGACTACTCATAAGAAGTTAGAGGCTTGGCCTCTCAATGACAGCTATCAAATTTGTGCACTGCACGTAAAACACATTATAAATTTGTATGTATGTACTTGCAAAACATTGCAAGCATGACATAATATTTGGACCACAATGAATCGATTAATTACATCTCGGATGATGTCACAATCCATCTTATCAGTTCACTAGCAATATTTTACACATAGCCATAGCAATGGTAAAATATGCAATTAGTCATCATACACACAAACACACACACACACACACGTATATATATACGTGTGTGTGTCTATCTGTGTGTGTAAGAAGCCAATATAGAAGCCACAAAACTGACTACAAAATTTCCAGTGTTTGTCAAAGTCTTGGCTCCTCCATACCTTGTGTATATGTGATGAACACTCAAAACTGCAGAAAATCTTCTCTTGTCCAAATATCTTCCACAATGTAACGTACTCCACATAAGTATATACATTTTGATTTAACTCAGTACAGTTTGCAATTTTTATCCAATAATCATAAAAATATTTGGTACACTTATTCAAATCTCAACAAGGATGAATTTTAATCGAGTACATCTTATTAGGTTGTAGTTTAGAAGTGCAAATAGTTTAAACAATAGTCATGAAATTTGGAACAGATATCAAATATATTATATTCTATCATTTTGAAAAATTTGACTCACTCGACTTAACAGTTCATTTATAGATTTGATTTTAAAAAATCTCAAATTAACACTAAAAATGAAAGGTAAATTCCAGATGAACCAACGAAGCTGGTCCAGAATCAGGCTTGCTGTTATTTTATTTGATAAAGAAATCATTTGGTAACTTTTGTATGAATTTTATAACCTTGCAATACAATTCATATTGAATTTCCTTGACAATTCATTAAACATAATTTTTACTCATACCATTCTTGCAAAAACTTCCGATATTTTTTCATTTTTTAAGTGAAACTTTCTTGTGTATGGTAGTAAACTAAAAAACAGTCATGAAATGCATCATTGTAATTGCGAGAGATTGCACCACTCATCTCAATTGATTCTCAAATTGATTCATTGAACAAAAATCATATACAAGTTTCACTTCAACCCTGTGTACTGTCATACAATCATTTTTTTATTTATTTCAAATTTTTTGTTCAAGAAACCAACATTTTTTGATGTGGCTTGCTGCGACAGTTTTTTTTTATCCAGCAAAAACTTATGGTACTTATGCTGTGAAATAGAAAATTACTTTTGGTCTGGATCAAAATTTTATCATCTTCTAAAAAGGTTGGTTTTAAAAAGTAAAGAAAATTCCAAGTTATTTGAACAAGTCATTAAAATAGTACCTAATATGAACTACCTATGTACTGAGAAGTCCGAGATCTGGACCTTAAAATAAAAATTATTTTCGACAAAAATAATGACGTCACAATTTAAGACAATTTTCGAGAGACAACATTCGAATTCGGACATTATATTATCCGAATTCGAACTCGTATTCAGATGAAGACGTGAAGACAGAAATAAAATCTGATTCTCTTTTAGGCAATTATAATTCATTTTATTTCAGTAACGACTCTTCCAAATTCAGACAATGTCAGACAATAATTTGGTTCGATCCAACAGACTGGCGCCATGAGATATATGAAGATGAACACAAATTCAATAGAAGTAAAAACCCATCGACGGACATGAATGCAGCCAACCTTTTTTATCTATCGCTTTTCCACGCTTTGCTTGCAGTTTGCAGTCACTTTGTACTTTATTATATTTTATTTTTATCAGTCATCCATGTGCGTTTAGCCTATTGTATGTCGACGTATATATTTCTGCTATCTGTAATTTCATTGGCTGTACACACATAATAATTTCTCTTGCTTTTTATATTATCGACATCGCATGTTTGAAGGCAATTAAGCAGACAATAAGTGGGGAAATTTCCTTAACAAGAAGAACTGATTTGTGAAGACAAATTCTGATTTCAACTCACTCTCTTGTTTTCTGCTTTGCATTAACGACACCCGGTACTAGGTTCGTCTTTGCAAATGAGTCCTTCTTGTGTAGGTGGATAGTAGCAGGTCCAAGTCACAAGTCGTATGTTGAAGTCCTCACATTAGGCAATTTAATAAGTGTACCATCTTTGAGATGTAGAGTAAACTTCAACCTGGTCTACCTTGGAGACAACTAGGATGGTAGTTGGAATTCCAGATAGGTTCAGTTGAAGACAAAAGGCAAATTAGGGATGTTCTTTCGTCATGAAGAATCAGTAGTGACGACACACAAGTCATTTCTAATTTCGCCAATTTCCATATCGCACTTCAAGGCGATCTTTTGAAAACACCTGCGAGGTGAAGTTATCAGTCATCAATACGATCAGATGGAGTTCCTGGCATCTGTTAGGAGGGAAATTTGGTGTGTTGAAGACAACTCTAAGACAAGCTTGGTTTGAGATGACAGCCTTGCTCTGTCAGTTAAAGGCCGCGTCGAGCCTTCTTTTTGCGCATAGTGGATTTGATTCCATCTATGTTAGTTTTATTTTCTCACCTCCCCTTCACTTTTTCCAAAAGCTCCGAAACCTAAAGTTTCATATTAGGAGTCTTTTACACAACATAACCATCACTCATGAAGACAAACAATTAGGTGAAGACACAACAACTTTCTGATCGTTTCCCCTACTTGTTGTCTGCAATAGCTTTTTTTTATCTTTTTATTTTTCTGCTACGTACTTTGCTTTGTTCCGCTTTGTTGACACTATAGTTCCTTTGTAATTATAGTCTTTAACAAAATAATTCTGCTGTTTGTTTTTGTAAGTTTCGAACCTCTTATGGATCGAAACTTTTTTAAGCTCTTCTGTCCGAGCAACTTAGCTTATTGCTGATTCATCATATTAATTTTCTGAGGTATGAAGACAAATGTAAGCTGCGTTCCACCGTGTCCGAAGAAGTTTAATTCAAGTCAAGAAGAATTCAGCCGTAGGACATAGTCAAAGTCAAAAAAATAAAATGTCTTGAAAACACAATTCAAGACCCCTCGATTCAGTGTTTTGGCTATGATGCCCTAACTTTAGGACATTGTAACGTCATTAGCATTTAAACACCACTATACATTAAAGGTTGACTTTATGAGCTCTCAATTTGAAATTGCCTCTTAAACCAAGGCAATCGATTTCGGACGCCTCAGTACCAAGCTTTAAGTCTATATTCTGTGGGAAGGATGACAGGCTGTCAGATGGTTTTCTTGTTTCTCCTCAAAAGAAACAGGATGACATCTTAATTTGAAAACATTTTCATAACTTTTGATAACTTTTTTCCCAGTAGAGCTTGCTGTGTGAAAATTTTTCAAATTTTAAAACTTGAGTATCAATCAGAATTTTCGATATGTTGCAGTAAGACATCGGTCCGACAATTTTGAAAATGATTCATTTTATGGGCACCTTCTTACGAGGAATATTTGTTTGAACTGTGGTGATTGTTTCTCCTTCTCTTCTCCTCATCTTTCCCTCACTCTACTAGTTGGTATGCTATAATTGCTTATCACTTTTTTCAACAGGTTTGTACACAATTTCCTTATTTACATATTGGGAAGTGAAAATTATGATAAAATGTGTGCCTACGGATCTTCAGACTTTGGTATTTGTATAAGATACACTAAAATTTTCAGTGCACGATTACATACGCATTCGTTCTTTCAGCGCCAAATCGCAATTAATGTTTTTCCATAAATTACGATGTTGCCTAGAAAAGAAACACGAGCACCTATGGGCATAGGTATTATATTGTTAGGAAAAGTTCAACTTGATTTCAAAGTTCTCTCTCTCTAACAAGCAAGTAGCTGTTCAAGTTTCACAGAAATTACCATCCTTTAATTATTACAATAGGCATTACATATAAATTTTCGATACCCAATTGAACTGGCCATTGAACGGTTAGCTTATTAGCTAGAAATTTAGTGGATCCACGCAGATCCGGGTATGTAGGCAAACACTTTGAAAAAATTGTTTGATTCGCTGCAAAGTATTAAATATAGTAGAGGATCCATGCCCATCTAAACGCTGCTACGAGAAACTGCACCACTTTTGAAGCAGTTGTCTTGTCCCCATCCTTACAGTACCAAATTCAAATTTCTATGTCCATATTCCGACCCATTAATAAAGATGAGAACTGTTTTTCATCCAATACGGAAATTATATGAATGAATAAATCTAACTGATAATTGAGAAGCAACATCAAACATGAATTTCGAAATGGAAATTTGTACTGTTCCTTAGGAGTGGGGATACTTCATCTCAAATGCGTCTTCTATTATATTTAATATTCTGTGGTCAGAGACATACATCTAAAGAGATGTCCAAGGCTCGATCAAAAGCATGAAAAATATTTTATAGAACGTTTCCAAGTGGGATATTTGTTACTGCATATGTGTCGTCGTAGATGTGTGTGTGTGTGTGTGTGTGCGTGTGTGTGTGTGTGTGTTTAGTAACCGCTAAATCGTATTGGACTTGGCGACTGAGTAGTAGGTATGAAAGTTTGTAATCATTATAATCTTTTATTGTACTCACTACTGCGATTTTAAAATAGATATACCAATAATACAGCCAACCTTCGGCGATAAAATAACGTTTACCTATTTTGCACGAAGTTAAAGCCAAAAAATAAATAAATAAATAAATAAATAAATAAATAAATAAATAAATAAAATCTTATCCTTTAAAACCTCTTTTAAGGTAAACTTATTCTACTGGTGCTGATGAAATCTATCGGATATTTTGTGAACGACAACCGGGAGGACGTTCGTGTATGAACAGATGCGCCGCCACTCGAACGCCCAATGAGAGCATACGAAACGAAAAAGCGATTGTTGGGCGCGAGAGGAACTGCAGGACAAGTTTCGATGACGACCTACGATAGACCCACTCCTCATCCCCACCGCCACGTTACGACGTGGCGGGTAAATCAAATCAAATCCCAACAATACGGAAACTCGTAAAAGTGAGCCAAAGGGAGAGAAAAAAAAAGCGTTCGATGAAACGACGCGGTACGGTACCTGCCCAAGGAAGAAAAAAAAATAAAGAAGGAAAGAAAGAAAGAAAGAAAGAGAAAGAAAGAAATGATGAAAATAGAGACGATAAATCGAAACTTTGGACCGAAATTACCTACGCCGACACGATGTTTTTACGTTAGACTACGTCAAGGTGTAGCTGCTGGATACGTAGACTAGCCTTTTTTCTTTTCCTTTCTTTTCCTTTCTTTTCCTTTCTTTTCCTTTCTTTTTCGCATTCCAACAAAAAGTTATTCGAAGCCACGACCTGCGCGACTACTACCGTAAACGATATTTTCATAATATGTAGGTAGGTACCTACTGGGTACGTACACCTATCCGTGGAACGGTTCACTTATTGCGCAACGTGCGACGAAAGTGAGCAATTTCAATTACCAACGAGTGCGACTAACCACAGCGTGCTCCATCTCCATCCAACGAGAGTTGATCCCTAAAGCGAAACGCAACCCGCAGCTATTTCACAATTTTTCACACGCATTATCTCCTCGGTAGGTACCTACGCATTAAGTATTGCCAGCTGGAATACGAGGCAGCGGAAATAATGCGAGTTAGCTACGTGAAAATGTGCAACGCCAAAATCGAAACGAGATAATGTTTGGCAACGTTGTTTCAACGCGCCAGAATCGTCGTTGGGTGGACGGACTACGGCTGTTGCAGCCCAGTTGGCAGAGTGAGCGTAGAGTGACTGCCCACCAACGTCTGGGTGGCCAACGTTCGAATCGCCGTCACGACGAAGAGAATTTTTGAGAGAAACTAAAATGAAAATGAGATTAATGGTTTGGAATAAGTCGTTGGTTGAAAGGTGCGCGGAAACTAGGCAAGGAACCAGTTGAGCGTGGGAAAATAAATTATCGAGGTGTGAGATTTCGAAGGAGTGCGGCGCGAAAAATAATTAGCCAAGGAGTAATGTAATTGGCCACTTTCATCGAGACTTAGATGCCTCGAAAATACGGCAAGTCGCACGCATGTTGTAAAAATGCTATTTTTCCGATTCTAACCGACTAACCGGTTACAAAAATTCTTCCTTTCACTTCCGTAGTTCTCAAGTAAGTAGGTAGCTACACCACAATTACCGCATTGCCACGCCATCCTCCTACAAGAGTGACGCAACAGTCGCAATGCCGAAACGAATGGGTCAAATCACAGGTAGCCTACGATTGCCGATATCGGCAAGTTCTACGCAGTTTTCACGTCCACTCATCTGCCATAATTTTTACGAACACGTAGGAGTGGCGCAATCTGAGAATCAAAAACCCAGCCTATACCCACCTATCAACCACCTAATTACTGACCTGCGGTAGTGGCGCGAGGTGTGCGCAGGAGAGGTGCTTGCGCAGATGCCCTTCTGCCCAAATGGGCCTCGCAACCGGCCCCCTCTTTTACCTAAAGATAACGAAAGTTTATAGAACGAACACTGCGCCATCCTTAAAATAAATTTTTATGGAATTCTCAACAGGGTTGCCACCTTAAACTAAAAAAATTATTAATCACCATTACGGAAGTATCGATATTTCAAGCTTTTTTCGTTAAAGACTCGAAATCCGGATACCTAATTAATAGATATTAACGGGATTTTTTTTTTTCGTTTGTAGCCAATTTTTAGGATAAGTTCGGTACCCTATTCAGGATTTATCTACGGGAGGGGATTGTACAATTTGAAAAGCCAATTTTTCAATGGAAAAAAATTTCCAGGTGTTTTTTGTACTCTAGAATATGTATTTTATTGGTTTTTGTTTTGAAGCCTTGGTTAGTTGTCGACAGCCCTGCCAAGTTAAGAGTAAATTCTCAAAGCTCCGTTTTTCCGAAACCACAGAATGAATTTGAAACAAATTTTCATGTACAGATCAGAATTCTCTGTATTCACTCCATTACGACTGTCTTCACTTGGGCTTATAGTCGAAACAAAAGCTGATTATAAGTGAACCATTAACCAGTACCTACCTATCACCTATTAACAAGTGGTCGAAGAATATTGATAAATGTAAAAGTAGGATTAAAAGTGATAACTAACGACAACAAAATTTATCGATGAATTTTCTTCTCCTTTTCCTTTTTTTTTTCCTCAGTATTATTAACTTACGAATTTTTGGAAAATTTGAATACCTATTTGGCGGAAAACTAAACTGAAACATGAAAAAAATAAATAATTAAATACCGGTTGTGGCAACGGGTGGTCGTTGACAAACGAGTGCGGACTACACACTCGTTGACCACCTAGTGGGCCAGTGGAGTAAAATCCACAAACTATGTTTTTGCGCTCACGGCTGTATATTTTGTCTGTACAGCTAAACTTGTATACTGGGCTCAGCCCGCACAATCTTCAGCGAACACGCAACCGACTGGTATTGGTATTTCTGTGGTGTCGTGTACGTACATATACACACACCCACACCAGTACTATTTGGATAGGTATTTTTTTTAAAACCACACCCGTTGGGTCGTGAAATTACCGGCTGGACCAAAAAGATATCGATTAGGGTGGTCACCCCTATTTTCAAATATCTACTTTTGTTCTTTCTACTGCACTATACAATTTTATTTTAATCCTCAAAAGCTAGCTGAATAAAACTCGGGCCCCCTGTAGATGAAACAATAGGCCTCGCATTCTACCAAGGATCAAGTTTTAAAAAAATATATCTTACCGCAGTAAGCCATTTGAGAACTTGGAAAAGTTCTAACCGGAAATCAAACATCTTTTTTCTTGTAAAGTTTGTTGACTTTGAATTTTGGAACATTCGTGGCTTGGGAACTTTTTGGCACAGCTTTCTCGCTAGAATTTTGATATTTTCATTACGTTCGATAATCTGCTTTTCTAGCAGTGCGTACTGCGCTAGAATTTTGCAAGTCCCGCGAAACTTGCTTTGCAACAATTTTCAAATTTTAACAATGGTTTGAACTCCGATTTTCTTTTATAGCATGCTACAAGAGAATGTTAGAATTTTGATGGCGTTCACTTAACCAGAATTGTTCTGTTTTTATAGCCAAGCCTTTGGAAAAATTTTAATTCGTTTTCTAACCGGCTCTGGCCACTCTGCCGATACTTTTGAAAAGAAAATTCTATTTTAAATCATTTGATCTTCTTTTCTATTAATTTTTGCGGAGGCCTGTTTAATGTTTGACAACCCCGACAACTAAAGTAGCTACCCAAGTTCTGAACAATTATCAGTACCTATTCGTTGTATTCGAGCTTCTTCTCACCTAAACTGGAGAAATACCTACTGCATTACCGGGGAAATTCTGAAACCAGGTTTTAGTACTATAGCTACCGTTTCATTTCTAACCCATTAATAATATTATACAGTTAGGTATAGCCAGCCAGGTATCGAGGGAGGAAAAAGTAAAAATACGATGACTGATGGGGCGGCTACACGCACACATATAGGCGACAAGTATTTTTGTCACCGCCAACCAAAGCCGTGGGCTATACGAATACGGTGCTATATTTTAATTGGGGGTATGTGCTGCGTAACTTACTCTGATGAATTCCCAAAACTTTGAGGGTAGGCCGTATATGTAGCGTGCTCCTAAGAAATTTTGAAAAACAAAAAAATGCTTCGTATCAATGTTCTAGAACACCGCAAGCAGCTGAAAAAAATTTTTTTCTGGCTCAACTCGTGATACTGTTTTCATTACGAACTTAAATAATTTTAGGATAGGAGAGCATATGCCCATAAAACTTTTCTTTGGAACACCTCTGATATGAAATTGTTATAAACAAAAAAAAGTTTTATAGGCTCTGGACTCCATTATCTTATAATCCAGTCCTGTATGGAGCCCAACTATACCCATTTCGTAATTTCGTACTGTTGTGAATTGATGGGAGATTAGGAATAAAATTCTTATTCGTCATGCCAAATGGTGGTGAAGCTGTTCCTTTTAATCTTTCTGTGAAAAACAATAATATTGAAGTAGCTGTGTTCCATATTGCATAAAAAATACTGTCGTGCAGCACTTGGAAGTGTAGATTCGAGCAATCTCTGTTTAATACTTATTTTCAGCTCTACTTGTCGGTTTTTATTGTATTAATTCTGTAAAGTGGAAAAATTCAAAACATTTTTAACTCGAATGAAACAATTCTTTCAATAAAGAGGATACGTGACAGAAACGTATCATCGAGTCGGATCCAGAAATTCGGGACTTGTAAGGAAAAAATAGTTTTTCCGAGTTCTGACCTGGAAAATCAAAATGCCTACTCAAAGAACTAATACACCGCCCTTTCCTAAATAGAATCACTTGTTTATAAAAAGTGGGGAAAGTACAGCACCAGCTGCAACCAAAACCATGATGTAAAACTGGAAAGTAACTTGATAAAACGTGTCCAACACTTTTTTGCCATATCGGACTCTACTAATGTTGTCACAGCTTTTAAATTCAGCTTCAACCTTGACACAAGAGTTGTGATGCATTGTGAAATAGCTGTCTTACATAATAAGGCATCCAGGTTGCAACGAATGAGCAAAATTATTCTTTTTGCTGTTCTCAACCTTACAACCGTTGCAAAAAGTGACATCGCGTGTTCTCAACTAATCACAGCATCCACCTCAACTGTTGTCTACTAAGGTAAGACAGATATTTTTTTTTTTGTAAACAAATCTTACAAGGACTATTTCCTAATGACACGAATTTTAAAATATAGCTACTTAGATCTAGAGAATAATATTTATTAATGTTACGTTTTATCGGACAAAAATGAATTATGGAGTACAGCTGAAGTGAGCTTAAAAATATAGTTTCCACACTGAAAACGGTGTCATTTTCTATTTGTGAATCAATATCTGCATTCATTTTTCATTTACAACGTTTTTTTCATTATATTGGGACACGACATAGGAAAGTGGCTGACATTTGGCGGATTTTTTTTGTAAGGTTTAAAAACGGGATAATGGACACAAATCCACGGAACACAATGCTAGATAAATCCTCAATTAATGCTTTTTATAGTTGGTTTTGAGTTAAAGATGACTGGTATTTATTTGATTTTATATCATTTATTGTAAAAAATTAATCATTCACATTGTGGTATCCGAACTGGGGTGTACAAACGTATAAAATAAACTACCTCGATATCGGATCATATTTTTACACTCACCTAAATATGCATCGGAAAATACAAAAATTAAATTTTTGCAACAATCGTAACAAAAATAAATTTCAAGTCCAGATAAGCCTAGATATTCTTTACTCTGTTTCAAGTACCACTCACAATAAACCTACCAGGACTATTATCTACTGTTCATTTTTAAGAAAAATTCAACCTCACTCATTGTTCACACATACACCCGCAACACTCCCTCGCAACACACCATGACTCAACCCATATTCTGTAAAATTAGCACATTTTAAATAAATTTTTACTCGTTACACAAAAAACCATTAAATTTAATAGCAATCAGTAAATCCGGATATAATTTTAAATATTACCTTCGGCTACCAGCAGTAATAAAATACAAAAGAGTACAAACTTCCAATTCTAAATTCATAAATGATTAACTTCAGAAAGGTTGGTCATCTTGAAAATCTTCAGATGAAATAAGCACCCAGCATTCAGGTGTAGTGGAATCGCTCAAATTTTTGAACACCAACTTCTCCAAATTTTAAAGAGAACCGAATCGAACTACAAATATATTTTGTAAACTCCAAGAACCAAATCTTCAAAGGATTTATATCGATGTTGTGAGATTTTTTTTAAATATTTTAAAGAAAATAAAATTCAACTTTTCACTTGATAAGTTATTGTAAGAAGTTTAGCTGATTTTTTAATGGACAACTTCTCCGCGAAAATTATTTACTCCAGAAAATACAATTTAAAATTCACTTTGAATGACAGTAAACATAATAATAGTGTGGCTGTGGGTGCAGAATGCGTTGCGCGCACACACAACCACACACCCACATATCATGAAATGCACACCCAAATGAGAGTTGCAATTCTAAGAGTTACAGCTATGCGAATCTGACAATTGTAATTCTCATTTAGCCCCCACCATAAACCGAATGCTAAGACGTTTACACATTAAAAATACCAGCCCCAGGAACACGCGTATTTTTATTTAGTTTTTTCATTTTAATTTTTCACCAAGTATTTAAATTTTTCAAAAAGTTTGTAACAATACTAAGAAAAAAAATTAAAAAGAGAAGAAAATTAATTAATCTATTCTTTTATTGTTGGTCGTCGCTTTTACTCCCACTTCTACAATTATCTATATTCTTCTTCCACCAGTTCATCTCCCACATTGGTTAACGGTTTACTTGCAACCTTAGTTTCTGTTTCCGCTATAGGTACAAGTGAAGACAGTCCTAATGTACACTCTAACCATATGCACCTGATGTATATATTGAAGGGGAGAACAAACGCCCTATTCAGTTGATTACAGCGACAAAACTGGATTGCAGCACGCCCCAGTGGACTGTTACTAGACTACGTCATATTTTGAAAAGCTTATAAAAAGAATAAACTCCTCGAGTCGAATAAGTATTGTGGAATACCTTGTCGTGAGAGATATTCACACTAGAAGGTCTTCAACAGTATTTGCGTGTTCTGCCACTTCATACGAATAAGTATGGGAGAGCCAAATCCTCGGCAAACACTGGCGATTTTTGAGCCGGTTCTGAGAGTTTATATACCGAATTTGGCACACGCACACGGACACACATACGTACGTATGTATACGTAATTATGTCATACGTTGCGTCGTTTCCTGTCTCCGTCGAGATGATAAGAAACGACGCAGTGCGTTTGGTACCGAGTCGTGACATTACCGAGATCGTTATCAGGTAATTGATCTCGACTCGTACGATGTATCTTACCTGTACGTACGTACAGGTACGAACATACAAACGCATTCGTGTGTATTGGTTTAACGTCTTAGAGACGAATATTGCCAGCCTTTGGGCGGCAACTGTCGTCGAGGGGTGCGAGCCCCTAAAACCTCATACGAGTAATGTCCCCACAAGTATTTTTCATATTCCATTATTTCTTTGATTTTTGAAGCGAATACACCTACTTTTATAACACAATTCCATTAAGGATTATTAAATAGGTAGGTATAATTGAGGACACACGCTCATCCGAACGCTGTTAGCCATTATCGCCGCTCCTAAGGAACCATATTCAAATTTTCTTACCCCGCACAGTCAACCATTAGCAATAACTAGAATTTTGTTTGTAAAACAATTGAATTAAATGAATAAATAAAATAATATAATGACAAATTCAAAATTCGCAACAAACAGCAATTACGAAGATAAAAATGAGATTATAAATTATAAGGTACTTCAGGAGTGGGGATATTTCATCCTGATAGTGCTGCCATTCCTTCCTTTGGTAGGCTTCCTCTTTTATAATTATTTGATTCTCTGTCAAAGCCAATTTTAGTCGTCAAACCGCAAAGTGAAAATTACGAAGTCGCAAACCGATATATGAGGGACCTGTTATTCGCAAAATTAGAGTTTTTTCAGTTGATTTTCAAATTCCTTTTCCCATAAATGTCATTCGTTATAAATTTCTGATCGTTTTTGCCATCTTCTTTCGAGTAGGTAATGCTTGAACATGTGCTGAAAAAGCGAAGATGGCATTTTCATTCTACTCCGTGGCTCGATTAGTGAAGTTGGCTTTGATTACGTGTATTTTAGTTGTCGCCCTTGGCCTATTCGTTCGTCATTAATCCGTAATCGTAGAACGATTTATTCCTCGAAATTTCACCAACAGCGGTTAGCTAAGGAAATTGTTACCATATAAATACAGGTGGTCGTCTTAATTGACAGAAAATTTCGATATTCGACTTTTTGCATTCGCTTCTGCGTTTAACGGCGCAAATTGACCTGTCAAAGCCGTACGAAGATGCGCTGCATCAGCGACAAGTGGAAAGTTGAAAACCTCGTGGCCAGAAATTCACCGTGCTGCGTGAGTTCGACTTTGGAGCGAACATAAAAATATGGGTCGCGATTAAAGCCGAACGGCCGCTCGCACCTTTGAAAATGGCAAAACAGCGAAAGAAAGGCGAAGCGAATTCGCCTCGCATCGTAACGTTTCACGTTTTTGCCAATGCGATGCGAGTAAAAAATGTAAAAATTTAGGTATGCGCAGGTAACGCTGGCGAGACTACAACGTTTCTCAAATGGAGGAAGTCGACTCTGCATTTATAATAATAAATTAAGTGCGAACTCGTTGGCGAAGAAAACGCGGACGAAAGGAGTGACAACGTACACACGTGTGATTGTATGCACGAAACATACTTTTAGTGCACACCCCCTCTCCAGTCAAAAGTATGCCCGACAACGTTTCAACCTTCACTCCTCCTCCTCCTCCTCCTCCTCCTCCTCATCCTCCGCCCCATTCGGTCAGTCACGCTCTCACACACACACACACACACACACACACACACAAACGCACGCACGCACAAACACGCTCAACTGTAAAAGCTCGCTGTCGCTCTTCCGCGTATTTCCCGCACGTACGCAGCATTCGGCGTGTAAAAATATTTTTCGTTTTTCGTGTCTGTCGGGGTGCCTAATCGAGTTCGCATTTAAAAAATGATGTCGTAGCAGTTCCATTTCTCCACAAATATTAGATCGCTAGCTGGGAGTGCAGGTGGAACAAACAAGACAGACACCCTTAAGCTCCACTTTCCGGTCCTAATATTAGCTTAGGCCTATCGTATTTTTTTTTATTCGAAAGTAGCGTTAAGTAAAATGCAGCTCTGCCGGCTGAATGCAACTTCCTGTTGAAAGCTTCGTTCACACTTGACTAGTTTTCACGCTACCAGCCAGCCAGCCAGCCAGCCAGCCAGCCAGCCAGCCAGCTAGGTAGCTACTTGGGGTAGGTAGGCACCGGGTACCTACTGCCTGTTCTGCTGATCGACTAAAATCGGCGCATCTCTACGCGAGATTCTTACGGGAGTAGGAACGTAGATATGCCAGATGCGCCGTGTTGACGTGGACTCGAAACGGCTGGGAAGGGCGCAGCGCAGTGACAAAATTGTTAGCACTTGGCGGAATCGTAGCTGGCCAACAGAAGGCTGGTGAGCCTATAGCTCCAAAACTGTAGTCGCGTGCGTGAACAACTAGGCAACCACTGCCAGTACCACCTACGCGTATAGGATATTATCCGCGTATAGTGTAGGTAGGGTTTATGATCGCTCTTTCCAGATAGGTACCTACCTAACTAATTGTCGAATATGTTGCGTTTTACGTACACGTGGGAGAAGTCATCGTCACAGGTGACCGCAATTTCAATCAAAAATAATTAACAATGTTGCCAATTCGCAGTACCTACCTACGAATCTCAACAAATATCATAAACTGTAGACTACCTATTGTCCGAGGGCTCTCTCTCTCGACTCATATAGGGTTTTCGCTCAACGGGGTAGCTCTTTGATCTTTTTCTCTCTCAATGGCCGTTATAGATACGTAGTACAATTATACTTTTGGCGAATCAGCATTCGGGCGAGTCTACGCTGTACCCAATGTTATGTACAGCACATCGCGGTTGGCCCAACGAACAGTTCCATCGTCGTCCATTATCGCATTGCACAATCTTTTAGGAATTGGATACAAAGTGAAAAAGGTGGTCTATGTAACGAATATAGACGAACATTTTCTAAATGTCCGCCTATATTTTTACACAAACGAAATAATTCGTTTTATTTTCTAATTCTACACACTTCTATGACTCTTCTTCTTCTTGATATAAACCTAACAGGAAATGGTATCGTCTGAATTCGATGAAAAATTGTCTTCCATACAAAAAAACAATTGTGGTTGACCTCAGTTAATGTCACACACGTGTGACTTATGTGAAATATCTACCTAATACTGGAAAACGTCAATTCTCCTTCTTTTTGGTAACAACCAATCATAATAAACTAATCCCACTATTTCTTACCATTTCTTCTTTTTAGTATGTAAAAATTAAATTATAAAAACTCTAACTCTGAAGAACAAAATGTTCAGTTCTTTAATTTTGTTCAATTCTTTAATTTCGTTCATTTCATTTATTTTATTCAATCTTAATAATTTCTAATGTTCAATTTATCTATTAATGTGTTGTAAATGAAAAATATTATATTTTTTATGAAAAGTATCCTGTTGAAATTTAATTGAAGTCTAATTCATTCAAACACAGTTAAGGTCCACCATAGTGAGTGGATAGGTACCTAGGAAACTCAATTTTAATTATAAAGTTTATTTTTGTTGATCGTAAATATTTATTTGTGGTTTTCCATAAATAAATATTTAGTAAAGTGTCAACGTCAAAAGTAGGAAACAAATTCAGAACCAACACCTATTTTTTGGCGTTACAGTCTATTCTCCAGTTAAACTTTCACTTCACCATCATAAAGTTAAAAGTAATCGGCCTAACTAACGTTAGGTCCTTTTCTCTTTTTTTTTGGAAATATATCGATGAAAAATACCAACGGCCTAGCTAATTCTAGCTCTTTATAAAAACGAAAAATAAGCTCTCTTTCTGAACGACCTTCCTCTTCCATTAGGTAGAAATTGTTGGGCTAGAATTTTGAAATTCGATCAATTTTTAAAAGTCCGCTCTCCTAGCAGAACTCATAGGCCTAAGATTTTTTATATTGCGGGGGTGTAACCAGTAGGGGAATAAGTTAGCCCGACCCATCCGAAAAATTGAGTGGCTTCGAAATCCTCCCCTTTAAAAACATTATAATTATAAAATATGTAACGAGAAAAAAATTTACGAGGAAGAGATGAATAATGAAAGAAATAAAATAATAATAAGAGTACCGGTAGTACATAGACTAATAATAATAATTTTCCTGGACTAGAAATCCACCTTTTTGCTGATCATCGCTTCAACCCTAAAATAATTTTACATTAAATTAAAATATTTTTAAGTAAGTTTCGTACGAAAACCTACTAAATAAAGTCAGTCTGGCATTAGTCGTCAGCCGTGGCGGCAAGTTCGCTTTTCATTCCACGACGTCGTGAAAATTTAGGCGCTATTTGCTATTCCATCCCGTAGTCGTGAAATAAAATTTGGTACGAACATTAGTACAAAGTCGAGTGGGTGGGCCTACCCTACGAATCGACTGCCACTGTAAGGGTGTAGTCAACCCCTCAACGAGAGTGAATGATCACCCTGGTTATCGGTCGGTGTCGCGCCCAAACAAACCGACCAACAACAACAACAACAACAACAGCAGCAGCAGCAGCAGCAGCAGCAGCAGCAGCAGCAGCAACAACGAACACAAGACAAAACGTAGCCGGCGGACCTACGCGTCTAATTCGATAGGAGTGAGGAGTTAAGTTAATGAAATTAATAGCCAGGGTTGGTACGGCACGGTGTACCGACGGTGTAGGCGGCGTACGCGCGGCAAACGTACCCTCAGTGGCGTCAACGTGCGGAGCATTGACCCAATTTTGGCCATTATGCGCACCCCCTCACCCGCGCGTCGGCTTAAAAGACGGCCCACTTACGCGGCGATTTTTTCTGTTGTCGTTTGTTCGGTTTTATTTTATTTTTTGTTGTTTTTGTTTTTTTTTTTGTTTTTTTCATTTTCATGTAACGAGCGCACAGTGCTGGTGCTCGTAGGTGCGGACACGGTCGACCAGTCGCACTTACACATCAGCCGCTGCCTGTTAATGTTGTCACTGTTGGGCCAAAAACGGAATGAGCTGCTCTCTTCCTTTGTTACCGGTGACCTCCTTAAATTCGTTGGCCGGACGGAGGAATGTGGAGGGAGCAGGACGGTGAAGGGCGGCGGAGCGGCCACAAAGGGGGTGCGTGAGAGAGAATGAAAACGGCGACTCGGTTTGTCGTGAAAAATCGATTAACATTTTTTATTCATACCTACGACCATAATAATAAATTGTTGGTGTATACATATATATATATGTATGTATGTATATGTATACTCACAAAATATAACATATTCGTAGGTACCGTGCTACGGTAGAGTATAGGCAGGCTGTACTCATTTATGCGGTAGGTAAGGTACCCGCGGGTAGTCAAGTGGGTACCTATAAATGCTAAGTGACGTAGAATAAGCGCGTATCCGACATCGCAGCTGTTCCTCCATTTACTCGGAGACGACGTCGAGAACCTTTGTCGCACCCTCGCGCACACTGGGTCGAAGCCATCGCATGCAGGGGCAGGCGAGTTGCGCGAAGGGTGGTGGGAGGGGGGTCAATGAAGGAGGGAGAAATGAAAAGTGCGCTAACGCCGGCGACGTGGCGAGAGGCGACGACGAACAAATTTTGTCTGCGTAGACCAGTGGTTCGCACCCTCGCCCGGCCGACTCTTCTCACGCTGACCACACTCTTCCACGCAGGCCTACCAACCCCATGCCTTCGGCAATTATCTGCGCCGTCGAATCCAGCCCAAAACGTATCACCCAGTGAACACCTTCGCCGTGCCCTCCATCTTTTACCATCTTCACCAGCCTACAGGATGTTCGCTGCTGTTCGCTCGCGTAACGAAATTCGATCGTTCCAGCCGCGGATCCAGAGCGTCATTTTAGGAGGTCGAATAAAAAGAAATTTCGATCAGTTGAGTTTTTTCTTCTTTTTTTTTTCTCTTTAACAAATTTTTAACGTCTTTATCCGAATTCTGTGGCCGTCCTTTCATTTTCTCTTTTTTTTTTGACGCTCGGCCATTTCCCTTATTGAACCGCCACTGGTTCGTTCTCATTGGTTTGTTTGAAGGTCGTTTACACCAAACAAGCGAAACAAATATTCGTTGTTCGTTTGGTGTAATCACAGCTTTATTCCAAGTTGAATTACCAGTGTTTGAAGAATCGTCTGAAAAGAAAGAAGGCGAAGACGCCGAGGGGTGTTAAAGGTGAAAAGGGTCAAGTACGTACATCTTTGAATGTTTATTGAGAATTCAAACCACGTTTTGTTCAAAAATAAATAATTCAACGCTGACTTTACCAAAGCTTCTGCCGAATTTTTCATCAACTTCCACCGAGCCCTATTTCGTCTTCTCCAAATTTCATCTTCAACCTTATCGAATGATATTATTAGGTACGTTTGAACCCCCATTAGTGGAAATTTCTTCGGCCTCCATGGCAGAACCATTTACGCTTACCCAATTTTCACAACAATCAACATTAGCATTCGTTCCGGTCAGAACTACCCGTGTACAATCTCTCAACCGTCTCGAATGATAATAACGTCATAAGCCTCATTGGTGGAACTTATTTTCACACTCTTTGGATCAGCCCTTAAACCTATTTGCACCAAACACAATCCGATTTGAGATTATGCTCGAAACTACTCACTTACCAAAGTTCAGTCTTATTGAATAAAAATTACAACCTCTATTGTGTTTACAAGAAAAGTAACTGATATACGCGTTACATACAGGGTGATTCGCTTTTCGAAGCACCATAGAAAATAATATTTGTTGCGTCGAAATTTGAACTACTCTTTTACTTCAAAGTTGGTTGCACTATCTTAATAGTTTTCTGTGGATAAATTCTGGAATTGCTCTATTATTCACAGCTTACGTATGCCTACTTGTGCTTGGATGAGGAATCTAATCCAATGGGAATAATTTGAAAAGAAAGTGTTTTTAGTAAATTGTTGAGAAAAATGTTTTCGCCCACTGACTAGACAATGGATTATGTTGTAATTCACCAGAAATTTATTTTCGGCAGAAACTAATTTTTTTCCCCTTAAATTTCAGAAAACAATTAGCTGCGGTATCTTGTACGAAATTTTGTTTTTCCAATCAATTTGTTGACTACTAAGTATTTGTTTAGTTTTCATAACTTTTCACCCAGTTTGTTTGCAAACAGGATATTACAGTTAACCTCACAAAAGGGTTTGAAAGTTATTCGTTTCATAAGGAAAGAAAAATATTGTTACCATTGTTCCATTTTGACCTAATTTCGTTTTATATGCATATATAATTTTATAGATATGTACCTACGTGTGTTATGTACGTAAATATCGCCCAAATTTTGTGTTTATGGTTTTGAGAAAATTATAAAATGGATAAAGCTGAAATTTTCAAGACAGATAGTTCTCATATATGCGCAGGTCTGAATGAAGTTTGGTGCTTATTAGTTCGTAAATTCCAAGAAAACTAGAAAAGAAAAATTGCTGGAAAAATTTTTCGTTCGCAATTTTCAAAAAAGTACGAAAGTAATAGGCCGATGGGGCTGAAATTTTCATGAAAGGTATTCCTTACGTGGGACTAAGTCTGATAGGATTTTCAAAGTATCTTTTCCATAATTCGGGAGCAAAGCTTTATTTTACTAATTTTACTTAAAAGTATAACGATAAAATTTTGATAGATCGATAATTTTTTACAGGTCCATTTCTCCGGCCCCCCATTTCAAATTTTGACCTGAAAATTTTTGACCTAATTGTGCTCAGTTTGTGCTAATATGTGTCATCAATTTCAGAATTTGAACTCACCCCCTTCCTTAGATATAAACAAAAGAGTCTGGGTGAGGCTGGAGAAATGATAGCCCCCATTCCAAATTTTGACTCTAAACTTTATATGCTAATTGTGCTTAATTTGTGCTAATTTGTGTCGTTAATTTTAGAATTTGTGCACATTTATTTGCAAAGATAGGGGCCTCAAAAATTTATGTGTCAGCCCCCTCATTCCAAATTTTGAATAAAAACTTTGCTAGCTAATTTTGCTGAATTTATGCTAATTTGTGCTGCGAATTAAAAATTTGATAATCATTACCTTGGAAAGATATTAGTGGTTCAATGTCTTCCCTCAGCCACCCATTTTGAATTGTGACTCAAAATTTTTCGTACTAACTGAATTTAATTAGTGCTAAATTTTGCTACCAATTTTGGAATTTGTTATCCTCTCTTCTTAAAATATAAAAAAAAGTTTGTGGGGGGCTGGAGAAATGCTAGCCCCACCCATTTTGAATTTTGACTCAAAACTTTAAATACTAATTGTGCTCAATTTGTACCAATTTGTGCCAACAATTTTCAAATTTGTGCTCACTTCCCAACTCGTTTTGAATTTTCATACAAAACTTTGCCCACTACTCTTTTTTAATTTGTGCTTAATTGTGCCAACAAGCATATAATTCCTGTACATTCAAATCTAGTTATTTGCAAAACAAATTTTGGGGGGCTGGGGAAATGCAGCCCCACCCATTTTAAAATATTATCATAAAAACCTTCTATGTGAATTAAATAGAAAGAAAAAAACAAATTTTTATGGTAGTATGTGTATAAATTATTAAGTTAGTATTTACGTTAATTTTGGTTTTATATACTTAATGACTTAAAAAACATATTTGGTGATGTATCACATCATAAAATGTGAAAACTCAAAACTGACCTTCTTTTGGGGCCCATTTGGGGATGAAGAATGGGTCAAATGGAGAAATGAACACCAAATTTGGACTCGGCGCCTTAAAAAAGTATTTAGTGATGTATCAGACAATAAAATGTCAAAACTCAATAATTTTGCTAGTGGAATATTTATTTGTGCATAACTAATACTGAAAATACTGAAGCGGTGTTATCTGAAATATTTATATAACTATAGGAAATACCGTATCCTAGACACTTTTTGGTGATCCAGTCAGGTTGCGTTATTCCGTTTTATTTAGAATCGGGACTTGTAATCTGACTATTTTGATGAAAAAAATTCCCAATTTTGAATCGAATTTTTGGGTTATCTATGGGAAATTTTTCTGATTTCATTGGCCAGGGTTATTCACCATAAAAATACAAATTTGTACTCTGACGAGAGATAAGACAGAAAAATATTCAAGAGGCGAAACAATGTAACGTGTCTGAGATAAAACAAACATGATCGTAAAATATTGTCGTATGAGTCGCAGAAATAACAATTGAATATAATTTTTCAGTCTTAACCAAACAGGTACGAATCTCGACCCAAGTACCCTTCTCTTAAAAAGTGTGTACTAAAAATAATATATTACGACTAAAAATTTACTGCAATTAATTTTTTTAACTGCAGCTTAATCGTATAAAATTTCCGGCTGAGTTTTGACAAATTGGTCAAACATTTTTTTAAGGCC
The DNA here is from genome assembly GCA_011428145.1 of Ericerus pela. NCBI lineage: Eukaryota > Metazoa > Arthropoda > Insecta > Hemiptera > Coccidae > Ericerus > Ericerus pela. The sequence goes on from WOFM01000169.1 coordinate 1,309,514, forward strand.
ATTAACACCCGAAAAGTTCAAAAAATATACGCGATGAATAGCCTGCAATAAAACCTGCGAATTATTAATTTTTTTTTTTTTACTTCGAAAGCGACGAAATTACCGCCGATGAACTGCATTTCTGCTAGTTGCATTTTTTTATGGCCCCGGAACAAGTATTAACATAATTTGATCTATTCCCAGCATTTTTCACGACTGGATACTTTTAAATTAACGATAGACAATTAAAGCAAAATTCTCAGCAAAGCCGCCACTTTGGTAGATCGATTCAGTTGGACAAAGTTGCTCCGAAACGTTTTCGGTTACCTTTGAGTTTTTGGAGAATCGGTCCTACGCAGGCAGGGTGGTTACCAATTGAACCAGCGAACCAGCAGGTCATCCAGCATACGCAAACGGGGATAACTAATTAGCAGTTTTCCGCATTAACGAAATACTCGGCAACAATTCGCAGACAACTTCAGCCATACTTGACTAAACATAGGTACCAGTATCCAATCACAAAGAACTAGGTCAACCGCGACTTTCAAGTTGACGAAATGTTATTCAAAAAGTGTAACCACTAGCTCACAATGTTGCCAAAACACAACTACTGGTTTAATTCATTAGGGCATTTTACCGAAGCTCTGCCAACATGTTGAGCTCGAGGTGACGTTGAGGAGAAAAATAACAAGTCGATGTACTTTGATCGAGATTAAAACGTGTATTAACAACATAAATAAAAGTAACAAAATAAAATAGTGGCAGATGAATCTGACTATAGAGTGGACGAATATACCTAATATTGTAAATTAGCGTCGCCTTATGAGCGATCAAATCGAAGAGCGAGTGGCAGTCGGTGTGTGTGTATGTGGCGAGGTTCCGGGAATTGGACCACAGCGCAACAAAAATTGCCAAAAACTATCGATAGTTATCGATATCTATAGAGGTTGAGGACTAGAGGTGTAACAAAAAGAGAGATTTGATTGAAGTTACGTTCAAGAAGCGAATGATTATTTCATAAGTTACATTAATTTAAGCAAAGTACATTTTCAGAGTAATGAACGAACGGTAACGGAAATGAACGAGTGAGCGGCGGAAGTGGTATATCAGTGTAGCCGCGAGTAGATATAAATAAATGTATTCGATATATGTTCGTGTGTTCGTAGGAGTGAGAGGGGAGAAGGATTGGTGGTCTCAACACCCCCCTACAATCTTTTGAACCGATCACGACTGCGGATATTACAAAAGTGTTTAAAAGTTCATTACATTTAATTACAAATTATAGAAATATAAATTTAAAAATTGAAAAAGTGTATATATAAAATGGTAACTGATTTGGACGCTTGTAGTAAGTATATTGATTAATAAATATGAATAAGATATAATAAATATGGTAACATGCAAAATAATTTATATTAGGTAACAGGACAAATAACATGCAAATAGAGATAAAATATAATGAATTATGTTTTTGTGATGTTTCAGACAAAATTTTGGTAAGGGAGTTGATTTTTTAAGGATCACAATTTGGAGATTCTAGGATTTTACTAGTAAGTAAGATATGCTGCTTACTGGATAATGCTTTTGTTAGTAAGTCAGCTATTTGATCTTCAGTAGCTATTTGTTTGAATGTGAAAATTTTGTCATTATAGGCCTGAGCAAGTCCATAACATTTGATCATAAGAGCTCGAAGACGTTTTTGTCCTCCTCCTGAGATGACATGAATAACAGAGATATTGTCTTCGTAGACAATTACAGGAGTGTCAATTAAGAAGAATTCACGATTTATTAACCAAGCAAGTTCTATATCCTCGAAAGAATCGTGAAGAGCAATCAATTCAGCTGCTGTGGATGAGGAAGCTTGAATATTTTGGCGATGAACGCCCCAATTTATCAGGTCACCATACATGGTAATGAGGTATCCAGTTATAGATTTTCCTTTTTCTAGTTCAGACATGTTTATAGGCTGATCGTCAATGTCGGGGGCATAAGATGCATCGACATAAGCTGATATGCCTTCGGAGTTGGATCTGTAGACAATGGCAAGATCGATCGTGTATTTCAAATACCGGATGATACGCCGTACATAGTTCTTTTTTGTGTCATCTGAACAATTTTGGAATCTGGACAGGTAATTGACTGAGAAGGAAATGTCTGGCCTTGTGCCTCTAGATACATATAATAGTGCACCAATCATAGATCTGTATTCTTTATTATCTGTGCCTTCAGATTTGTTTAACTTGAGGCCTGTCTCCATAGGCGTTTTGGAAGGATTTGAATCACACATTTTAAATTTCTGGAGAATCTTTTGGATCTGCTGTTTTTGGGTAAGTTTAATTGTTTGTGATTCACGATTTCTTTCTATTTCGAAACCTACAAAATGGGTTGGGTTGTTTACAACTTTCATAGTGAAACGAGTTTCAAAGTGAGTGGTTATTTCATTAACCCATTCTGGACGATTAGTTGCAAGAAGGATGTCGTCTACATAAATTATCATGAAGGCAATGCCATCTGAGTCATCTTTACGTGTGTATACGCATCTGTCGATTTTTGACTTTGTAAAATTGGAAGTTTGTAGATGAGAATCCAGTAACTCAATCCAATTTTTACTAGATGTTTTAAGGCCATAGATGGATTTTTCAAGTTTCAGTAATTTTGATTTCTCGACATTGCAACCTTGGGGAATATTAAGAAAGATGTCATTTTTAATTTTCGAATTCAGATAGGCTGTTTTGACATCATATTGAACAAGTTGTAGATTCAATAGATTAGTTACGGATAAGATCCACCTAATTAACCAGAGTTGCACAACAGGTGCATAAGTCTCTGTCATAGTGTACTCGGATCTGTCCATGAAGCCTTTGGCAACGAGTCTAGCTTTTGGGCACATTACTCCTCTGTCATTGGCTTTGGCCGTGAATATCCATCTCGTGTCAATAGGTTTGATATTATGTGGGCGATCCACAATTTTCCACACATTAAGATCTGACATAGATTGCAGTTCATCATTGATTGCCTTAAGCCACTCTTTCTTGAAAGGATTCTGGAAAATATCACTGAAGCTTACTGGCATGCAATCTTCTATAAACAAAGAGTCTTCAGATGAGGCTTGTTTTAGCACATTGACCCTATAGATTGCCTCGATTTCCTCTTCTAAGGGTTTAACTTGGAGTTCTTCTGGTTTATCAGTGAAGTCGACTAATGTTTTCGTCTCATCAAATTTAACATCGCAGGATTTGTAGGATTTCATTTTAATTGGGTCTAATATCTGATAACCTACATTCGAAAAGCCGATCAGAATAGTTTTAAGGGCTCTGGGCAAAAATTTTGGGTCGAGATGCTCCTCTTCGTTCTTCTTGGCTTTGACTGCTGATTGCTGTCTTTGTTCAATAGGAACGTGTTTATATGCAATAGCACCAAAGACTCGAAGATGGGAAATATCGGGTTTAGTACCGTATAATTTTTCATAGGGTGTCATGTTCCCTAGATTGACGCGGGTCGGACTTCTATTAATTATATGGGCGGCGGCTAATACAATTGTTGACCATAATTTAAAATCAATTTTTGCGTCGTATAATATGGCTCTAACTCTTTCGAGCAGGGTTCTGTTTTGCCTTTCGGCTATTGCGTTTAATTCGGGGGTGTACGCCACGCCATCATCTAATGTAATTCCTTTTTCGGAGCAAAATTGTGTCATTTTGGAGTCGGAGTATTCTTTAGCTTGATCAGTTCTTAATACAGAGATAGGATCATTGGGAAATTTTGTATTGAAAGATAGATAATACTCTTTAAATTTATCGAAAGCCTGGGATTTTCTTAATATTGGAAAGGCAAGAGTATATTTCGAGTAATGATCAATGAAAGTTATTATGAATTTTTCTCCGTTGTATGCCTCTTGAAAGGGTCCCATGATGTCTGATGAGATTACTTCCATTCTTCTCGTTGGTCGAGTCCTCACGCCATGGTGACCAAGTCGGGTGGATTTTGCTTTTATGCATATTTCACAAGTGGCAAAGTCATCGTCCTTAAATACCAAGTTTTGGGGCATACCTACAACTACTTTTGATAGTGCTTTCAGGCTTTTGCCACTTAGATGACCTAATCTTCTATGCCAAAGAGTTTTAGTTTTGTTTATGTTTTTCTTGTGCTTTCTATTTATTCCGACACTTTCTCCATTTAATTCGTCCTCAGATTCGGAATAAATCTCCTGATTGACCGTATCCACTTCGGTATCTTCAAAATTTTGGGGATGGTCAATGTTTTCCTGCTCTCTTTGTGGATTGCTTGTTCCGGCCTCATTCAGTTCTTCAAAATTTTGGGAAGGATCGTCTATTTGATCTTCCTGTTCTGCAGACGTACTAGGTACAGGCATACACACAAGCTCCTGATAGACCTTATTTTCCTCTTCTTCATCAACTATTTCGTAATCAATGTAGTACATAGAACCTCTCTTTGGAGCGGTTATAGTAATTTCACCAGTATTTTTATTTATGATGTCTGCGTGATCCGTGTCCGTTATGATTTTGAAAATGCCAGACTCCATGATTTTAGCTCCTGACCAAATATCAAGGCTTAAATCAGGATCATAGTATACCTCTTTTAGGTGAATAGTGGAAAATTCTGCGTTAGAATTGCAGACATTAACGTACATTGATCCAACGTGGGTAGGGTTTACGAATACGCCTTTTTTGGCACAAAGTGCTCTACGAGAGTTGTCAACTTTGCGTACGTTTCTTAATTTTGAAATATCATTGACCATGTGGTCATCTGCTCCATTATCTAGTAACATCGTATGGAGTTGGTTTTTTGGGGGGGCGGACTTTGATACTGTAGGGGGTTTAGGCCATTGGAATTCATCTTCAATGTCATCAAAACTTAAGTGATTAAGATTTGAGTGTAACATCATAGAGTATTTAACACGAAAATTGGATTTATCGTCGGACTTTTTCTGGGAGTTCGTGTTATTTGAAATTTGGGGTTTCGAGCTACTGTTCTGGTTCTGGGTTTGTGGAGTATTACTAGCTGTAGATGTCTCATTAGGGCATGTCCTTGACATGTGTCCTTTTTTGTTGCATCTGAAGCATGTAATATCCATTTGGGATACATTATCTTTTGAAGGATAATTATTTTGTTTGTTTTGACTATTTTTGTGATCGTTTAAATAACTCGTTGTGTTATAATTTGGTTTGGAAAAATTTGAGTTATTATTATTATTTCGAAAATTTCTAAAATTTTTTCTATTATTATTCATTGGTTGATAGGATGATTTGGGCTGATCAAACCCGGGAAAAGTTTTATTAGAATATTCAATTCGATCACATTTTTCTAATATCATTTTTGTGAGTCTGACAGTAGTTCGTTTTTCTACTTCTAATTGGAGGAATTCTGAGAAAACAGTATCAAATTTTTCGGGCAATGACATCATTAATTGATCAATTTCATCGGCTTCCGATAGGGGGTAATTAGCATCGCGTAGTTCTTCCACAATGGATGAAAAATATTCCAAGAATCTACGGATGGTACCTCTCCTTGGATCGAAGCGAAGGGACTGAAATTTTGACTTTAAGACCATGATGTTAGTAGCAGTTTGATTCCTGTATCGAGCATCTAAGATTTCAAATATTTGAGAAACTACATCGCAAGTTTTGACATGATGAAGGATTCTTTTGTCAAGTCTTTCGAATATGTGGGCTTTGGCCCGTTCCTGAGTTTGGAAAAATTTAAGCCATTTGGATGTAAGGCGTTCTTCGGATGATGTATAAATGTAACTAGTTTCTCGAGCAGTAGGAAAAATTGTGGAATGGCAACCTTTACCTATAAGGGTGCTAATGATGGTTGCACGCCATCCCTCATAGCCATTTCCACGGAAAACATTTGAGATCCTTTCATTATTTTCAGTGTTCATAATTAATGAATTGACTGAACTAAAAAAAAATAAAAAAAAATAAAAAAAAATAAAACAAACGGATGTCAATCCCCAGCAAATGCCGCAAGACTAGGATTGCCGTACCTGTGATAACCAAACAATTTGTAGATTTAACGATAGTATTTAAATTGTCCTTGTGTGTGTCTCGAGTAGGTCCACTGCGGGCAAGAGATCACACACGTTAAAGATGAGACTGGACGCTTCCCAATAAAAAAATAAAAAATAAAATAACAAGACTTTTTAACCCAAAATAATTCGTATTAGAATTCAATATTCGATAATGTGATTAATTAAAATCAATAAAATGAAAAGGTGAGGGTGAAAATGAATTAGCTACCTTCAGATCGAGGAGATTAGAAAGGAATAAAATTATTGAAAACAGGGGAAAATTTTGTTTGAAATTATATATCCACAAAATAATTCGAAATGAATTTGTAGAAAATTAAAAAAAATGAAGGGTGATTAAAAAAAATATTTCACCAGGTATTACAAAAATTATTTCTACTGGTAACTCGTAAGAAAAAAAAAATAAAAAAAAATTCACAGTAGAAAAAAAATAAAATATTTAAAATATATTCGAATGAATGATTAATGGTGTTTGAGATAAAAAAAATATTTAATTTAGGTGTTCGTATAAGAAGAGAAATATTCAAAAAAAAAATCGTTAATTATTTTCGACAAAATTGTGCAACTGCAAAAATTTTCAAGTTGCAACAAAATGGTGGTTTGAAATTGAAAAACCGCGCCAACGTATTTAATGAATGGGCGAAGATAAGCGTTCGTAGGTTCGTTGCACTTAACAAAAGGTTAATGTACAAGTTCGAACGAATGAACGAAACGAGCCGTGCATACGTCACGAGTTGTACACTCCAAGACAAAAGTGGCTGCAAAAATTTGCACACGACTTGCCAAAATTTGTACTTAGAAAAATTTTGAAAAGGCCAAAATTATTTGAAATTAACGGTATTTTCAAATATACAGGTTAAATTTTGAATCGAAAGAGTTAAGTTTCACGAAAAACACGAAATTGAACACGAAAATATACGAAAAAATTACGAAAAAAATTATGAAAATATGTTTTTTATTACCTTTTTTCAGCAGAGAGTTTTTAAGTTATACCTTTTTTAACCGTTGATTTTTTGTTTTCAGGTTCGTTTTTCTGGAATTGATAAAGTTGGTACTCTGGAACTGCTGTTTGAATTGGGCTTCAGTTGTTTTGAACGTACTTCGGTGAAGATATTAGTTAAATTTTTGAGTTTTAAAGATGATACCAAAATGAAGTTGAGTTGTGACTATGAATACCAATTTTGACTTTGTTGAATTGAAGCTTTTACGTTGGTTTCAGATCAATTTGTGACTGCTCAAGGCGATTTACTTCCAATTGATGACTTCGACGAATTAGTTCATACACAAGCAGGGCAGACACTAATGAATTTACTAGTTTTCAGGCAACACAAGCAGGGTTCCTGAACAACTTAGCAATCGACGAGTCCTGGAATTTTCGATACACTTGGCTGGATTATACACAAGCAGGGCAAATCCTTTTCAGCAAACGACGAAACTCATTGAACGTTTACAGCATTCAAGGTGGTTTTAAATTTTTCGAAAACAAAAATTTAAGACTCGAAAAAAAAAAATGGTAAGTTGGAACTAAGTTACCCAACACAAAAAAAATTACGAAAATATTAAAACACAATTATTCACTAAAGATTTTTTCAAAAATTTGACTTAAAACACAAAGAAAATTCACAAAAGTATAAAAATTTTAAATTATTATTTTTTAAAATTTGTTACAGGTACAAGGATTGTTACCGAGCGATGCTACCATATAGAGGTTGAGGACTAGAGGTGTAACAAAAAGAGAGATTTGATTGAAGTTACGTTCAAGAAGCGAATGATTATTTCATAAGTTACATTAATTTAAGCAAAGTACATTTTCAGAGTAATGAACGAACGGTAACGGAAATGAACGAGTGAGCGGCGGAAGTGGTATATCAGTGTAGCCGCGAGTAGATATAAATAAATGTATTCGATATATGTTCGTGTGTTCGTAGGAGTGAGAGGGGAGAAGGATTGGTGGTCTCAACAATATCTAATGAACATATCGATCTACTGACATTTCATTGCTGCAGTTTTAAGCAAAATAACGCCTTGCGCCGTGAATACAGAAAGAATACGTCAAGCAACACAGGCGACTTGCTTTTCTACAGCAATTTTTTTTTTTTTGCTTTATATGCTTCTCGGAAAGTACGGAATCAATAGGCACTTGACTCCTATCAGTCTTGGTTCCACCTACAAACCACATTTCACGAAAATTTCACCTCTATACTTTCCGTATAGTTTGCTCAAAATCCTGGAAAAATAACTTTTCCATCGAGCAGTTGTTTTCTTTTCCAGTTTTCTCGGAAACGATTGAAATAATTGCCAGCAAACCTCTAGCAGACTGGCACATACATAAAAACGATGTACAGTAAAACTTTCAGTTCGATCCGTTTCGCAGTTTCCTCAAAACGTTGGAAAAACCACTTTTCCAGGAATTGGGTGTTTTTTATTTTTCTCACCACCGAATTAATGTGAAACCAACCGCGATCTGATTCAGTCTTATAATACAATGTGGCCTACCATTTGTGAGAAACACAAATTTTGGACCATACATAATATACTTACGTAGGTAGGTAGGTAGGTAGGTAGGTACCTCTACCTACGTATATTTTAATACGGTAGTATAATGCGGATGGAAAAAAATTCGGTGAAAAAGGAAAAGTGGTATTTCACTCATTACCAGGACACTGATGCGGCGTTTTAATGTCGAGCCTTAAGGGTAGACTAGATAATGAAAGGGCGTAAAGGTCGAAAACGGAAGTCACTCGTGAAATAGCTGGCAAATGAGACGAATGCGAAACGGTCGGTGGCATTATTAATGCACACCGCCGTCGCGCCGACTCGTCCTCGATTAACATTGCAAGGTTAATAAAATGGTCGGCGGATGGAGAGAAAAAGCTCCGTTGGTTTCGTATTGGTGGCCATTCGGTGAATGTGGGCTGCCCACCTATTGTTCGAGTCGAGTTTCGCAATTCACGAGGCGACCGTTGGTAATTATTTTGTCGCAATGGACATCGACTCGACATCTAAAAGGTGGTCGTGGTCGTGGTCGTGGTCGTGGTCGTGGTCGTGGTCGTCGAACAGAAGTAGCGCAGCTTATTATCATTTTGTAAAAGGAAGGACGAGAATTTGGGTTGCAGCGCAGGAAGCATCGAGGAAGGGGGGCCACAACGAAGAGAGAGAAAATTGAAAACGCGAATCGCAGATATGAGGCGGAAGTCTGGAGCCCGTTTACGCGTGAAAATATGTCGTAACCTACCCCAAGGTCGCGCAGCCCTCATCCGCACACTTTCACGTGCGCCGCACCCTCGCATTGTCCTGAACTGCGAACAACGTTAATTCCATCACTCGTTCATCGCGAACACCGTTTTATCACATTTCCTTCGTTCACCGCCACTAACATTTTATAGAGTGGCGTACACAGCGATTCGATTCGCCCCTCTCGCCCCCATCCATATGATTCGTTCCATCGTACAGAAAAGTTTCGAAATCGATTAGGCTACCATATCGAAAATTTTGCGAATGTGATTTATACGCCAAACGGCGAATTGGTTACTTGGACAAAAAAAAAAAAAAAAAAAAAAAAAAAATATTAAGAAAAATCATAGCAAATACTTACGATAAAGAAAATGAAAAAATTGAAGGCGTATAAAAACGCAAAGTTTTACTGCTCGTATTTTATTGGATGATACATCATTGAGAATTTTTTTTTTTTGTTGTGCCGCTGATTTCAAATTTTGATATTCACTTTTTCATTCGACCAGTTCTTCGACCCTGTGGGTTTCAAAAAGCGGCCGACTTTTTCCTTTTCATATTTTATTGTGTGATGGCGCAAAGATCAAATTTGACCGTCTGTTTTTCATTCGACTCATTCTTGGACGCACACGAGCTTCACAAGTGAGCCAAATTTTAACTTTTAATATCCGACGACGTGATACATCGTTGGGCGTGTTTTCTTAATTAACGCTGCGTTAGAATTTGATAATAATTATAATAGTAATCGATATGTACCATATTATGTATCATAATCGACGACGAGTGATTATAATCAAATGTGTTAAATTAAATTCGAGTGATAACGTAATATTTTAATTTTATTTGTAAAACGAAAATGGAAAATATGGAGGAAGAATTTTTAATAGTATTTACAATATACGAAAAAGGATAGGGTTGGAGGAGAGCGTGTCTTCTCATTTCTCATCACTCTCATTGACACACTACGATGATATGTAGCCTATACCTACAGTATAAATTACACTCGAACAAAACACGTGCAAATACGTAAATATTTTCAACGTACTAAGATCGTAAGCGCGGTAAGGTAAGGTTAAACCCATTAATTTTCTGCTTGGAACGTTGCCTAATAAAATTCAACTCATTTTGGCAGCAGGCTGTAATAAACATTTATTGCAATTTTTCATCATATCGAATACAGTTATTAATATATTGATTCGTCAAGGATCAGCAATTCTCGAGTTGAAGAATGAAGCAAATAAACTAACAGACCAGATTATTCAATTGTATTTTTCATTTTTTTGTTGTATTCCATGAAATTGAGACTTTATTTCTGTTTTCTAAAACTGATACCATACATCTAATGCTTAAAAAAAGTACCGATACTATCAATTTTTTTTATATCTTTATATTCGATAAAAATTGTTTCAAAATTTTTATCATGTCTCAGGTTGCGGAAACCTATCTTTCACCATGGCTCCTATATATTTTCATTACTGACGTGACGAAAACAAAAACTGATCCATCCACAACGTTGAACAAAATTACAAATATATCAAAAATTGTCCCTCTATACATAATTTTTGATGAAAAAAATATAAAATAAAATCATTCATTTAGACGTAATAATTATCGGACAAATATACGGCTACCATCAATTCACGCTGTTATCTTCCTTTCTACTAACAATATATCAACGTTGTTTAGACAAATAAAAAAGTAAAATTCACTTTTTTCATCGAAATAATTTAATAGAACGGCTACTTCGAATATGTTTTTCAATTTCAATGGTGAACCTGTAACTATTACAAACATGAATCCATATGATCACTTAAACCAGCAAAATATATAAAATAAGGAACTGAGGCATTTATTTCAAAATGCCCCGCGACAATGGACAAAATTCTAAGGGACTGTAATGATATTTTCATACATATTATTTCAAAATATTCTCGTACTTTATTAATTCGTATTTTCCCACATTATTCTTCATATTTCCGTCTATTTACACTTCCTTTCATTCACGTCATTTAAGACTAGTTCAAACTTGTCTTTCAAGTATTGACTTGTCTGATGACATCACCTCCGGTACACCATAAACTGTTTTCGTCTATATTCCACGATGTCATCTTTTCTACGAATATATTTCGATACCTTGCAATAATTCCAATTCTTATTAATTTCTTTAACACTCCTACTTTTATCATTTCCTTTTAATTTCGTTGGTTTTACCTAAACTACGTTTTCCTCAAACAACCAATCATATTCATATCTCCCACAATACCCAATTCAAATCACTCGAACTTCACCCTTATAAATAGTCTAATGTTCTGTATTATTATTATTATTATTCATTTATTCATTAACTTAATCTTACTTCATTTATTAATTCATTTTTACTCTTACGTTGTTCATACTTTTGTAATAATCTGTTCACTTTTTTTATAATAATATACTCTTAAACTACTATTGTGTTTATTTGTAACAACTATACCGTTACAGGGACACAATTTCAAACCAATGTTGGATACTTCGCAAATGCGCTGGACATGAATTGGCACCGTCAATCTAACAATAAATTCATCCTCAACACACATATCTTCACAATTTTCTTCAAAATATGACGTTAAAATTAAAAACAATTATAATATCTTCGAAGCTGAGGTTGGAGACAGCCACAGCGATGGACATTTTTGTCCTTTACAGCCATTTTGTAAGTGTCAACTCACGAGTCAGATTACTTTTTATGAGTTGTCTAGATAGAAAAAATTATCCTCTAACCATCGAGAAATATTTCAAGTAACCTTAATAGTTGAGGAAATATTGACTGGAGACAAAAATTATGGTCAAATTTTGAAAATCACCCCTAAACGAATTCACTCACCCGTAAAACCTTGCAATAAAAGCTTCACTTACAGACTTTTTTGCCGTCTGGTTTCCACCCATAAGTACGTAATATTATGTCCGGCATCTCGACTACGCTCATTTCGACGCAAACTGCTAATATTTTTCTTAGAGGTAATGTTTTGCCAATTTTATTTCGTGTTTCCTTATTACGGGTAGGTGCTTACTACGATAAGCTAATAAATTAGTAGGGAAACTTCAGCCAGCATAAATTTACGTTCGTAAGCCTTGAAAATTTGACCCCTTTGTGCGCCACCCTCTCTTATTACTCCGATAAGGGCAAAACACCAATTTTGTGTTCGGCAACATTAGTCCTACCTGCCACTTGAAAAATATTTACACCTGTAGACAGCGAATTCGAAAGTTTTGCCCCCAGTTCTCGGTTCGCGTTACTTAAACATACGGAATAATTTCAATCGGAAGATGCGAACACCACAGGTGTCATCCATTAGGTAGATGTTAATAGTTACGGTGCCCTAATAGTCTAACTCGCAAGTAGGCTAGGTACCTACCATATTCGAATTCCAAAGGCATCTTTCCTAACGTAATCCGAGTAGGTAGCCGGCACATACAAACTTTCATACGATCGTAGTGCAAAATGAACGTTGAATAAACAGCCGGTCATTTTCGAGAAGATGAAGCGGGGCTTATGGTTATGACGCGCCCAAGTGCAGAAAATTAAACATAAACACAAAAAAAAAACACGAAGTAACCATCAACTGCGCAGAGAAGTTGGCCGACATCCGTGCAATTCGGACCCAAAAATATGCGAATGGCTAGTCGAATATGGTTCACTTTGTACACTGTAGGTGCGTCAGGTAGGCAGGCAGGCAGGCAGGCAGGTAGGTAGGTAGGTAGGTAGGTAGGTACCTTATAGTTGGTGAACGACGTTCTCAACAAATTTTTCTTTTTTCCGTTTTCCGTTTTTTTCTTTTTTTTTCTTTTTTTTCTTTTTTTTCTTTTTTTTCCCATTCTCATTGGACGTTAACGGAAAACGACAAAAAGAACGCAAAGCTTAGCGAACGAATCTTTCGAAATTTTCGTTGGTAACACTCGGTGGAGAAAGGGACGATGAATGTCGAGTTAAGGTTGCAATGTACGCGTCACTATTCAATTTTTGAAAATGAGAAACACGATTTTAGTGAAAACACTTCAACGGCATGCTACAAACAAGACGAAAAATACGTTCTCGAGTACCTACCTAAGCGAAAGAAATTTCAACAAAAAACTTCACGTAAAAATGAGGAGGAACTGGAAGGAACGGGGCAAAAATACCTTTTTACTGTAGTAAATGTGTACCGACGGCAAAATTTTTCTAAATTAATAATACATCCCGGACGTCAAATAACGACGTGTAATTTTCCTGTCGAAATCTTCTTTTGTTTCAAACCAAAAGAGGCAGGACTCTCAAAAAGCTTCATAGCGAACTATATCATCTTTTTTTTCTTTTTTTTTTCATTCGTTTTAAAATATTTTGTCGAAAATTGGTAGTTAGTCGGTACCTAAATATCAACAAAATTTTTCTCACCTATTACTTAGCTATCGTTCTAAATGAATTTCAAACTGTAAGAATATAACGAAACCAGAAAATTATTTCGTTCCACAGGATTATTTTGACGGGTACCTACATTTGAACATTTTCAACATAAACGTATTATCCACTCCTCCTTATTGAAAATATACACGACGTATATCTAAAATATGAAAAAGGTTAAATTCCCGAACCTCCTCTGGAATGTGCGGAAACCTTCCAGACACGTTTTATGTGAGATTAAATGATCGTTTTGTCTTTTAATTAAGTAGCCTAATTGCGCCCTGGTATTTAAATTATAACCTTTACCATATTCTTACTTTCGGATTCTATTAAGGTAAATAATTTTGATGCTGTTTCGAAATTTTAGACTTCACGATCCGAAAATTTTTATTTAAATTTAATGCTTCTTAATCACTATTTTTCGATACTATGCGAACAGAACCACCACTTCATTCACTCTTCTCCCTCCTCTCACTCTTCAAATTCTCTTTCTCCTTGACGTTGTTGATTTATTTTGGAAGTAATACCTACATTTGTCACGTTCCCGTAACCGAAATGTTTTCTGTCAATCTTTTCTTTCAGTGCCAACGGTAATTCTTCGGGATTGTGTCCTATCGCATCTTTCTGTGTACCCTGTGGTTGTGGTGCTGCTTCATATTTTCAGCGACAGGGTATCAAATTCTTTGATTTTATTTTTTATTTATTCATCCAAGTCTCGAGTAGGCGTCTTAGTGGTGTTGGGGTAATTTAGGAATGTTGTCCCCCAGAGGGGACAATGTCGACCTTAAGGATTCCAGTTCCTACTTAGTATCTCTTTCATTTTACACTTCATTTTTTAGTTTGGTTTTCCACTTGTCCTCTTCTCTTGTATTGCGACGTCAGATTATATTTTGCTGTAATTTAAGCTGTACAGTATCTGGGAAATACAAATCAAAAACCATACTTGTTTTCTCTTCGCCATAATATGTTGATTTCCACCGTATGGCGAGGGGTAAGTTGATAATTTCAAAACCTGAAGTTCTCATTAATTTTCCACTCACCCATTTTCCTCCTTTATTTTCTTTCCATACGCCATTCTCGGATACAAAAAAATAATAGAAGACTCATTCGAGGCAAGGTATCTATGAGAACATGCAGGAATCTTCAACTTGAATCGAGATTAGGATATGGTAATTAACTATTGCAGTTTTTGTGTTTTCCACTTCTTCACTAGTTTTTTATCTCGCATCTTATGCAACATTTTATTTTTTCATCAATTAAGAGACTACTTTTTTTATTTTTCATAACTTCTGTTTTTCGTTTTGTAATTAAAAGTTCTTTATTATAATGAGCCCTAATTTTTTTGGACAAAACTTTTAAGGTAATGCAGTGAATGATGAATTGCTCTCAACAAGTAAAATATTATTTATCTATGGTGAGTCGAATTGTAAATCACCTTGTGTATATATATATATATAGAGAGAGAGAGAGAGGCATTAAGAGGACTAAAGTGCATGTTAGGCATCAGTACTAATATTACTGAGCCGAAATGTCACTTAGGAAGCCAAAATTTGAGCTTTGTAAAAATTGTGGCGTATATAAGGTTTTTTCAAAGCAGGCAGTATTGGGGATCTTATTTTAAAATTTTTTCCGCGGATTTCTCACACTTGACTTTTATTTCATGGAACTTACAGCAGATAGCACTCCTCTTGATCATTTTGTTATGTGCATACTTTATAATTATTATTTCATCGTACTTTTTTGAAGGGCCCTTCGTACCATAAATTCCCACTCCAAGAAAAATGTTTTCCACATGAATGTCCACAGAATTCACATCTCAAGATTTTCTCAATTTTTGTAATATTTTTACTTTCGAAAGTGTTTATATATTATATACGATCTTATAACATTATTATGGCTCCTGAGCGTGCTGTCGTCCATAGTACTTAGGTTCCGGGCTTGGTAATGCCTCTTAGTACGCGTAAACAAAAGAGGTACAGGTCGCAATTTTTATCCGATAGTCATGAAATGTACACTTATTCGGATCCAGACAAGGATGAAGCCTATTGTTTTTGGTCCAAGTGAGCAGTATAGTACGTCCATTGTATTCTATTATGTTACATTTTCGGAGCTTTCTGGTTTTAAAATGCGTAATTTTTAAGAAATATTCACTAAATATGGTACAGGAGTCGAATAGTTGTTTTATATTCTACAGTACTGTAAAATTTGGTTTTAATCGGCTTAATTGTTCGTACGTAGAAGTGATTTGAGAAAATCTTAAACTATTGCAACTATTGTTGAGAAGAGAAAATAAATTCTAGATGATTCGAAGAAGCTGGAAGGAAAGCAGGCTTAGTATTATTTTTTTTGCCAAGTATTACCCAAAATTCTGCCAAATACTTTTGATATTTTGATATTTTTATTGTACTTATTTATTTATATATTTATTTAGGACTATTTATTTTGTTAAGAAAACATACATTTTCCAGGGTGGCTTGCTGCGCTAGAGTTTTTTTATTTATTTTAAATACCTTCTCCTGACGCTGCTACGTTGAATATAGTTTATTTAAAGTCTGCTCGAGTCCGAATAAACGATTGATTTAAATTAAAATTAAAAAATAAAAACAAAATAACGTTATACGCGTGTGAAGAATTTTTCAAGTTCATTTCGGAATTCTCGGAGATAAAAAATAATTACCTATAACAATATTCTGCTAAGAATTTTCTTGTCTCTGAGATTTCGCCAAGATGGTTTTTTTTTTCTTTTTTTTCCTTTTTTTTTCTTTTCCGCAATATCATATAATTTCAACTTTTCCACCCTTTTCTGCTCCAAACAAGCAAAATGAGATTACTTTCGGATGATAGTTATTTTAAAAAGTTAACCAGTCAGTTTACTTAGGCTTTCGTTTCACTGTTACCCACGCGTGAAACGAAAGCAACCCAGGAAAAACATTTTCGAGTTGAAAAATTTCGTTTTACTTAGGTATGTCTTTGTACTTGCGAATGAGACGAGCGATGGAGAATGAAAGATACTCACTTTGGGCGAGATGGCAACAAAACGGGCTGCGTCGAAAAATTAAAATTTATAACGCGGAAGTATGGTGGAAGCAGATCGAGTAAAAAGTTATCAAAATCTGAAAATAAAGTTACTTCGCACGTGCGTCGAATAATTTATAAACATTAATTCTACGCTAACTTGAAAACATAATAAAAAATAAACGTAAAAATTTAGTCTAAAATGAAGTCTATACCTACTTACTCACATTGTTCAAGCTGCTGTGGAAAACTTCATCCAATCAAAGTTTGAAGTTTTTTCTCGAATGATAATGGTTGCCGATAATCAAATATTTACGACGTAGGAATCGCGAAAAGGTGATAGCAGGATAAGACAATGAAAAATATCATATAGGCAGTTAAAAAACTGAAACTGAGATCAAACGTTATTATATTTTACGGAGGCGAGTCATTCTACGAAGTTTCTTTTCCCGTGTCCCCAATAAGGGTTGAAAAGTCAATTTTTATCCGAAATTGATTTAACTTTTTTTTGAAATTTCAATTGGATCAATTTCTTTGAAACTTTGCTCAAGTATTCCTCATATGCGGAACGATTAATTAAAAATTGAAACCATCCTACGCCTGTTTTAACTGAGTGCCCAAAAAAGTTTTTTTGTTTCTCATCCTCCCCCGCGATTGATAGTCACCCACATTCATCTACAATCGATATACTTTCGTAAAATGTGTTCACACCATAAGTTATACAGTGTTTGAATTTCATTCATTTTCAAGAGGTAGAAAAGAGAAAAATTGTTTTTGCAACACCTGTTCGTAAACTTCATTTTTATACGAATCTCGACGTTGTATAAAGTAGGCGATTTTAGAACTACTCGGGACCGAAGCATAAAGTAGGCTACTTACAGTATACATCCGTCTTTACTTTATATATCGCCTTGGGCGCATGCGTCATTTTATACACTGGTCTTACTACCGCACCCAGCCTACATCGTCATCTTCTTTCATTTAAAAAAAAAAGTTTTTCTAATTTTTTTCTTTATAAAAGCTTTCCCGCTACGGGATTTGAACCTGTGTGACGGTTATATATCCTAACAGAACAATCAAATACACAAGTCAGTTAGAAAGGTGTATTAGACATAAACTTTATAGAAGAGTAACAGTAGTAAACATCAAGAATTAAAAGAATAGGTAACATTATAACAACATTAAGAAGAGTTAATTAGACTTGAGTAGAATTAAGTAGAGTGTATGAAATAGTACAAAACATGAGATTATATAGTAAGTGTGGCGACGGGTGGTCGATGACGAACGAGTGTGTGTTACACACTCGTCGACCACCTAGTGGGCCAGCGGGGTAAAACCCACGAACTATCTTTTTGCGCTCACGGCTATATATTTCGTCTATATAGCTTAATTGTTTACTGGGCTCGGCCCGCACATACTACTCCGTATATTACGCAACCGACCTGATTGGTGTTTGTGTGGTGTCGTGTATATCTACGCACACACCTACAAGTGGTGACCTCCGACGTAAGTATTATTTTTGTTGTTGACGTTTACCGTCGACGGGGGAAGGAACCGTCACCTCCTTCCCCACCGCTTCCGACTAGCTTGGAAACAACCAATCGGCTCTTACCAGCTGATTTTCCCTAACCACGCCCCTTCTTCAAACGTTGGCATACTTGCCAACAATCGAAGAAGGAACTCAGTCGGCTCTCGTCAGCCGACGGAGAAGGTTCTCCTTCTCCTACCCCTTTCCCTCGTTGCTCGTTGGTACTTAAGTACCGACCAACGCCCATAAAAATCAGTCGGCACCCAGCTGCCCCTTTCCGTCAACATCCCCTGCGACCAGCACCATCTCCACTATCGCAACTCCCGCGGCACCTCCGTCGACAGCACCAACGGCTAATTCCTCGGAATTAGCTACCATTACCCAGCTGCTTCAACAGCTCTTGGCTGGAAAACAGGTGAGTTCTGTCAACCCCCCAAAAAATCCTGTTCCGTTCCCTGAACATAGGCGTTCGCGTTCACGCGATGCCAGGTCCAGAGACAGATCGCGCTCTCGTGACTCTAGCTCCGGTCGTTCGAAACCTCGGACGACGCTACGAGTCATCGATGGTAAGAGACCGGTAAATACCCGCTCTCCCTCCCGTTCCCGTGATGGCTACTGTTGGTATCACCAACAGTTCGGGAGGAAATTGCGCAACTGCTCTGACCCCCCATGTTCATGGTGGGACAAACCCCAAAATCGCGACCGCCGCGATTCCAAATCCCCTACCCATTCGGGAAACGAGTAAACGAGTCAGTCAAGACGGCACTCCCACTCGTTTTCAATTCAGTCCGTCTATTCGTGGAAGATCTGCTTAGCGAGCATCACTTCCTGGTCGACACTGGCGCGGAGATATCGGCTATACCTCCAACCGCTGAAGACTGGAAATGCAACGCTAAGCTCCAAATCTACGCTGCGAACCAAACTCCAATTAGTACTTACGGAGTTAAGCTGGTGCAGGTAGATTTCGGCCTTCGCTGCGAATTCAAGTGGGCCTTCATCATCGCCGATATCGCTGATCCCATCATCGGAGCAGACTTCCTCAGCCACTACCAACTGCTTCCCGATGTCAGCGAAGGGCACCTCCTTGATAAGACCACTGGACTTGCCGTTGTAGGTAAACCCCGACCCATCGACTATCCCCCGGAGATTTGCTTAACCATCGCCCACTCAAATAGTCGATTCCAAAAAATCCTCGACAAATTTCCCGGCGTAACCGGTAAAGAAGGCTTACGCCTGAGGATTTCCCCTACCGAAGTCACCCACGATATCGAAACTGTAGGTCGACCGGTGTTTTGCCATGCCCGTCGTCTACATCCCGAGAAGCTAAAGGCAGCCCGCCTTTCCTTCCAAACCATGCTCGAACGTGGTGACTGCCAACCCTCCAAAAGTGCCTGGTCATCCCCCTTGCATATGCACATGAAGCCCGACAAAACATGGCGCATGCTTGGTGACTACAGAGCACTCAACGCACGAACTATCCCCGACAAGTACCCTGTCCCAAATATTATGGATTTCCACGCCAGACTAGCTGGTGCCAAACTATTCACCAAATTAGATCTCGTGCGGGCGTTTAACCAAGTCCCGATGACCGAAGAACACATCCCCAAGACAGCCGTCATAACCCCCTTCGGTCTCTACGAATTTCCCTATATGCCCTTCGGACTTCGAAACGCCGCCCAAACCTTCCAACGGTACATTGATGGATTGTTGCGAGACATCGACTACGCTTACGCGTACATCGATGACATCCTCATTACCGCCTCCAACCCCGATGAGCTCGAAGAGCGTGTTACCGAGGTCATACAGCGTATCAACAACGCTGGCCTCACCGTCAACGGTAACAAATCCGAACATGAACGTGGAGAGCTCACCTTCCTTGGCCATCGAGTCAACAGCTCAGGTATCAAACCTACCCCCGAACGTGTCCAAGCTGTACTCGATTTCCCACTTCCCAAAACCGTTCATGACCTTAGGCGCTTTCTCGGAATGGTGAATTTCTACCGGCGTACAATTAAACATTGCGCTCACATTCAGAGTAAACTTTTCGCGCTTATCCACTCCAACAAAAAACGTGACAAAACCCCGATAATTTGGACTGACACTGCCAAAACCGCCTTCCGCGACCTAAAGCAGGCGTTAGCAAATGCTGCTCTTTTGGTGCATCCTGACGAGTCCAAACAACTCGTCTTGGCAACCGACGCGTCTAACCACGCGATAGGGGCTACCCTCTATCAACACGGTGCCAGATCGCTAGAGCCTTTGGCATTTTTTTCCCGCAAATTATCTGACACCGAACGCCGATATCCGACATACGACCGCGAATTACTCACTGTTTTTGCAGCGGTGAAGCACTTCCGTAACCTGGTCGAAGGGAGGGTTTTCTCCGTCTATACGAACCACAAGCCCCTCACGACTGCCCTGTTTCAGGCGTGCGAGAAAGCTTCACCACGCCAGCAAAATCAACTAGAGTATATCTCGCAGTTCACAACGGATATTCGCTACATCAAAGGAGAGGACAACATAGCCGCAGATTGTTTGTCACGTATATCAATCTCCGCCATTACCTCTCCCTGTGTTGTGTCATACAATGAAATGGCCCTTTACCAACAACACGACCCTCAACTTGCCCAATACCTCGCAGACCCCAACTCTGCCCTCATCCTCGAATCGTTCAGAGTACCCGGACACACGTTACTCTTAACGTGCGACACGTCCACGGGGAAAAAACGACCCTTCGTACCCGCCAAATATCGGAGAATCATCTTCGATTCGATTCATGGACTCTCGCACCCGAGCGGCCGGACAACTGCTCGTCTGATCGCTAATCGATTCATTTGGCCTGGCCTACGATCTGACTGCCTACGTTGGTCGAAAGAGTGCACCGCATGCCAACAAGCTAAAATCGGTAGACACACCAAAGCCCCTCTCCAAGCTTTCCGCCCTACCGATCACTTAAAGCATGTGCACATCGATATCGTGGGTCCGTTGCCGACGGTTAGCGGTCCTCGTCATTGTCTGACAATGATTGACGGCGCCACACAATGGCCTCACGCCATCATGACAACGGATATTTCCGCGGATCGAGTGGCAACACTCTTCGTCCAACACTGGGTGTCCTCCTTTGGCGTCCCCGAAACCATAACGACGGACCAGGGACGCCAGTTCGAAAGCGCTTTATTCAACTCGGTTGCGCGCCAGTTGGGAATACACAAAATCTCAACTACGGCGTATCACGCCCAATCGAACGGCAAAATAGAGCGCTGGAATCGAACTCTCAAAGCCACCATCATGGCCCGCGAGAACTCCAGAGACTCGCGGGGAGAATGGGCAGCCGATTTGCCTCTCATTCTTCTTGGCCTACGCTCGACGGTCATCTCCAACCTCGGCGTATCCCCAGCCCAACTCCTTTATGGTGAAGAGCTCCGTCTCCCGGCTGATTTCTTTGAAGACAGCCCACCAAGTGTCGTCACACACATCGACGGCACTAACCTTCCCCAACGCATTCGTGAAAGTGCGAATGCATTCACCCAAATCACCCGCAACCACGGCGACTCCCCCTCATACGACCCCGCTGATCTAAAATCAGCCCAAAACGTATGGCTATGCGTTGATACACCTCGTAAGGCACTCGACCCACCGTATTCCGGACCATACAAAGTCCTCAACCGTACGGATAAATGGTTCGAGATCGACATACAAGGACGACACACACGCGTATCAATCGATCGCCTAAAGTCGGCCTATGTCTACACAGACATAGTAGCCGACCCAGATGACTCAACTTCCGTCGATGATCCTTTGGGACCGACAGTTGACTTGTCATCTGAGGTCGTCTTACCTAAAAACGACGACTCACCCCCGAATGCCTCACCCCAACCTTCGACGTCGTCTTCAAACATAGACGACACGCTCGATTCTTTCCCGATTGTAAATACACACGATCAAAATAAAGAATCGCCTCCCGAAGCGTTATCGAAGGAAAATTCTCAATCGCACCCCATTGGTAAGTCTTCTAGTCGAACAGCTGACGCTATGCTCGACGACGAACCGATTGCGATTCCCCTTCCTCTCCCGCACTCGTCCGAGTCGGCTCACGCAACTGACGACAAGTCAAGCGTTGTAGACGACGACGTATTACGAAAATTGTTTTGTGGCGCCACCCAGTCGCATAAATACGACGCGTCTTCCTCCTCGAAAGACGAACAGGCCCCGCCTACAAAACAAACTTGTAATAATGTGCAACAACAGCTGCCGCAACCACAACTTCGTTCGTGTTTACGAGACAAAAATAAACGGCGGTTACGGTCAAGAAAACGAGTGAAATTCGTGTTTTAGATACTCACTCTTCTCTTGACGTGCTCGGCTGTTATATACTATTCATCAAATGCTACACAACAGGCGCTTTTAATAATATCTCGCGGAGCGTAATAGACTGGCGAAATGTCCCAAGAGCGTCTTTCCCCTAGCATTCCGGATCTTTCCGAAGATGAAGAAACAGCCCTTTTAAGGGCTACTCCCCCATTAACAGAGGGCGGTAATGGCGATGAACCGTCGTCTCCTCGTGCAGACGACCATCGCTCCCCCTCTCCCACCTTTTCCACCCCGACGTCACCAGCTGACGTTGCCCCGTCTCCTTCCACCACGGCTACTGCCACCTTTCCACCGGTGAAGCAGAAATCGCCTGTACCCTCTACGTCCGATCAAGTATCGGCGTCACCCGTGATGCTTACCTCTGTCGGACCTGCACAAGAGGATACACGCCGTACTCCTTCTCGAGTACAGCAACGGCGATCGAAGCTGAGGCAGAGGGTGGAGTCTGCTGCCAGGGGTCAAGGTGTGCCACTTCGACAGTACCGGCCTGCTCCTGGAGCAGCGGCGTGGGGCTCTGAGATCGTACAGCGAGGCCTTGTCCGTAGCTCTCGTTCTCGAGTCTTCGTTCCGCTCCCCAGGAAGACCGCGTACTCGTTGGACACGCCACCTCACGCTCGGACCGCTGTACAATTAAGCAATGCGCGGATTGACACCCGCACATTCGCTGAAGTTGTACAGCGCGTTCAATCTAAGAGACCTTCGCCCGGTCCTCAACCGTCTTCCTCGGCGGGACTCCCCTCTGGGGAATTCCCACCGCTCAAGATGGTTCAACAGATTGAACAGCTTCCTCTTCGGAAGCGCCGAGCGCAAGCGACTGCTACGTTGCGTACCAGCGGTTTCAAACGTCCGTCTGCAGCAACAAAGCGGTCCCCCCAACTGTCGACTTCCAAAGTCGCGGAGGCACCAGTAGCCTCATCGTCAGTCCCGAAAGGTAAGTCGCCGTTACTTCGCCCTTTGGTTGTACCGACTACTTCGGAAGAGACAGCGATGGACGTTGACCCGACTCCAACCCCAACCGTCCATCTTCCCCCAAAACCCTCGTCGGTCCCTCAACGCGTACTCTCACCAGTACCTGAAGAGGTCGAACCGACAGAAAGTGCTGCCGTCGATAATAACCCCGTTATCGACTTAATGGCAACAACTTCGCCGGAGAAAGTCCCCAAGTCACAGCCTTCCACCTCTCTTGATAAGAGTCCCCCAGCTGTTGACAAACCGGCGAAACGTCCCCGTTTGAACCGTAAGGCAGGGGGTCACGCCCGGCGTGAAGCTCGCGCTCGCGGTCTCTCTTACATGGAGCTCAAACGGGACGAAAGACGCGGCAAAACCCGAACCCAAACTCCCGCTCCATTACCGGCTTCCATACAGGAGCCCGCCCCGTCTGTGGTACAGCCCCCTGTACTGCAACCGGTGGTTCCTCCTGTACCGCAGAATCAATCCCTGCAGCCGTGGGAGCAATTCACTGCCGCTGTGCTTGCAGCACACAATGCCCTGTCGCTCGCCCTAGCGACAACCCCGATGCCACTCCCACAAGTTGTAATGCCACCGCCCGGAATTCCCATTCCCCCGCATCTACAACTTGCGGCACCGGTTTATCCTCCGGCCATGGTAACGTCACCTTTAATGGCGGCACCAGTTACCTATCCGCCACCTCTTATGAGCATTCCCACGTCTTGTCCCCAGACTCCGCTCATAAGAAACCAAACTCGAGTGAACCCTATTCCCCAGCCTCGAGCGCCCCGAACACGTTCTTCCCGTCCCACCCTCCCAGCCAACTTCGGCAAGCCCAAACCAAAGAGACCTGGCAGTCCTACTACGTGAACGGTATCCGTGAGCGTAGTAGTGAATGCCGCGCCACACTTGACTGGCGTCACAGGTCACCGTAAGTTTCCTCGGAAACTTACTAGGAGGAGAGTGGTGTGGCGACGGGTGGTCGATGACGAACGAGTGTGTGTTACACACTCGTCGACCACCTAGCGGGCCAGCGGGGTAAAACCCGCGAACTATCTTTTTGCGCTCACGGCTATATATTTCGTCTATATAGCTTAATTGTTTACTGGGCTCGGCCCGCACATACTACTCCGTATATTACGCAACCGACCTGATTGGTGTTTGTGTGGTGTCGTGTATATCTACGCACACACCCACAGTAAGTAAAAAGAGGAAGGTTCAGGCGAATTTACAGAGTGCTGGAGAAGAGTTTTGATCTTATTAGTTAATAGAAATATATGTACAGTAAGTATGACCAATGGTCTCGTAAGAATATGACATAAAATGGGTGTTCGCAAATAAATTAGTAGAAATTAGTATATATGCAAGATTGCAGAAATAGTGTAAACAAAAGATGAGTTCATTGTTTATGATTAAACACAGTAACTGTTTATGTAGGAAATGATGTCATCAAACAAGTCTTGACTTGAAGAAATGACGTGAGAGTTAATGAATGGGAAATAATAGAAAAGTAGAGAGAAAGTAATGATGATGATGATAATTAGTAATACGAAAATATTTCATATTATGAACGATACGAAAATATCGTTACAACCTGTGACTTCAACGAGCGTAGCCTCTACAACACCACAAGATTACGCTGAAAGGATAGAGATAGTCTGCACTTACATGTTTCCCATTTGCAAAAATTTTTTTTTGTAGGGGAGGTATTGCAAAAAATAGTGTCACACACGTGGATATATTAGACAATAAAATTGATACTCGCTTGATTTGCATCACTCGCCTTTGGCTCATGCTGCAAAAATCACACTCTGAATCAAAATAACCTGCTTTATGCACTCGTATCGCAAATAACTATTTCTTCATTTTTGACGCCTGACAGGTATTGCTTTTAATGGTATGCCTAGTCAACACTCGATACATTTTTATAGAATAAATGTTAATGGTCAATAGGCGTCGACTCGGAGTTGTCTGAGGGAACCGGTCCTCCAGCCAATAATTTTATAAATCTAGTTACCAAAAATTGGCTTTTTTTTTTTTTTTTTTTTTTTTTGACATTAATAAATTAAAAATTTAATATCTGGGTTAAATGTGAACCAAAAGATTTTCACATTTTGTCAACTGCCAAAAACAGCAATTGAGCGAAAACAATGCTTTAAAAAGATTGTGGTACCACAAAAATAGCCGTAGGTGGCGTTTCATGTGCTCGCGTGCCTAAGCACCACCAGGAGAGAATTGAGCGTCGCATAAAAAAAATCTAAAATAATTAAATCTCAAGAAATATTTGAAGAAAATAGGTCAAAATAAATAAGAATTAATAATTCAAAAGAAGATTTATTAATTTTCCGTAACTTTAAACCAGATAGATACCTATATGATGTTTGTTTTGGAATTAATTTTTATCAATCTTACCCAATAAGAATAATTAAAGATTAGATTAACTAGAGAGTAGAATAAACTGCTAACTGCGTGTGTCACGAACATCCCTCTCTCTCTCTCTCCATCTCCATCACCATACTGGGTGTTCCGGAGAAGCATCGCTGCGCTAGAGTTTTTTTACATTGTGTACGTTTTTTGGGTGCAGTATCTGTTTCCTTTCCGCCACCCACTGAACACTTCGGTTGTTTACGTGCGTTTGTTTTCGATTGTTTCTAACATTTGCCAAGTGAATGCCTGTAGAAGCGATGGAGGGGGAAGAACTGATTAGCGAATTTTTCAGTTAGGTCGCGTTGCACTGCGGCAGAGAATGTGCGCCGAATGGCGACGAACTTCGCTTGAATTTGCTTTCGATGCGTTTCAACGACAAATGCGAAGCGATTCGATTCAACTCTGTGCGTAAAATAGAGAACGAGAAAAAAGCAGAACGACTTTTCCATTAATCTTCATTTGTTCGTTTCGTCCCCGTATTTACTTTCGAAAAGTTTTTTCCCCCAAACACCAAGTCGATGTACTTTCGCTGTGGTTGCGAGTCTCGAAAAACGAAATGCGTACGTGGCGAGCGAGAGTCGAATTTTAATTAAAATCGAGCCTTCCGTCTCACATTGGTGAACAAGAAAAATTTTCTTATTGAAAATCGTCTTTAAACGTCTCTCGTATACCAGTGGAAAAAATAAATTTTCGAAATTTTTTTCTCAACATTACGTCGCTTCTCGATAAAATAATTCGAACGAAAAATGAAGAAAAACTGAGATAAATGGTCGGAGAAACTGATATGATGGAGGGAGTTGATTCGAAAAACTTATGATTAGCGCGATCCTCATTCCTATATAACGAGAATATTATTCACAAACCGTGGCTCGAATAATTGCATAGTGCCGAATGGAAAGAATAATATCTAGAAAAAAAAAACAAACGTGCGAAGTATAATAATTGGTTATTCCTCAAGCAGCAAGAAAATGGCAATCAGGTTAGTGGCGTAGCCAGGGGATTGTTGGAGGTGAGAACCCATTCTGGAAATTGTCAAATCCCGCTTCACAGGCGAGGCTTGGATGGATGAAACTTCTTAGGAGACTCACGATCCTATCATTTTGTCTTCAAACGAAAATTGGTAGAATTAATTTCGCAAGTAGATTGGTAGATTTTGTAAAATGCGCCACATGCGGAGACTGGCATCATGTCAGCACTTGGAAAAATTTAGATATACTTTTTTCCGATCGTAATATGCGGAAAATATGCGCAGGACATAATGAAATTTGTAGACAAACTATAGAGGATGGATAGCTTCAACAATGAACCACATTCCACAACCATCAATTTGGCAGCATGGCTTAACCTCTCCGCGTGGAAGGTCTCACGTTCAAGGCGCTAAAACAGGTGAACTGCGCACACTTCGTAGGGTTGTAGCCAGCGAACCAGTTGACCGATTTAAATAATAGTTTCGTTTTCGTTAGGATCATAAATAGACGGGCTAACAACTAAAACTGGCCAGTGGCGTAGGAACGGAGAGGTACTGGGGTACAATGTACTCCCGACGAAAAATGAGGGTACGAAGTTTCATTTATACCGTCCTAACGAAGTACTGGTTGATAAACAACAAAACGATCAGAAAACATGTAGCTACCAAAATTTTGCACGAGACCTGAAGAATAAAAAATATCATATTTTTAACCAACTTACAAAACAAAAGGAGGTTCCTTATCAGTTCAATTTGTAAATGACCTACATTTTTAATGTCGGTTCAAAACGCACAGTTGCATAATTTCCCACCTGAATACTGTACGGTTATCTGCCTATAAACAATGCGAATTTCTCTTAGAATACTCTTTAGCATAATTACCCCCCTTAAAAGTGTGTGGATATTGGATGGATGACGCAAAGAGCGAATACTCCAGAACTTCTCACTCTTATAACAGCTAGCAAGCTAGTTCAAAGCTGAAAATGGTTGCATTTTTGGTGTTTTCACCCTTAAGCTGAAATCCTTTGCTTACTTTTTTTGAAGGTGAAAGCTATAGCTGAAAGCCATATTTTTTCCTCCACTTTTAACTGTTTTTGGTTCTACCACACTACAATTTATTAGTTTTTCTTTATATTAGTATCGAATTATATTCATAAATTTTGAGTTTAAAAAAATTTATTTCATGTTATTAATTAATTACAATTTTAAGAAAATATTAAAGCCAAAAGGCTAAGGTGTAAGCTTTATTCAGATTGACAGCCCTTCTTGGAACAAATTTTCATGAATTTTTAATTTTTAAACATCTTAGCACTTTGTCTAGTACTCTAGTAGGGGCTAAATTGAGAATTAAAATATTGTATAACTCGTACGTCTCACAATATTGTAACTGTTGACATGTAGATGTGTGGTTGTGTGCATATGCAACACGCACACGCACTATCACACTATTATGTTTACACATCAATCCCTCATGAGTCCTCATTGAAACTCGCACTTTTTTTTTAAATGATAGATGATTTTATGGTAGTTCCAGCTTATTTTTCCTAGAATACATGAGACAGTTTTTCTGCTTTGTGATGTTAATTTTATCATTAGACCCATTCTTTGACCCTCACTGGGCTCACAAAGAAGAGAATTTTATATTTTAAAATTTTTTGGGTAATATATCAGTAAACACTTAGCTTAGGGTTAGGATCAATGGTCCTAAGCATCTGTCAAGCAAAGATGACATCACAGCAGCTGGTACTGTATACATTGGACAAAGTTTTGATATCTGTTAGCTTTTGTTCAAAGTAACAAATAAGTGATACACGGTTATAATTTCAATTCTAAGCAAGTTATATTATTAAAAGATAGCTTTCTATTCTAACCTAAAGTTTTATTAATGTATTGTGTTAGTTTTGTAAAGTGCAAAAAGTTTAAAAATTAATAGGTAGGTAGTATAGGTATCTCAAACAGAACAAATTGATAAATTAGTATTTTTGGTTAGCAATAGCATGTGATACAAAAGAGCTGATATATTCAGAAGAGAGCTTTTCAGCAGAACCCACTTACCAGGTCTAGTCAATAAATTTGATATGTTTTTAAGAAAACAGTTTTTTTGAATTCTACTCAGGAAAATCAGAGAGCCACTTTAGAGGACTAGTGTCGCACTCTTCCAAATTCAATGTTAATTTTTGTACACTTCTTTTTTTTTTTTTCTTATAAAAACTCAAAGAAAATTGTCTTTAACTTTGATGGAACAAAAAGTAGCAAATTTTAATACGAAGTCAAAAAATTATATTCAGCACATGCGTATTGCAACTTGAATTTCTCACACGGGTTGAATAATTTCTTGTATGGACAGGAAACTTTCTCAGTTTTTATTATTTCTCGCTAGGAACTAAATACAGTAATTTTCACAAACCTAAAAACAAGCAAACTGCGAAAAATTAAAACGAATATTTTTTGGTTTAAAAAAAATAAAATTATTAAATTATGAAAAAAAAAAAAAAATTCAACCTTATTTTTTGGGGGACAGCGGGAGGGTTATAAAAAATAGCGTATGACACATGTGCAAAGTAGGTGATTGATACTCGCGTGATTTACAGTCCTCGCCTTTGGCTCATGCTGCAAAAGTCAAATACTTTTTGCAATTGTTTCACAAATAATAATTTC
Source organism: Ericerus pela (assembly GCA_011428145.1). Lineage (NCBI taxonomy): Eukaryota > Metazoa > Arthropoda > Insecta > Hemiptera > Coccidae > Ericerus > Ericerus pela. The sequence goes on from WOFM01000169.1 coordinate 1,339,107, forward strand.
CAACTAACTTGCTATTGACATTTTTAAGTAAATTTTAAAAAAAATCTACTTATTAAAACTGCATCATTATTTGGACCTCAAGGGTAGAATTGGGTATGTTTTTCGTTTCATTAGTTCCTGAGCATTTTGGCACTATTTTTGAAAATTAATGTTCCCAATTTATTAGCTATTCAGTGTGATTTTCCCTCATTTACTCTTCTGATAATGGTCCTGAAAAATTGATTTTCTACCTGTCATTGAGAAAACCTCTCGTTTTAATCTAAAACCAATACGATCTCAGAAAAAAGTCTATTTTCACCCACCCCCCACTTGCAACAGTTTAAAAGATTTGAACACAGACAATAACATCTCCGCTAATAATTTTGTAACCATATCATAGACAACTACACCACACTTTGTTTTGCAAGGAGAAATATTTTCTTCTCATATAAGTGTTGTTATTTTCTTTTTCTTTTTTTTTATATATAATCCACAATTCTCGCCACTGCAGGAAACAAAACCATCTAATTATTTCCTAAAATTATGCTTATTACAACTTTGTAAAATCACAAAAAAATAATAATTTTTGACACATTCATAAAATATTTTGAAAACATATATAATCAGTATATTTTACCACATGCATTGTACTTGTGGGATATTGGTAATTTTTGCAAAATATATATATATATATATATTTTATATCTTTTGTGGAATATCTTATCGTAAAAATAATATTCTCACCAAAATAATCAACAGATTATTGCATGTTCTACCACTTCATATGTACACACATACAGGTAAGCCAAAACCTGGGTAAACACTGACAATTTTAGACCCGGTTTGGACAGTTTTTATAGGGGCTTATTTACATGCACACATACACACATAAGTATTAATTACGTACATCTGTGTAAGGATTGGTTTGTCATTTCTCGTATGGATAAAAAATAGCAGACCAGTTTGTGTATCAAATTGTGACATCACTGTAACTGTTTGATTAGTCATGGTTTGGTACTTGTACATTACTTGCACGTATGTACAAGTAATTACGATCGAACATAATCTGTGCATTTGTTTAACGTCATAGAGACGAATATTTGCCAGCCTTTTAGCGGAAACTATCATCAGAGGTCCGAGCCCCTTCACCTCATACAAGTAATGTCCCCACATATTTATTACTTTATTAGAAAAATGATGGTGATATAGGTGATTTTTAAATGAAAAAATCTACTTTTTCATGCAAAGCTTGCTGCGCAATAGTTTTTTTTGCTTATAGTTATAGTAAGTATTTTCAAATTTTTTCATAGAGAACACAGCCAGGTTTTGAGGGTTTATCCTCCTATGCTCCTTCATTTTTCTTTTCACTTTCTCAAAGAAAAATCTTTGAGAAAGGTAAAACAATTGAACTAAAATTTTAATCATATGGTTAGGAATTTTAAGTACCAGTGACTAATACCGACGGGTATGTAGATATAATAAACCTCGCAATGAAAAAGAGGAGGTACAATGTGTCGTCTATATCACCCCCTCCCCAACACATAATTAATAATAATAATATTAATATTAATAATAATAATAATAATAATAATAATAATTGTAACGTATATTTTCGTCTATTTTGAGAAATGACGAACATATTCGTTCACTCATTTCCAAATACCAAAAACATTGATATTTGTCAACAATTACCTTCCTATTATTCTTCATAAACAACCACAAAACTATTCGTATTTAATTTTATATAAACAAATATACCTTCTGTATATTTCTGACCTAGTTGTACCTGTCCCTCGAGTACTCGACGAGTCAGCACAGCCCTATAATAACAACACCCTACTTCACTTTACCTATCCGGCACGTACGTTTTCATACCCTGAACGAGTATATAATCTCTCGATTCAGTTGTATAGTTGTTCAGTTCTGTTCAGTTTAGTTCAGTCTTCCAACAGCTACTTCTAAGTACCTGGAACCTCTCTCGTAGAAGTCTCTGGTGAACAGATAGTCTTGCTTGTTGAATTGTAATTGAATATGTATTAATCTTAACGTAACTGTGATGTACAGAATATTATTGTATTAAAAGTGTAAACTCACTCTTGTGTCTAAAAAATTATTGAGTCTCTAACTAATGTTAAGGTCCACTCTAGTTTGTGGATGTCTAAACTGAATCTATCATAGAAGTATTACTGCTTTTAAAGTACGTGATATTTCGTGTATGGTGTACTCCCAAAAGAGGTCGTTATCAGGTACAACACAACTTCTTTTGGCCGTTACATTATTGGCGCCCAACTGGTCTGCTATTGCGAATCGAACTCTCGCTCTAGTACCTGCTCAACGGAATTGCTGAATTCAAGCTGCTGTTCTGATTCCTCTGGCTCGAAGTACTTTGCTCTAACCTTGAAAACTCTAGTCAAGTACTCAAAGAGAAACGCGTAAGGCGCGCTCTTGAGGAAAGGAAGTAGAGGTTAGCTGCAAGTGGAAAAAAGCTAGCAGTGAAAAGAAACCCGAACTCCGAAGTCAACAAAGGATATTTTATTGTACAAAAAATAGAAAAAACAGAACGAATATACAAAAGTTGGCGAACGAGGTTTGGCGGACTGCGGCGACGGATTCTTCAAGCTCCTGTGCAAACAAAAGAAGAAAAACAAAGTAACAATTAGTATTAATTATAATTCGCGTCCCTCCCTTAAATATAAGAAGTGTTAAATAATTATAAGTCGCGAAAAAATTTATTTTTATGAGTGAAACTTGGGAAAACTTATCCGAACCCAATACTACTAAAACTAATTTAAATTGGCTAATCGACGCTAAAAATTTTGAATTAATTAATGTATGTCAAAATTTGAATATCGAAGTCGATAAAAAATATTTTTCTCGAATAAAAACCCAAGAGGATATCCTATTAAAAATAAAATCCAGTAAGGAAATACAAAAATTATTAACCCCTGAAAATATAAAAATAATTTTACAAACAACACGAAAAACTCGTGAACAAATTCCCGAACTAGAAAATCCTATAATAAGAAAATATTTTAATCCTCCTTCTACTAAAACTGCTATTAATCTAGTAGATATTACTGAGTGTTTAGAAAAACCTGACGAAGATTTTCTCAGCCCAGAAATTGAAACTAGACTTTTAGAAAATTTAATTCCCCCTATAGAAAACAAAATGTCAGGAAAGGCTGCAGTGAATATCAGACCTTCCTTATATGCACACACCCCAACGGAAGACATCGTATCATTTTTAAACGGATTTGAAAATGAGGCGGAATCTTTCAATTGGGATGCAAATATGAAATTTAAAAAAATTAAAATTGCATTTTCAGGTCTTGCCAAGCAAATATTTGAGGATAGAATTCAAAATAATCCCGAATGTAACAATTGGCAAAACACTAAACAAAAAATCTTGGAAGTCTTTACAAAGACCAAACCCCAATTACGCGAAATATTATACGAAAGAAATTACAACGGTGAAGCTGATTTCTCTGCGTATATTATGTTTGTAAAAAGGATTCTAAAACAAATTGAACCCGATATTACGGAAGAAAAAATTATAGAAAAAATTATGCCTAATCTCCCCGAAAAAGAAAGAGTATTTCTCATTAAAAAAGAACCTAAAACAATTCAGGAACTTGATAAAGCTTTCTCTAAATATCTCGAATTTAAAGATAAAGCATTCGGACATATAGATCCCCTGTTACGTAAAAAAATTGATCAATTAGAAAAAACGATAGAAGAATTGAAATCCGGGAAAACAGAAAAGAAAACCGAAAAAAACGTAAATACAATATCGTCCGACCCGATCTGGAAAGCTGAAATGGAGAAAATGAGCGCTGCAATAGCGAACATTTCAAAATTTCAGGAATCCAGAAAAAATAATAAAAATCCCCAAAATAAAAATAATAGTAACGAGCAAAATAATAATAACCAAAATGGTAATAATAATAATAATAATAACTTTAATAATAATAATAATAATCAAAATCAAAACCAAAATCAAAATCAAAATCAAAGTAGAAATAATAATAATAATTATAATAATAATTATAATAATAATAATAATGGTAATGGTAATTGGAACCAGAACCAAAACTGGAACCAAAATAACCAAAATAACCAAAACAGAAATTGGAATAATAATCAAAATTTCAATCCTAATTACAAAGGTAGAAATTTTAATCCAAATTTCCGGAAAAACAATTTTCCGAGAAATAACAATGGATACTACCCCAATAGGACTCCAAATTGGAACCAAATGGCTCTCCCAAATTGGAATAATGCTCCAGCATGGTCTGGAATATCATTTAATACTCCCCAAAATCTCCCCTATGTGGCTGCTAATACTCAAATGATTGCCCCCCCGGCACCATTAATGGCAGCTCCACAACAAAATTATCTCCCAACATCAAACCCCCAGGCTTGCCAGAATAGTTGCTCAAAAAACTAAGTGTCCCCCTTACAGGTGATCTGTCAGCTGTAAGGGATGTTGAGAACAAGGAATCGAAATTAGTTAACAATGTGAGTGAGGAGAAGTTTCAAAGCAAAGGGTACTGCAGAACCCAATGTAAATTTCACCTTCCATTTGCCATTTGTGGTAAACAAATACTTAGCTTAGTCGATCCAGGTTCAGAACAGACACTTATCGATGAAAAAGTTTTAAAGAAAGTCAATTTTACGGAACCAATTCTACCAACAAAAGTAAGATTTCGTGGTGCGGATAGTCAACCTCTTGAGGTCATAGGAGTAACCAATGTGATTTTTTCCATTGATCATTGTATTTACCCACATCCCACTTACGTTGTTCGAAATTTAGTAGAACCGGTCATATTGGGTTACGACTTTTTATCAACCCATAAAGCCAAAATGGACTTTTCGAAAAACAAATTCACTCTACCGTGTGGTGACGAAGAGCGATGTTTTGACATGCCTGAATGTCACAATTTCCCTATTGAGAAGGAAAATAAGTTAGGTTATATTAAGCCCTTTAAATATTATGCTCCCCAATCTTTTAAAATAGAGGCAAATTCGGTGCTAATTTTAGCAACGCTGCCTGAACACCTGGAGTTTCTGTGTGAAACATCCATGGAAGAAAAAAATAATTTCTTTGTAATCGTATCAGAAGACACGATAGCGGCTGTTAATCATAATAACAGACCCCACGTGATCTATAAAGGCGAATATTTAGGAAAATTTGAATTAAGTAATGCAGTAGAAATTAATACCTGCCAAATTGAAAGAATAAAAGAAAATACTATTTTTAAGGATAATCGAGGAAATCCCATCCCGATTAATCCAAAATTGTCACTTGAACAAAAAATAAAAATGTACGAAATAATTAATGAATATAATAATATTTTTACGGGAAAAACAGATGAAGTTTCAATTTGTAAAGTTCCCGAACAAGTTGTCCGAGTAGACGACGAAACCCCACTGCGGTGTAGAAATTTTAAATTCTCACACGCAGAACATGAGGCCCTACACAAACTGGTCGATGATCTAGTAAAAGTAGGTGTCCTAAAAAAACAAAAATCGAAATTTGAATCGCCAATATTTGTAAAAAAGAAACCAGACGGAGTCTATCGAGTATTAGTAGACTACCGAAGAATGAACCAAAGAATAATTATGGATAATAATCGTGTGCCAACAATTGATATTATTTGGCCTTATTTAAGAAATAAAAAATGGTTTACAACAATTGATTTAAACAGTGGATATTTACAGATTCCTCTCACGGAAGAATCTAAACAATACACTGGAATAAATGTGGATGGAATTGGATATGTATTTAATTCCACTCCAATAGGTTTAAGTATATCCCCGTCCATTTTCCAAACTATCATGGATGACATATTCCATGATATATTCTGGAAAAAAATGGTATGTTATTTGGACGACATTTGTATTTTCGGAGAAACTTTCGAAGAGTGTCTTGAAAATACAAGGGAAGTATTAAAAAGACTAAATAAAGTAAATTTAAAAATAAAAACAAAAAAATGCCAATTTGCAATGAACGAAATCGAAATATTAGGACATACGGTCCGATATAACGAATTACGTCCATTAAATAAAAATATAGAGGCAATAAAAAATTTAAATCCCCCTAATACGTTAAAACAATTACGATCATTTTTAGGATCAATAAATTACCATAGGAAATTAATTCCTAATTTAGCTAAAATTACTGCTCCCCTTACTGATTTACTAAGAGGTACAGATAGCAAATCAAATGCAAAAATAAAATTAAATCAAGAACATCTTGAAATATTTGAAAAATTAAAAGAAATTATGATTTCCAAACCTGTATTAGCAATATATGATCCAAAATTAGAAACCTGTGTAGAAGTTGATGCTTCGAAAATCGCATTAGGTGCAGTGCTGCTGCAAACTAATCCCGTTACGAAGCATAAACATCCAGTTGGATATTTCTCTGAGAGAGTCCAACCTGCCCAGTCAAAATTGTGTTCATTTGACTTGGAAATGTTAGCTATTACGAATGCATTAGCTCATTTCCGTGGATACTTACTTGCATTACGCTTTGTAGTATACACGGACCATAAACCTCTGATTTACCATCAGAAATTTAATACTCCAAGTCCAAGATTAATCCGATTAATATCTAAATTAAACGAATATAGTTTCCAAATTAAACATATCGCCGGAAAAAATAATTGTATGGCTGATATGTTATCTCGTCCGCATGATGAACCGGACGAAATCACATTTGAAAAAGGTGAATTTTTAGTAAATAAAAAATATGCTCTTCAAGACGAAGAAAAAAATGTGAATACTGTATGTAGAATTCACAATGACAATTCTGTCCCATTAAACCCTGTATTCTTTCAGAATCAAAATACGTGGTACTACCCAAGTTCAACGCCCCAAACATATTATTTTCCCCCTTCCCTTGCATCAACCTTCCCATATTACCCCGTGGTACAAACCACAATCCCACAGAATGAGTCAAATCATTCTGAAAATTGTCCCAACAAAACTACTAATGTAGTTACAAGATCTGCTATTAAAGAGGCAAACCTCGATAATCAGATCATCCCAACCCCTCCTGTGACCCCAGTGGTCACACAAATGTCAATTCCCGACATCACATTACCCCCCAATCAGAAGGTCAAACTTCTGAATCCCCCCAAAAAATTGAATTGCCCAAAAATCTAAAAACAATGCAGGAAAATGACCCGCATTGGAAAAATGTAATTTCATTATTAAATTATAACGAAATAAAAAAAGATAAAAATAAAATACGAAAATTGAATCGTACTATACAATTATATTTTCTTGACGAAAATAATGTTTTAAAAAAATTACCTAACCCAACCTCATCGTATGATGAAGCGGTTACAGTAATTCCTGAAAAATTAATTCCTGTAGTTCTAAAAAAACTACATGACGATCCGTTGTATGGAGGTCATTTTGGAATTAAAAAAACAAAAAATAAAATAAAAAATCAGTTTTTCTTTAAAAATATGGTACAAAAAATTACTGAATACGTATTATCGTGTCATGAATGTCAAATGGCACAAAATTCCCCGAAAGAGGCTGGCTACCTCAAACATATAGAAATCGAAAACCCTAAACCGTTTTCACATCTAGAGATCGATTTCATCGGAAAATGTAATACCGAGTACGAACACTCGTACGTGCTTGTCGGTGTAGACAAGAGCACAAATTTCTGCACCATACGTCCAACAAAAAACCCAAATGCTCAATGCGTAATTGAGTATTTGAAATTTATTTGTTATACGTATGGCACCCCAGGTAAAATTTCTTGCGATAACGGAGGTCATTTTGCGAATGAAACCGTCCGTAATTTTTGCGAAGAGAATAATATTAAAATTATTTACTCCTCATTTTATTCCCCCCAATCGCAAGGACTCGTTGAAAAAATCAACGGAGTAATTAAAAAATCATTGTCAAAATACGACCATTCAAATGAAAAAGAATGGATCGAAACAATTAATAAAATTATTTTCGCATACAACATTAGCCCAATAGAACATTTAAATAACAAATCTCCATTCTACCTACTTCATGGATTTAACCCAGAAGTACATATACCAGAAATACCGGAAAATAATAATAACAAAACGACTCGTGAAGAAGAAATTGAAAATCTCCTTCAAACGAGAGAAAAAACGCCGAGCTTAGCAAAGAAAGCATCGGAAAAAAACGCGAAACATTATAACGCACACCACAGGATCATTGACTTCAAGCCTAATGACCTTGTTTTGCTGCGTCAATCAAAAAACGTCGCGAAAAGTAAAATGAAATATACCGGACCATATAAAATTGTTAGAAAGGTCACGGATTTAAATTATGCAATTCGTATCAAAACAGACGATAAAACTGCGTACGACGAAACAGTTCACGTACGACGATTAATTCCATATAAATCACGTAATAACGACGAATTAAATAGTAAAATAAAAATAGAAGAAGTTGACGAAAACATCGAAAATCCCATCCCAACCCAAATCATACCTAAACCAAGGGGTCGCCCTCGGAAAAAACCAAAGTAACTGTGTGTAAAGTATATTACCCGTAGTTACTTGGCTTTTTCAAACACGATACCACCCTCCCCCATCATATTTGTTTATGTCCCGTCACTTAAAAATTTACCTTTGAAAAATTTTTTTTTTATTTTTGATCGACTTAAAAATTATAAAAACATGTGAAATTACTTACCAATTGCCCACGTCTCTGCATATCCCTCCAGGAACTCTCCTAGTTGGTCTCCGCTGGATGAGCTGCTGCCGGAAGGACTTGAGGCCTCGTTCTCAGGTTCCTGACCGCCGTCCGAGGTACCACTCTCATCGGTGGACATACTCTCCGCTATGGATCGGGTGTCCCACGAAAAAGAGTGGATAATCGGCGCGGATAGCAGCCACCCACTGCGATATGAGATGACCCGGTTATATTCCGTGGCATCATAATGTCGCAGAAATTGAAAACCGACGGTGGAGACGGAGAGGTGTAGGCGCGGCTTGTGGTGATCGTTGATGAAACGAACAAAGCGAACCCCAGCGGTGTTAATCAGAAGATCGTTTAGGTAAATGTGATCGAGGTGAACATACTCGATGATTACCTTCTCGTTGGTCTGTTGTGAAACACAAAGCAGACCAACAAGGAGACCAGAGAGTATGCCCAGCCCAGATAGTCCTCTGGTATCCAGATTACCGCGGAATGTCAGTTTGAGACCAGATGGCCCAAACTCGACAACCATGGAATGAGGATAGTAGATCCGGAGGTGGAAGAGAAGTTTCTTCGCATACTCCTCCGAATCTGGACAACACGTGTACCTAACGAAATGGCTCCAGTAGCCCAAGTCTTCCTCTATGACCTCGCCAGGGATACGCGATGGATCGAACGTATTAAGAAATTCACCACGATCAGACACAGTCGAGACACGGTAAAATAGTGAGAACAACCGATGTAACGAAAAGTATAACCGAGGCTCACATAAGCAACTTTGGAACGGTCGGAGTTTTGGAAGAACCTGCTCTCCTAGGAACCAGGTTTCGTTTGCTTCTACAACACCGGTCGACGTAAACATACGGTCATTCATATACACTACGGACATGATGAAATGACTTAGAAAAGAAAATAGAAAAAAACAATACACAAAGAGTAAAAATTTGGTTAAACTCGAACTGCACCAACACTTCACTGAACTTCGAAAAAAATTGGAAAAAGTAAAAATTCACGAAAAAATAGAGAAAATCAAACAGTAAATTAATACGATGTTAGCGATGAAAGCAAAGTCGGAAAACTGACGAAAAAATAAAATTAGTAATTTTATATTAGAAATTTGACCGAGATTCATAATTCGGATATTGGAAAAATTTGTCTCCCCCTTCACCCCAAACTTACGAAAATCAAAACAAATCAGTAATATGCATAATCCATTTTCTCGTAAATAACTTAGACGTTGCATTCTTTCTGTTTCAGAAAATGTATACGAACCTACTTTTCTATTTCGCAATAATTATTTCTTCGACTAGTATTGCGCAAAGAACATCGTCTGACCCATATAGGATTACGACGGCGTCAACTGGCGCTTATTTTCAAGAAATAAGCAATATTTTCGTATATTCTAAATCTGCCCCAATAATTTACTCTATTAAGCTAGACTTACATGAGTCAGCAGATAAATTATTGGCAACTAATTTCAAACACCGGTTGTGTAATGAAACAACCTGGAAAAATTGCAAATATGCAGAAATGGCAAAACGATTAAAAAATACTATAAAAAATCTGAAAGAACAAAACATTGCAATGATACAAGATTTCTATTCGACACCATCGTCTATTCGAAGCAAACGAAGCGTATTCACCCCGATCAGATCTTTCTTCGGAGATGCGCTACGATTTTGCTGTCGAGTATTAAACTTTAGAGATGGACGAAACTTCTTGGCGAATGAAATCTCGTTGAAAGAAGAATACGATATTATAAAAAATCAACTGTTAACTGAGCATGCAGCGTTAGTTAATACGTCTACTAATCTGCATAGCTTCATTGACCATACAAATAATTTTATGACAAGATTTATCTCGCATACAAATTCTTTTATGGAAAATTCATTAGAAGAACACGAACTTCTAATCTCCCTAAACTACATACAAGGATTCTATGACAACTATTTGATAAACACGTTAAGATTATCAAATATCCTAACGTCTTGCAAATCTCATATGATTCCATCTTCAATTATCTCAAAAGAAATATTAGAAAAAGATTTAATAAAACTTTCAAAAATTACGAAAAATCTAGGTCTCGACTTAGCAATCCCTATTAAGGACATTCAAAATTATTATCATGCTGAACTTGTAAACTGCAATTTCTTTAAAAATACGTTAGAGTTAGAAATTAAAATTCCCCTAAAACAACTAGATTCAAAATACGAAATTTACGACTTTATTCCGCTCACATTCAAAAGTCATTCTAATGAATTGTGTAGCTGGGATCAAGAACCATCTCTGATAATCCATGAAATCAGAACAAATTCTGTACGTTATATTAGTGGAACCAACCTCCATTATTGTAACTCAGATAAACCATTATGCTTCCTTCCTTCTAATAGAGGAAGTGAAAAATTATCATCTTGTGCTAAGAACTTATTCTTCCAAGATTTAAACCATAACCTATTACAATCTTGCTCATTTAAATGCAATCCTAATAATAATCAAACATTGGTGCACCCTATTGGTCACACCAAGTTTGCTATTGTAAATTTTAACTCCCTCGTAGCAACTAATTCTGTTACGAAAAAATCCGAAAAATTAAAAATAAACAATGATTCCCCTGGAACCTTCATTCTGGACGTACCTTGTCACATCCAAATTGAAAATATTGATGAAAATAATAAAAATACAGTAATTATTCCTATTGAAATCCCTTGTCTCTCTGAATCATTAGAAGAGACTATTAAAATCGAAAATCATTTACCACTCTTGTGGACATATTTCTCTGATTCGATAGAACCTTTTGATCTTGCCATTGATCTGGCAACGACAAAGGTCTACAATCCAAATTGGAAAAATTTTGTTCCTCATACTGTTCCCATGAACAATCTGGAAAACAAAATTAAATCCATCAAACTACAAATACCCGACCAAAATTTCAATGATTATATAACTTTCATTAATGAAATGTTCCTAATATGGTTAAGTGCAATCTCACTTATTTTAATAATTATTATTGTATATTTAAAATTAACCTGCCACCAAAACTGTGTAAATCTAACGAAAAGCACAGCATTGTAAAATTACGCAAAATAATACGATATACTAATCATTCATATATACATAAAAAAATTTTTGTTACTCGTAATTAATATTCGTAAAAATGTTATTCTAAGTATATATTCATACTCGCATTATATGACGTAATTTTAATTATGCAGAATTATCTGGACATATGTATGTGTTGGATAGACTTTGGAAAATTTTTTTTTTCCTTATTTTTTTTTGTTCCCCCCGGAGAATTGTGTAACGTATATTTTCGTCTATTTTGAGAAATGACGAACATATTCGTTCACTCATTTCCAAATACCAAAAACATTGATATTTGTCAACAATTACCTTCCTATTATTCTTCATAAACAACCACAAAACTATTCGTATTTAATTTTATATAAACAAATATACCTTCTGTATATTTCTGACCTAGTTGTACCTGTCCCTCGAGTACTCGACGAGTCAGCACAGCCCTATAATAACAACACCCTACTTCACTTTACCTATCCGGCACGTACGTTTTCATACCCTGAATGAGTATATAATCTCTCGATTCAGTTGTATAGTTGTTCAGTTCTGTTCAGTTTAGTTCAGTCTTCCAACAGCTACTTCTAAGTACCTGGAACCTCTCTCGTAGAAGTCTCTGGTGAACAGATAGTCTTGCTTGTTGAATTGTGATTGAATATGTATTAATCTTAACGTAACTGTGATGTACAGAATATTATTGTATTAAAAGTGTAAACTCACTCTTGTGTCTGAAAAATTATTGAGTCTCTAACTAATGTTAAGGTCCACTCTAGTTTGTGGATGTCTAAACTGAATCTATCATAGAAGTATTACTGCTTTTAAAGTACGTGATATTTCGTGTATGGTGTACTCCCAAAAGAGGTCGTTATCAGGTACAACACAACTTCTTTTGGCCGTTACAATAATAATAATAATAATAATAATAATAATAATAAATAATTCATAAAATATGAATAAAAATTAAAAAAAAATCATATCCAGAATAAAGTCATTTTCGACTTCTTTCATTTTCAAACTTGTGAATTTTAAAATTGTACCGACCCCCACCAAATGAAAAACTTTGTTTCACCGCGGTTAAGCACGCTCCGTGTTTCTAATCGACAAATTGCTCAAACTGATTCACGTTTTTCACCTAAAAATTCACACATAAATTTTAAATGTTTGAGTCCCTCGCTATGTAAGTTGTCTCCTTCTGACATATCCAGTCGGTAAAAGTTCACGAACTGATGTCCGAAGAATTTATCTAAGTCGAACTTCCGCTAACTGTGACTTTCGTGGAGAATTTCGTTGTTTTTGTTGCTTGAAACGCTGATGTCTTTTGTTTTATCGAGGACGAGAACTTTTTAATTAAACCTACCTCAGATTCACCTTAAAAGCTTAACGAAAAATGAATAACTCGGTTTTATGAATAATTTCATCCGTAAGTTAGTATAGGTTACATTTGGACAGCTTGCATTTCGGAATCAAACCAATGTTAAAAGTGGCCTTTCGTAGAATGATTTATGATTCAACAATACGATTTTCATAACCAAAAAAAAAATCGATGCACAAATGAATTGAAAAATTAATATAGCACTTAAATCAGGTTTTAACAAAAATTTCTAGACAAAAAGGAAAAATTCAACAAAGGGACTTGACACGATCAACAACTTCAAAGCTATTTTGTCAATAAATACACTTCGAATACCTATTATTTTATTCAGAAAGATGCCTAGTATTATTTATAAATGGCAACTATGTATCAATTTAAAGCAATCAAATTGGCTGGTCGGCATTTTCTTTGATGTTTTTCGGGGATCATCTAATATTGGACTGAGTATAGGATCATAATTGTATTTCTATATGAGTGAAATAGAGTTTGCTAGGTTTTACTTCACACATTTTACACTTATAAAAGGATATTTTTAAAAATTCATTTTTAATATATTATTTTTTAATTCGGTTTTTACGGATGGGTGGTTCAAATCCCATGAGCGGAGAAATTTTTTGAAACTCCCAGGAGTCATTGCCAACATACAAAGTGTAATGCCTTATTTGTATCCACACATACACACAACGTTGTACAGCAAAAACACACCAAAATTAAAGGGAAAAAAATGAAACAGAATAGGTAAACAAAATCGGAGCCGCATAATTATATTTGCAACTAGTAATGGGCACGCAGTCACACAATCTACTGGAGAAATCTTCTTTTCAAAGATACCACAAAATTATATCTATAGATTTTTAAATTTATTAATTTTAATTCAGCAAAGGATAGGGACGATTAATTTAGTAAAAGATTCATTTAAATAGGTTCAGTGGTTCCCGAGACATCATGTGACAAAATAATTTGTTAAAATTGAATTTTCAAAAAATATGAATTTAATAAGTGTAAAACATGTGAAGTGAAATCTACGGAACTCTACTGCAGTCACGCAGAAGCACCAAACACGCAATTGCAATTGCGATCCCAGCGCTTTGGTAATGCTCTGGCGGCAAACTCGGTAACTATTCACAAATCTTATCCAAATACGAACCAAAAACCAAAAACGAAGTCTAAATTCTAATCCCAAACGGAGTTAAATGAAAACATATAAATACCTTTTGAAAAAAAAAAAAAAAAAAAAAAAAAAAAAAAATCATTCTTATTTAATTATAATTATATTAGATAGTCTAATGCATTAATTTTATGAGTAATTTTTTTTTACACGGTACTGGTCGTAGTTATTGTCCTACAGTCACGAAATTTGGCACGAACATTAGTACAAAAGCAAGGACTAGACCCATTCAGTTTGGTATGGATGGGCCGTACGGTGACTACCTCAATTAATTCTATTTTGTTTCCATTTTGAAAGGGATAATTGTTTTATACTGCGTAATTTTATGCCAACAGCCACAAAATTTAATACAATCATAAATTATTATGATCTATTACTTACCTTCTAGCTACTTCACGAATTCTTGAAAACCTGCTTTTTCTAACGAAGCTGCTGCGTTGGAGTTTTTATTACGTTCGAGTGCGTTGCAGCATAATGTTTCACCCACGCTCTCGATTCTGATAGATTTTTTTAAAATGATTGGGGGTGATCCCCGTAGGTGGTTCCATTTTATTTTCTGTGTAATCGATAAGATATATTCTTTATTTTCATTCGAAGTATCGCACCCAGCAATACTATTACTTCTCGAACGAACGATGTAATATGACGTAGTGGAAATTTTTCAACTCGAGTCGGTCATACAGATAGAAATGTGTACTCGCCCAAACCGAGTGTGTAATTCTGCCATAAATTTCAACTCTGGCTGTTTCTCGTCGCTAAGTTCAACACAATGTAACTCGAATGGAAATATTTTTAGGTATACCTACGTCTGTAATTGCTGATCGTATTCGTATTTCTTCGACTATGTAGTAACACATTTTTCATTTTGCAATTTACTTACGACTTTTTCCTGCTGTTGGAATAATTGTTTGGAGACCTACGCCATTTCAAACGAAAACTTTCAACGATAACTGACGACGCTGTTATTCTCACTGAAAGGCTCTAGTCCAGTGAGCATGAAAAACCAGCTTTCGAGTACCTAAAATTAGTTGATTTGTTTTTCTCAGGTTGCCTTTTAAGTAACGATTCATTTTTCCGAATATCAGCTTCAAAATGTTCTTTTTTGCTGAGAAAAAAGAAGGTTTTGAATTTTGAAAAATAATTATTTTCTTCAAGACTGCTGTTGCGAACCTAATGGGATTTCAGTTAGTCATAAAAATGGTCTACTCGTACCCACGATGTACGTGTAGAGATACACGCAAAACATTTTCTGTAATATCGACAATTTTCAAAAATTAAAAACTGGCCTCATGCTCGGGAGACAATCATTGTTTTTCTGTCAACTATTTCTCACGTGTGTTCACTAGCTGCCCCTTTAGTCCTCCCTGGTGCTACTTACCTTGATTTTCTCACTGAGAGTGGGAGTTGGATGGTTTGCTTATTTCTCGCCAAAACATACGGAATCTCTTCAAAAATTCAAGTGTGGACTTTTGATATCGGTAACTAATTACTGTTCTAGCAGAGTGTAGATGTGGCCACTTGGGGAATCCATCTGGCAACCCACAAGTTTGCCAATCTAAAAGTGGTGAAGATTGCAGCGTGGCTACGCCACCGCCGGTAACTGCTACAGAAGAACTGAATGTGTACGGGACAAGTGCGGCAGTCCCCACACACTCCCTCCAGAGAAACTCCAGTCAGGTTGAGCAATAGGCATCTTGGCGTATCGCTAGAGATACAGTGGGGAGTTAGGCAGTTCTTCAGCAATGCCTCCTACATTACCCACTACCACACATTGTCTGATACTCTACTTGCACATAGGCACACCTTCCTATGTAGGGTGCCATCTATCGGCGACTTACCTTTGAGAAGGGAATGGAGAATTCCGCCGCGCACCACCAGGGTGCGGGTGCGGGTGCGTCTGTGCACATAAAGGGTCACCAGTTTGTAGGTGTGTGGACTTTGGGAATCGAACTGGCAACTCACAAGTTTTCCGTGTCTGGAACAAGTGCGGCAGTCCTCACACAGGGATCGCTACACTATAATTGTGAAATGCGAATGATTTTTGAAGACCTGATTTTCTAATGAAATTTGCTGGGCGAGAATTTTTTGAACTCCCAAAATATGAGACAATGAGAACTTTGTGATATGTTGCATCCATCGGACAATTTTGAAATTGATTGCCTATAAATTATTAAATAGGCACATATGAGAAATATTTGATAGAAAAAATGGTGATTAACTCTGTAACAAAGGTAGGCTACCGTTGTCCCACGAAATTCACAACAGTATTTTTTGAGAAACAAAAAACTTTTTTTTTATTCAACAACATTCTTTTTCTCAATTAAAACGAATATTTCCGAAACTAGTATTTGGCAAAATTGAATTTTAGCCAAAAAGAAATCAGCCAATTTTACTAGAAGGTCCATTCCCGGATATATATATATATTATATATATTATACCTAGAATAAAGGGCCGTAACAAGACACGGGCAAATGGGGCGGCAAAATGCAAGGGCGGCATTCTGATTTGACTGGCAAAAAAAAACTCCATAAATTTGATACATCGACGACGACGAAGAATTTCATTCTAAAAGGGGAAGTGAAAAGTTCAGTTAAAACATATATTTAAATTTTGGATATAATCAGTACGCATTTGCTTTTGAACAAGTCTTTTAGAGGTAAAGGAAAGGCATCAAAACATTTGTACACACAGGACGGCAAAAAAGTTAGTTACGGCCCTACTGGAATAAGTAGATATTTTTTTTTAACTGAAAAGAAGTAATTTCAAAGCTTATTCGACAGTCTTGTTAATACAAAAAAAAAAAAATTCTCAAAATTCGTTGAAAGTACAAAAAATTTAAAATATTTAGAAAACCAGCGCTATTTTAATTGGGGGAGTTGTTTCTGACTGTTATTTCAAAGTGGCTGATCAAGTCAGTTACTATATTTGATATTAGCTCAAGCTACCCCATCCTCCAGACGGCCTCAACCTAAGAAATGATAATCAAACACGAGAATACTTGTTTGTGGTATAAGTGCGAAAAGAAATTGATTTTTCTAGGATTGTGAAATTTGCTACCCAATCCATGGACGAGTATTGCAAATCACACGAGAAGCAATTACCTGCTTTGCACGCGTGTCGCACACCATTTTTTGCAACACTCCGTCCCAAAAAAAGAATTATGAGAAAAATATTTATTTTTTTAGATCCGAATAGGTAGGTAATAGGCTAACTAATAATTTTACTTTCTTTAACCAAATAAGTTGTAAAAATGAATTTTTAATGATAGATACAATTTCATTAAAGTTAAAAGTCGTATGAAACTTATCTCACTAACCAACAGACACAGACACACACTCACTGTACGACAATTTCTGATCCAAACGAAACAAAGGTAGTCGTCTTCCTCAGTACTTCACTTTTTTTCTCAATCCAGTTATTCTGTAAAGTCTAAATTCACATCCACTGAACGAAGCACTCCATTGATTTAAATAATAGATTTTACCCGTTCCTAACTCCCTCCGCCACACCACCAAAAATAAGTAAATAACTAACAAAATAAATAAATAAATAAAACGATCAATTTTTATAGAACTAAATTGTAATGTTATACGTTTAAATAGTAAATTGTCACCTACAACCCATAAAATTGGTTTCATACGGGAAACAAATGAATTTTAATGGGTGATGAGGAGGCAGGACGTGGTGCATAATGAACGTTCGGAGTAATCGGATTTTGTTTTGAACCGAAACGAAAATCTTTTTGGTTCAATGTTCAAGTTCTACCAGGTGGCCAATTTTAAATGAGTAAGCGTGTTTCTAAAAAAATAAAAACGTCGAAACGAAAGTTGATGGTCAAAATTTTCAACAAAATTCGCCAACTCTGACGCGTTTTACTTTTTTGCTGCAACAGCAGGTATGTTTTGTTTCATCGATTCAATTGCCACTTTTCGTGTTCCTTTATCAGACTATAGCTTGAAAATTTCGAAAGAAAACGTCGATCTTTATATATCGTTGTCGACGAACAAGAAAATGGTTAGCACGTAATATGAAAGAACCGAGTCTCTAGGGATGACTTTTTATATTTTTCGATTTTCTTAGCCAAGTATTGAAGTGAGCGAGTGAGCGAATCAGAATGACGGACGAAAGTCGATTGCTTTTTTGCGGCGCATGAGTTATGCAATTTGCACTGCGCGCCAATTCTATACTTGGCCGAGACTGGTGTAACAATGTCGCCTTTCTTTTTTGGCTTCTGGCCTTCCGATGTACAAATATCAGAAATACTGAGTGAATGAAAGGTGACGTGTTACTCTTGTGAACTGCTATGAACGATCGCAAATTAGAAAACCCTCCGAAAGAAATAAAAATTTCGTATTGTTTTACGTCTTATAGGGTGCCGCGTTCGTTTATATTTTTTCAGTGTTTTCTCGTTCCGGCCTTCCGATAATCACATTTTGCATTCGAGATGGCCTAATGGTATCGATTTAGGTTTCGTAACAATAATATTGAGTTTCTTTCACCACTCTATTATATAGTACGGTATGCTCGTCAGTTTCTTGGTACGGATGAAAATATCACGAAATAGACAGCGAAGCGAATTCGCAATTCGAGCAGAGACGAACGAAACGATTACCTATTTGATAGGTATCAAACTTTAGCAACAAAACAGTTCTCTCTTCACCCTGCCAGCGTCATTGCAAACGAGTTTTGAGCGGAAAATCAAATTTAAAAATCTCTAACGCAGCAATGCTTGGCTAGAAAACCCAGTTTCCTCGATATTTATATCGATACTTATCCATATATCGAAATTTCGTAGCTAGTTTCAGGTTAAGAAATTACAAAAAACTATCTACATTTATAACCATATCTTCAACAAAAGTATCGTTCTATCAACGTTTTATCTCTGAAAACCGTTTTTCTAGAAATTTTTGTTTTCAGTTTTTTCCAGAACTACTAAGCCGATGAGCACCAAACTTCTTTTAGACCGCTCTCACATAATAGCTATCTTTCGTAAAAATTTCAGTCTTATCTGTTTGATAGTTTTGTCAAAACCGTAAACACAAAATTTTTTCCAAAAATTTTTCTTCTCCAGTTTTCTCGGAAACTACCGAATTAATAGACACTAAACTTCTAAAAAATTTGCGTCAACTTAAGGAAAGTCTATCGTGAAAATTTCAGCCAGATCCGCTCTATCATTTTCTCAGAATCTCGGAAAAACGACTTTTCCAGGAATTATTTGTTTTCCAGTTTTCTCAAAAACCAATTAACCGATAGGCAAAAAACTTCGTTCAGACGTGCTCTAATATGAGAACTATCTTATTTTTAAATTTCAGCCCTATTTACTTGGCAGTTTTCTCAGAACCATGAAAACAAAATTTTGGGCGATATATATAAATATACATAGAAAAATTAGGTCAAAATGAAAAAAATAGTATCAATCGCTTTCTTTTCTCATGAAACAGATGATTTTCATCATCCCCACCCCTAACCCCTCCATGAAGTCAATTTTAATACCCCGTTTGCAAGCAAACTGAGTAAAAAGGAAAAAAATTAATTCACGAGCAACGCGAATATTTGGTTATCGGCGTGCTCAACATCCAGCCAATGATTTTTTCACCGCAAAAATGTAAAATCATTCTTTTTATTTTTTTAATGAAAATTGTTCTCACTGGAATAAAAATTTACAATAGTGGCGGACGTCCCTCGTCTCATCCACTAATTTCATCCGATGCGACGGCTCTCAGTCAGAAATATTTCTCCTTTGTTTGTCTCAAATCTACGGAAGAAGGAAGGACATTTTTAATCACATTCGCTACGACCTTAGAGAAAGGCGCACCAATTATGTTAGACGAGATACGTAGGTAACTTATGTACATAATATAATTAATCTAGTAGGTATACCTACTGCCTAATCATGTCGTATTTAGTCCAATTCAAAAGTCCATCTTTTACAATCAGGCTACGACATAATAACTGCATAAAAAACTATCTAGGTAGGTACTGAAGCTGTTTTCCCATTCCAGGTGATTTAAGCTTTTCTGTCTGTTTAATTAAGTCATATATTCTACGAAATTCGAAAATAGTAGTCCACCGCTGTTGTAGGTAACTAGGTATCCAAATTTATTTCCCGACCACTAGGAAAAAAATTTTTTTTTTTCAAGTCTATTCAATAAATAAAATCAACCAATTGAATAGTGGTATATATGTATATATATGTAGGGATTACACCTATAAAGTTTGTGTGTTTGCGAAGGTATATTTGGGTAAACAGATAAAATAAGGCTAATAGGACGCAGTATTAGCCCATAACGAAAACGGGGTTTTGCGATATATACATATACACTGGACAGCCGTAAACTCTATCAGTGAGTACGTACCTGACAGTTTCCACAGTATAATTATCACACACCGAGGTTCAAAAGTGAGCATTTACGTGTAAGGGCAGTTTGAAAAACAAGCGCATGAAGTGAGCAATTCCCGAATCATGTAAACTCACTTTCGAGCCTCATCGAGGGAGATATTTTATGTGATGAATGATCCAAGCGGCGAAACGTTAAAGTTCTATCTTAGTGATGAGTCTTTCACAAAAATTATAAAAAATGGAATAAAATATCAACCGTCTCACTGTGGCAGATTTAACGTTTCGTGAAGAAAAAAAGCGCATCTTTGGATAACCTAATAAAAAGGAACAAACGCCGATAAAATATAATTCAAGTTAAGACGTTGAGAACCCGACATACGTATATAGTATATTTTTATTTCGATTTTATTTCTCATTTCTGCGGACTAATTTGTTACCTACGGCCTGTTGGTTTCTACAATGGCGATTATTTTCTATTGTAAATTATCGAGATAGGTAGAGGTACCTTGTGTAACTGCACATTTTCTTCGTCATTCCGATCGATTAAAGATTATCCGAAGATGAAATTCCATTATATACAAAAGTAAGTAGTCTTCCTTTATGTTGGTTTCATCTTACATTAAAGTACCTATAGGTATATCTACCTAATAATTATCTTCAGCT
The DNA here is from genome assembly GCA_011428145.1 of Ericerus pela. Taxonomy (NCBI): domain Eukaryota; kingdom Metazoa; phylum Arthropoda; class Insecta; order Hemiptera; family Coccidae; genus Ericerus; species Ericerus pela. The sequence continues at coordinate 1,360,405 of WOFM01000169.1, forward strand.
ACTCGTTAACATTTTTCATTAAGGACGAGATTGTCGGTAAAATGTCGGAAAGCCATAGCGTTGAAAAGATATTGACTCGAATTGTTACCAAAAGAAGCGATTCTTTTTAGCATAATTATATTACTCGGAATCGGAGCGCTGGATAAGTGTAAATTACCTACCCATAACTTAAATATAATGTCGAATATGAAGCCCAACTACATACAATGAATAAAGTAAATAGTCTAACAGAGTGCAAACTGAATATAGAATAAAATTTTTAAACCATTTCCATTTTTGTTTATCGTAGACAGCGATAAAGTTTTGACAACACGGTCTGTGGGACTGAATTAGAAATAAATTGAATTACGATTTACGCATGAACGAATGTATCGAACTCGTTTTAAAATATAAAATATAAAATATAAAATATAAAATATTCACTCAACTGGCCGAGATAATTTTTACCCACTAATTGAAAACCGAAAGTTTCAATTCGATAGGTAGTAAATTTGATTCACTTTGTGACCGATGACAAAAGAGGTGGGGCATCATCGGTTACAAAAAGCGGTGTTTTTATTACGCTTTTTTTACAAACTACGTGCCGTCTTTCTTCAGAAGCCGCAACGCAAACAAACAACAAAAGCTAGCTCGTTTATAATCGTGATTTTACTATGTAAAAGTTTAGCACGGTTAAACTTTTAGATTGTACAATCTCACGTTTTTAGGAGCTGGCTGGTAGTACGTAAAAAAGTCTAATGAAAATCCCGCAAAAGATGGAAAACAGTTGCCTAGGCTACGATACTTTTTGCAACTTATATTCCAAAAGCATGGTTATTAGGAATAAACATTTCCCCAAAGCGTTTTCAGTGTTTATCTGCCCAATAGGTGTTAGGTTTAATGAGGTAGTTTATCTTTTACTGGGCGACTGCTTTGTCTTATTCACATTTTCCATTTTTTATACAATTTAGGACGTGCCGCCATAGATCCATCGCATTGGTAATCACAAAATGTAAATAACAATAAGGAAAAACATCGCAAAATGCTAATCAAATTTTGTTTTTCATGTGTAAACGTCTAAGCTCTCAGTAGGGGTTGCGCGAGACTTACGAGTGTTCAGGGTTGCTGCGAGGTCCCTTCGTTAAAGACCCTTAATTTCACACTTTTTTGAGGGCGGCTCTTTTTATAAGATTTTATCCTACTGACTGCTGCGATTTTAAAGTATACCAATACTGCAGCCAACCTTCCGCAAACGAAATAATATTTATTTCGCGTGAAACTGGAGCCGAAAAAAATAAAAGCTTATCTTTAAAAATGCGTTTTTAACGTAATTTTAATTTCTCTTCTTTTTTTTCCGCACGAAAAAGTTGCGTCCCTTCATTTCTCCCCGCAAAAGAACTACAATTTATGAATGTTTAAGAAGAAAAAACCTTGAAAATTTTTTTCCATCACTTGGCATTGTTTCATTGGCTTGGTTTCTGTTGGAAGGTGCAACTGTTGGTGGACTGACTTTTTTGGTCTTGGGAGGCGCTTTCTCACTAGTCTGGCGGAATCACAGCAGCCCTACGAGCGTCGTCGTAAATCTCATTGATGTGTCTTTGTGTGTGGGTGTGTATGGATGTGGTTGTGTGCAGGCCCCTCATCAACTGAACACGAAATTTCAATTTTGAAACTAATTTTTCATATTTCACTCGATGATTCCTCAGCCACAATTTAAAGTAGAGAGATGGGGTTGGTGTTGCTAGAAAAAAGATAAAATTTACAAAATTTTCATATACCTGATTAGCTCATCATCTTTAGGCGTTTGAAAATTATCAAACGAAAATCGCTCAAGTTGAAGGAAAATTTACCAATTTGCCATTGTCTGGAACGTAGTAACCTCTCGTCTATCACTCGATGATTCCTCAGCCATTACTCACGTTAGAAAGCTGGAGTTGGTAACGCCAGAAAGAGGAGAAAGTTTGCTCGAATCTACCTCCCGTAAATGGGTAATAATTTTTCAATCGTCTTCGGTGGTTGTTTGAAATACGGGAAAGAAAAAACGCAAATTGATGGAAAGTTCGTTGTTTTCGCATTATTTCGATACTTTCATATTTGCACATCGATCGTTGCGAGTGGGGTGCCACTCGCCTATTTCTTTTTCTTGGGTTGCTCGTGAACTTCGTCCGAGACACCGTTGTCAGCCACCTTTCTCCATAATAAGAGGATAAAAAAAAACAAAAAAACAACGACCGCCGCGATATACAATAAAGTGATACGCGAGACGCTCTCGGTCGAAATCGGGCTGCTGCTCGACAAGATCAGAACACAGACGAATGGATACCTACGTCTGTTTATTCGATAAATTTTCATACCGTTTACTCATCCAAACCGAATTACTCTGAATTGTCGAGAGCAATGCGCGACCATTTTTCGTTTTCCGACATTATTTTTTTCAAAAGTTTTCGCCCCGAATGCGAGAGTCTGCCATAAGAATAGCCTCCATCTTTCAAATCGTTGTTCGATGGCGATAAAATTTGGAATGGAAAGCGACAGGTCGCTCTAAAAGAACATCCTTTAAAGGATCGCCAGATGAGAGTATAGGCGAACGTCGTTGGCAGTGACAGCTAAAATCGCCGCTTCGTTAAAAATATAGAAACGAAATTAAGGGTTAAGCATTTCGCCGGGCAACTGGTCGTGGGGCGGCGGTGAAAACGATACGGTGGAGTGTGGATAAGGGGTAGGTAGCCTTCGTTCGAGTGGGTACCTAACCTACGTAATACTTTATTTTCGCCATCGACACTCGGCCAATGCAGCCTGCGACCGGATGCTCGAGTAATTCTGAGCCGGAAACGAGCAGCGATCGAATATTTTCGCCCAACTCAACTCTTCGCTCGCACCTCCCACCCGTACTTTCGAATCTTTCCCCCCCCCTCGCCCCCTCGCCCCCTCGCCCCCTCGCCGCCCTCGTCGTCGTACCGCCGTCGCTAAGTACCCACCCAGGCCGGAACACCGTATCACGCGAACGCCTTCGCATTAAGAAAATAACGTCGTACAACGCTGTAATCGTCTTCGGTCGCCTTTTCCCCCATTCACCCCTCTTTTGTAGGTCGGCCAAAAGTAGCCAGTAGGGGTACCGCATGCCTACCTTCCGTGTACTTACTACTTTTTTTCAAGTACCTTTTCCTTAGAAAATCTGCTTATTACGCTTGGTGCGGCACTAGCCCCCACGGCTGCCAGTGAATACGTTTTTCGTTTCATGAGACCTCACGAAAATTTTACCACCAATAACTCAATTTCATAGATATATGTTATATGACACATGCAGATAGATTGAAATAAGTCAGTTTATTATTCCCACGGTACAGGTCGCCATTTTTGTCCGATAATCACGAAATTTGGTGCCAACATTCGTACTAAGCCAAGGACCATACCTATTGATTTTGTTTGGTGTGCGGATCAGCCGACCGGTGCTTCCAGTACCACCATTTTTGTTTTTATTTTCGCTATAAAGTGCTCAATTTGCGCCTATAGCCGCAAAATTCGAATTAAATATTTATTTTAATTTATCGTAGTACGCTACTAGTTTTGGTGCAAATCGACCAGATGGTGTTTCCAGTACCGCTATTTTTCTTATTATATCGGTCGTAAAATGCGGAATTTTGGAAGCATATGTACGAAATTTGAAACAAACATTCGTTATGATTTATTGTAGCGTGCTACCAATTTTGGTGCGGATCGACCGGACGGTACTTGGTGAAGTTTATTTTTCCTCTTTTCTTTCTAATTTACGTGAATTAACGTTCATTTTACAAAAATTAACCACACGTTCGTGTTTTCTTCTTTTTTTTATTTCATAACTATAACGTATTCGTTTGGTTTTATTTTAAATTAATGACTATTTACCATAATTTATCGTCGTAAATAATTTTTAATTTCATACAATCGTAACGTGCCATTAACGCAAATAAACTTACCGACAATTGATGTGACCATCAAAATTCATAATCTTTTTCTCTAAAACTTACTTTTTCTAGCGAGGCTGGCGAAGTTATTTGTTTTTTTGTTTTTTTGTTTTTTTTTTTGACTTCTCGCTTTCAATTTTATTTTGACTTTTTCAGTTTTGATGCAGCAGCTGGCACAAACTCGTATTATTTTGACGATTTCAGCAGCGGAGGCTCGAAAATTTTTAGCCAAATTTCGAGTCGATAATCGCAGTTGTTAAAGTCTCGTCATACATTTCTATGAGGAAATTTGCTCATTTAGTCGACGTGCTCGAGTCTCTCACAAAATAAGCGGCCAAATTTCTAATTTCTATTCCGCACGTTTCAAAGTCGAGAGATATTGTACTGATCTTGAATCCAGGCTAATCCTTCTGTGCCCTAAAATTGGTTTTCGGCCGCCCCCGCTCTCCAAATCAACGAACAACCATTCGATGCCTCAAAGCCAAAGTTAACGCTAGCTAACTTGTCAGATCACAAACTGGTTGGAAATTGCTGGGAGCGAATCCATTGGACAAAATTCGATTAGCTATTAGGCAAGCATTTGCTGTTACCATTAAGGTAACCTTAAAAATTTCACGGTATGGCATCGTTATGGTAGGTACCCTTATAATTACCATCGAAATGGAAGTTTTCACTTGATTTTTCATTTTCTTTCCATTGAATTTAACTTTTTTCTTTTTTTTCCGCATTAAATGTTCAGCGTTGATGGTTCACCATTTTTATTAACGGATCCATAACTTTTTCGGATTAGCAGCCATCCGGTTGATTCGTCAAGCTCAATACCACACCTACTACGCTGTACATTTTACTTCTTTTGTTTTTGACTGTAAGGCTGTTCAGGAGGTTTCAAAATGAATTTTACGATTAATTAATATATTTTAAAATCGGTACACTTTTTCTCGCAGTCAAGGTGGGGGTACCTATCGTTATATTACACGAATGTACCTTGAAAATTTCAACTTGACTTGCCAAATGGTTTTCAAGTTGTAGCATTTTTAACATGCGTACGAACCTTCACATTAATTTTATAAAATATATTACAGACGAGAGGTAGGTACCCACCAGCTTGCGTTCTGAGTGGTGCCAATTTCACTTGATCCAACTACTAACAGCAGCTCTCTCCTTCTTTTTCTCTCCTTATCTTCACCTGTGTTTCGTTTTTCCCCTCTCACTCGCTATTCCCCCACCCTTCTCACTATCACCATTTTCCTCTCATCTCTCTACCACTCCTTTTCTTTCTCATTATCTTTCCATTTCACTCTCCAATTCCGTCAGTCCCTGCTTATCAGAAAAATCGCGTAGATAAAAAGGAGGTCGGTAAAGGGTCTTGACCTCCTTAGCTAAGAAAAAATAAAGTCTGACATCTAAAACAGCAAACTTTTGTGATTTTGTTTTAAACGACGGGAGAGGGGAAGGGAGGGGAGGGTCCAAAGAGACGACAGACAATCGGAGAGTATTAAATATAATAGAGGACGCATTCCCAACCAAACGCTGCTACGAGAAACGGCATCACTTTTGAAACTGTTGTGTCCACTCCCACAATACCGAATTAAAATTTGTTTGTCCCTTATTTGGGGCCATTGACAATAATGATTTTTTTTTTCAAGTACTTGAGTTGAATAAAATAATAGATATTTTATTAATTCAGAAGTCACAACAAACACGAATTTTGTATAATTAAATGAAACTGAAAATTGTAGTTCCCTAAGAATGGAGGTATTCCCTCCCTCTCTTTTCCTTTCACGCGCGTCCTCTATCATATTTAATACTCTGTGCAGACAATATGTGGAAAACCCCTTCGCCACTAGCAACGAAGATATTACGCCCTAAAATTAAAATTAGGTTCAGACTTCAGACGCACGAAGTTGTTAAGATCCTCTGTAACTGTAGAAGTCAATTTTTGTGCAACAAAAAAAAATAAATAACTGATGCTAATTTGAGATCTGGATTTAAGAAGCTACTGCGTTCAATTTTTATTTTCGTAACTATCTCCATTCAAAAAGATGCACATAATTTTCATGAAAAAGTGATAACAAGGATGTTTTTAATGGATTAATTTTTTATTTCCTAGGTAGGTGCTTGTCAACAAAAAATAAAACTCTTTCGTCATTCTGTATCTCAGCCACTGTAGATAAAAAATTAGGCTAGTCAGTATGCACTTATTCAAGAAATCACTTCTGTTAAATACATTCCAGAATTCAAACCTTTGTTGGATATTATTTCCTTTTTAAAGCCTTTATTAGAATGGATTATTATGCATAGACACTATATAGATACCTATACAGTATTATAACTCAGAATTTTATAAAAGTTTGAAGCTCTATATCTGAAGAATGAAGCGATAAATAGGTATGAAATTTCAAGGAATTATTAATACACTGTGAGGCATACGTGTGATTTTACTCGTACATAACACGAATTCTAGTGTTTCTGGAACTCACCTATTTTCAAGTTATTTATAACTGATTAACCTACATTTTTCTCCCTTCTCTTCAGATTTTTCTATCCAAAGAGAGAGAAATGTAGGTCAATCAGAGAGTTTCACAATCACCTGATTTGTTCTTTGTAGCTTCTCAGTTAATCATCTTAACTTTCACATTTTTTCTGTTCTTTTATGTTCGTACTTTATTTTGTACTTGTAATATTTTACATTGTTATGTTGTTCTGTTGAACATTATGTTTTTGTCCTATTAAATATTTTATATAAATACATGATTTCGTATTTTATACATGTTGTTTTTCCTGTGTTGTGAAAACAACATGTTAGGCTAGGCAGTTATGTCATAGGTAAGTTCTTATTTTTCAAGTGATTTCAGGGCAAAATATTACGACTGTTAGGGAAATCTGTTCTTTATGTACATAACTCCTTAAAAAATACCCAGGAAATATTCAAAATTAGTAAATCTGACTGCTGTTTAGGTAGGATTCATACTTTTTATACAAAATTTGGACTTCGGTTGCGCTGTAATTCTAGGATTTGAGAGTTCAAGTGAGTTTGTAAAGTTGTGGTTGGTAAAATTTTATGTAGCTGACAAGGTTTTGTTTGTGGCATGTTACCACCCTAGTTGGCATACCACAACTGCTGGGTCAAAATTACTCACACAGACCAAATAGCACTTCCCTTTAAAAAGACTCAGTAAGTTCTTGGTTGAAATTATTAATAACTCAGTTAACAAGGTGCATATGAAAAAATAGTATATTGCGTGACAAGTGTGTAGTGTAAGCTATTTTTTATGAGTATAAAGTCTTTGCAGATGAGCCAAAAGCGAGGCACTGGTTAAACTTTGAAAAACAAAAAAATTACAAAGAAAATAATTTAGGAAATGATATTTAAAAAAGCACAAGAACTCCAAGTTTTCTATTAGTTCGTTTATTTTCAAACAACTAAGAATGATTAAAAAATTATAAGGGAAGTAATTTCGAATAAATTTTTTTTTTCTAGAAATACCAATCCTAGCTTCTTAGTTTGAACAGCAATCGATGAATCAATAAGTGAAAGAAGATATAGGTTTCTAGATTTCCAAAATAAATAAAAATTCTCCGTTAATTTGCGTTATTTTCGTCCATTTATTTTCAAATAGCTAAATATTATTAAAAAATTTTACAAGAAGTAAGTTTAAGTAAACTTTCTCCTCTTTACAGAAATACTATCTACAGTTCTCTAACTTAAATACTGACTGCAGATTCAATGAGTGAAAGAGAAGAGGTTTCTACATTCCAAAAAATGGCATATCTCCCATTAATTTTTTTTTTTTCGTTTATTTACTGTCAAATAACTGAAAATAATTAGAAAATTATATGGAAATTTTATACATTTTATCCACTTTCAAGGATTACAAATTCCAGCTATCTAACGGAATTAGAGTCTGAGGAATCATTTGATCCTTTTCTTCTAAATTGAAATGTTTTGTTCGATTGAAAGGACAACTTGACAAACAGTTTTTCACAAATTAAAGTGAATAATAACATCAAAATGTTACACTATGTTAAAATATTTTACACCGTCACGCATCCAAATCCTATGTGTGTAAAATTATCGTCTGATTCAATGGCCAAATTTATTTCTTTTACATTCGGTATCCATGCGTGTAAAACTCAAATTTTTATATATGTGTTGTAAAAAACATTATTTATTCAAACTCAAATATATACAGCCAATTATACCTACCTGTACTTTGGTCACTTGAGTGCTACTAATTTAACAAAGTGGGTTTTATATAATTTTGGGGATTACACCCACATAGTCTACATATCCTTTTATATATGCGTGTGTAAGCACATAAAAATAGGACTGATATGACGCAGTATTAGCACCTGTAGCAAAAATAGGGTTCTCAGATATATATACACAGATGGCCATAAACTCTATCAACAAGTAGGTAGTGCAGTGTACTTGGCATCCTGACAAAGAGTTGTCACACAACTCCCCAGTGAGGGACCAGGAGGTTCATGAATGTTACCTAAATAACAGGGATCCACCATTTATCTCTGGTGTGGCAAAGCAAACTCAGCTGATGGATCTTCATTTCTCCCTCTTCAGTTTTTCACCTATACCTTTTGCTGTGGGTTTCAGTTGGTTATGCCAAGGTAGACTTGGTGGATGTGAATCATGTGCCAGTTCTTGTGGGATATTAGGATGATTCAGTTGATTGCACTCCACATCACACTATGTGGGGTTTAAGAATGGGTGTTGGGACAGCCAATGTCAAGATAAAATTGTCAGCAAAGAGGTTGTGAGAGAGAAGAAAATCCTCATCCATTGTTTCATCATGGTCTGTAGAGTTTTCACACCCAACCATGATAGTGCAGCAAAAAAGTTCCACAATTATAGACAATTCAAAAGATTGTAGCAGAGACATGCTTAGCAGCAGGCAAAGTCTGTTATAAAATTTTAAAATTGATTATCCTATATTTGTAAGGAATTGAATTGCAAGACATCCAAAAGTCTGAAAGATGTAACTGGTCCCACTTTCATTAATTCCATCACAAGTTGCAAGAGTAAGAGAAAGGGGAATCCACAAATTTCGTGTAATTTTATTGTAGGCGAGGTTAAACAGGGATGAAGTATGCATCTCCACACTTGTATTACTAAAAGAAACATTATTGAATAAAGGCTTCTCGATGGCAAGTGTTATGTCATCTTCACAAATGTGTGTGAGTGTTTGTATATCATTTTTATCAATGTCAGATGGAGGATCCACAATGGCACCTGCCATTTTGTCTTTCTTTGAGAGTCTGGATTAGTGTAGCAGCATTTTTTTGTGGACTGCAGGTGCATGTGTTGGAGCAATGCTGGTATCAGAAAAAGGGGTCTCAATAGGTGCTCTAAGATTTATCGCACCACTCTCAATGTCTTTTCTGATCAACTTGTTGGTGAAACCAAGGGTGGTGAAGGACAAATGAAAATTTTTGGTAGCTCTTGACATTTTGTTAACACAAGTTGGTATTTTGAAAGCATTATCGGTGCAGTGAATACAGCTATACATATATGGGGGCACTATAGTTAGCCTGCTGCCAAGTTGTTTAAATGTGCCTTGTATGTGGCCTGATTGAATGGTGCAAGATGTGTGGCTGTAGGTTGAGGCATTGGTGTAAAATCAGCTGAAGACGGTGGTTTATTTGCAGCCATATAGGTCGGGGTTGGATGAAGTCAGAAGCTGTAGTTAGAGGAGCTAGTGTAATACCTGCAGTCAAGTTGGAGAGTGCAATTGGAATTGACGGAGTTATTGACATTGTTAACATTAGCTCAGAATTTACAGCCAGATGTGTACTGAACAGTTCAAGAGGTGCTTGTTCATGTGCTGAGTTTTAAGAGAAAATGAGTGGTGGGTGTACCACCAAGAGTGGGGGTCCTATCAAAAGTGAAGTGAGTATCAACAGGAGAGATGGAAGCATAAAACTAGCTCCAGTTGTCTCATGCCCTCTGGCAGAGACACTGGCTATTAACCCCAACTGACTGTTCAGTTGGGAGTAGGAGCAGTCAAAAACAATCAGCCTGCCCAGTCGAATGTTTCCAATCAACTGACAAAAAAGATATGGAGCAAAAGACCAGGTTTTTTACAAATTTTTGTTCAAAAGGAAAAAAAATATTGGGATGGTAGAGTCATTTTGGCAGGCATGAAATCCATCCAATCACATCAAGGTAACTAGTCTGTGGGGATTACACTTACAGAGTTTGTGTAGCCAAGTATATATGTCTGTATAGGCATAAAAAAATAGGACAAATATAACAGTGTATCAACCAGTGGCAAAAACGTGGTTTCCCTGTGTATATGCACTGGGTGGCATAAAGTTTATCAGTGAGCATATAGTGCAGGGTGCTCAGCATCATGATTGAAAGTTGTCTGGGTAATTATAAAATTTAAAAATAATATATTTAGGAGAAAAAAAATATATAAAAATAATTTCGAGTGGATAGTGCAGACAAATATCAAAATTTTCCGAATCTGACAGGTGAGAGCAAGGACAAGAGAGATTCTTCAATTAGGGGAAATTAAAGAAAAGATGTTGCCAATTATCTTGTTGGAAAGAGAGAAAAATTAAAGATTTTCTGATTAAATGAGCGAAAAAAGGACAGAAAACAATTGTCATTGAAAGAAAAAACTTGATAACTGTAGTGAAATTATTCGTCATATAGATGTACATTTTCCCAACAGAAAAATATTACCATTTTCCCCAGAAATTTGAAATTAATAAAAAATGATGTAGTCATCGTTTTATGCAATTATTAAACAATGAAGACATCCGGTAGTCTTCCATTGTATTGTGAACACCAATAAACATTTTGTGTATTCCTTTTTGTGATTGTCTTTCTTCTCTAATAATTATTTTAATGACATTATAATATTTTCATGAAATCAGCAGTTTGGCCACCTGCATGATTTCACTTCTAAAATACTGTTGATTCTACATTAATATTTTGTTCATACTAAGAAACCAATCAAATTACAGCTCACAAATGAGAACTTCTGATTTTCTGAATTAAAATCAACTTTGATTTTAATTTTTGCTATAAATATTTATAAAATCTTTAAAAAAATTGTTTTCTTCTGCAGTCACTTGAATAGTCCAATACTGTTGTCTACTGTTAAGGTCTACTATAGAATAATAGATACTGTTTGTTATAATAATTTACATCAATACAAACTATTTTCAATTAATTGTGAGTTCTTTATTCAGTTAATACCAGTGTGCTTTTATTTCTCCACTTGACTTAAACTAGTGGCAATTTTATTACTCTTCTACACCTTTTTCTGCCAGTACAATACCTATTAGTCCTCCAATAAATATACTAAAAAGAGACAACTATTGGTGAATTCTCGATAAAAGGAAAGAAATAGAGAAAAAAATGAAAATCAAAAATAGAAGCAAATGAAACAAAAGCAGTTCTTCTCTCAAGGTCGGTGAAAATTACTCATAAAATATGAATAACATTTTCCCATTCAACTAAATCAAAACAATCCATAAAAAATTACATCTCTCCTAATTACCTAAAATTTGCCTCATCAATCGATGGAATCGAGAGCAAATCTAGGAAAAGAATGTCAAGGTAACAAAATTTACTGAATTTTGGAGGAGAAACACAATAAGAAGAAAATAGAAGGACTTCTCCTACCATAATTATCGGCTAAAAATTGAAAATATAAAAGAAAATCGATGTTGGAAGAGTATACCTATTTGGTAAAAAATATCAGAGGTGGTCGTGAAAGGAGGGAAGAAGAGAGAAAGAAAAAAGTTTTAGCCATCTATAAAGTGAAAATGGAAAAAAAATGTCCGTATTATATATATATATATATATATATATATGTGTGTGTGTAACTATCTTTTAATTTACCTACTACATCAGCCTCATAAGTGAGATGCTGGATGCTTCTGAATATTGGTTATTTGTGAAAATTTCAAACAGCTGTAATTCAAAAACTAATGAGAGGATTTGATTTGTTGGCTCTTCTTTGAACTTGACTGATATATAGATTCAAAGTATGCACATGTCAAATTTTATCACAAACTAAAGAATTACGCTCGTCAGCTACCTCCAATGTCTTCAAATTCCAAATTTGAACAGCCTCCATTTTGAAACTAATGAATGGATTCATCACATCTTTATACTTGACTGACATGTGGGAAGCTAAATTTTGTCTCAATCCATAAAGATAGGTGACAAATTTTGTTATATTTTGTATTTATATAATTATTATGCACCTATATATATAATATAGATATAAAGGTAGATTCTACGAAATCTATCTATAACAATAATTTAGCCTGTGCAAAAATTAAGAGGCCCAAAAATTGGGGAGGGCAAATAAGCAAAAATTGTGAGGTGAAAAAAATTTTTCACAATTTCCTAGGCACCAATAACTTTTGAGGTCTGCGCCCGCTAGTGGTGCTGTAGTTCTGAAGAAATGGAATCACCAACACACACACACACACACATAAACAGACTTTTCCATTTATTTACTTGTAACCAGTTATAAATATAAATGTTAATGAAGCGAATTAAAGCGAAGCTTCCTTATGTACCCACTCACAGAGAGCAATTCTATGATGATGCCATTGCTCTTAAATAGCTAAACAAAAATTAACAGAAATTTTTAGATAACATCTGAGCCCGATATCCTATATTCGATCGATTAAAGTAAAAAAATTCTGATTTTCTACCCGGGTCTGCACAGCAATTTTTATTTTTATTTTTCGAAAATTTAAATCTTTTCAGTTCGTATTCCGAATTTTGATAGGCAATAGATTATAATAGTATATTTTTTCTTAAAAACTGAGTAATGCATTGGATTTTTTTTCGAAATAAGTTTAAATTTTAAATTCATTTTTGGATTGTAAAATTGAGTGATACATTGTAACATATATTTTGTAAGGCCCTGAACTGTTCATTTTTTATTGAACCACTCATTGAGTGCCCTATAATCCAAAAAGGGTTGATTACGCTTTACTATTTTATTTTTTGACAGGCACAGCCTCCGATACTGAAGTGCGAGGTTTCACTTCCAACATGATTGTGTGATGTGACCTAAGTAAACTTTTTTCAGGTGAAAGGGTCATTCTAAGTAACCTACTTTACTTCAGTTATGGTTATGGGGTTTGCTTTTAACCCACAGAACCTACCTAGTATTAAATTATATGTACATAAACAGACTACAGTCCAGTAAGTTAAACGCTTTGTCAGGTTTTTTATGCACCAGATACCCTCAGATTTTCACCAATATCTTCAGAATGTTCCCCCTGTTGATTCAGACTGGTATTCATGAAGTAGTTCAGCCTCACTGTTGTATGAAACAGTCAAAAGTTTGCGAACATTTATCTGGGGATACCGTCGACTACGAATAATAAGTTCCTACAGGCAGGTGTAGAATCTGTAGATTCTGTAAATTCGGCTACAGAATTTATAGAAACATGTTCAGGCAGGTTACAAAGGTACAGAACTTACAAAATATTGTTCGGGCAAGTTTCTTTAAATTACAGAATTCCAGAATCTGGTTGGAGCCGGCAGTGATGGACAATTCCTGGGAATGGTCAGTGAAGATGATTACTACTTCCTTATACTTTATTTTAAGACCTTCCCCATTAATTTTCATTTGGTAAAGCATGAGAAAATTGAAAATGTCTAAAGGGATTGTAAAAATGGGTACTGCACCCACAGTAAATCACTTTAGAAGAAACAAAAAATAATAATAAATGAAATTACCCCCTTCTTTGTACACCGATTCCATAATTAATTTAAAATTCAGGTATACAATAACTTAGATGCATGGCATTATATAGGAGTTCAATTTGAAAGTTCCCATTAAAAAAGAAATAAAAACTAATTATATTTGAATTATTTGTAAAAATAAAAGAAGAAGTGGAGAAAAAACTAGGCTTGTCATTTTTCTTTAACTAGGACAAAATCATGTCTTTTTGACTAAAAATAAAAAAAATAAATAAAACGAAACAAACACCAACCTTACTACTTTTTTTTTTTTTTGTTTTCAACACCCTCCGAAACAATTTATTCCTGTTAAAATAACTTCTATAATTCATTCAGTAGATTTATTTTCAAACCTGATGACACGAAAATTCAGAGTTCAAAAACATTTTATTTTTTAAACGAACTTATTCTAAATAATTTCTTCCAAAATTTTTTAAAGCCTTCACACTTCACATACTTATTTCAAATAGGTATTTTGTATCGTGATATGTTACACGATCCACTGCGCACCTACAGGGCGCAGAGGTTTGGCAACAGCGTATAGTACGCTGACTGTCTGTACTGGTGTTGTGGCGGTCGCCAAGCAGTTGCACTTCGGTGAGGAGGAGTGTGACTACGTTATTTTATGAGTCTCTCGGACTATAAACGAAGTTAGGGCTAAGGCCACTACATGGTAGCAGGAGCAACAAACCTCCTCCCTATAATAAGATTTCCCTTAAAAGAAACCTTATACAAAACTAGAATTGAAATTAATTAACGCTAATCACGAAATATTAATTCCAATAAAATGAAAAATTATATTCTATCTTCTTTTTTCGTAAGAAAATACGAAATAATTCTTCATACAAAAAAAAAAAAAAAATCGCTTCCACCGTTCAAGAAACAAAGTACTTGAATATACTCTGTAATATTGTGAAAACCTCATAATATATAATTTATTTTACAAATAAATATGCTGTGAAGATTATCTTTTAAAAAAAGAATAATTTCCATCAAGAACTAGGGACGACCAATTAAATTTGCCGCCCCCAGTAATTAATACGTACATAATAATGAAAATCGGAATTATTATTCATACACGACTATGTAAGTAGAAGGCTAAAAAATTCCACTAATGTGAAATTTTTATAGCCGCCCCCAGCATATAGTGTCCATCTACAGTCATTTTCGTAATTGGCGGCAAAAATATTATTGAAATTAATATGGCCGCCACACACGAAAATACGTAAAAAGAATTTAGCCGTTAAAACGACGACCAAATACAAGGAAGATTTCCGAGAAATCCTTCCATCGAGAAATATTTTTTTTGTCCTCATAAAAAATATACGTAAGCAAGAGAGAAAGAAATAATATTCTCTCTCCCTCGCACTCATAGGAAATTAGACTAATTCTTATAAATGATGAAAAATATACGATTTCACGTCTCATCTACATCGATCATGTAGATAAGACGAAAAATGGTATAGGTCGAAGGTCAAAGTATTGACTTCATCGGCCGATGCATGCTTGCAAATTCTTGCAATCATACAATACAATACGCATCGTATTATATACCAATACTATCACACTTAATAAAGGTGACAGTATACTCCTTACGCACACAATCACAGTGAACGAACTGGGTAGTTATACGCGCATGCGCAGAAGAACTACCCTAGACGTACGAGGACATTTTCTACGACATCAGGTTGTAGAAGATGCCATGCGTAATAAGTGCTCCCGTTCGTTTTATTGTTTTTTGTCAAAAAAGTGAATTTTATTGTGTGATTTTAATTAAATTTTAATAAAAACTTAATAATTAAGCGTTCCAAAACATTTTCGTATTAGTACGAACCTCGTAACGCCATTAATAGTGATTTTTTTTCGTGTTCAAAAATTTCGGTAAATCACTATGCATAAATTAAAGTTCGAATTAATTTATTTCTTATAAAACGTGTTTTAAATCCAACATTTTATTACAGTGTCAACCTGTGTTTCGATCTTCAAAATCGGGAGTTCACACTGTTCCATCTTCAAAATTCAAAAACGTGACAGCAGAATAAAATTACGCAATTCCGTAAGTTTATAAAATAATTAATTTTAGCATCATTAATTATGCAATTTTCGTGAATTAAGGACTTCAGTTTTTTCACAAAAACCCTTAATTATTTCGTAATAGATCGCAATTATTGTTCGATTTCCGCCATTAAAAAAGACGTGCGACGCAAAAATTCCGATCTTACAAAGAATAAGAATTACCTATTTAAGTAAGTTTTACTCTTTGCCTTTTAAATAATTAATAATTTTATTAATTATGCCTAATAAAATGCCATTTTATGCACATTTTATAAAAATTATTTAGTCTTTCGTTAGAAATATGACTCGCTCACCCATTTAGTGTTTCGACAAAAATGGAGAAACGAATTATTTTGTGCGAATTTTTAGGTTCGGACATTCATAAACTTTCGTCAGGACGTAAGCTTATAGGAAAAATAATTAATTTTATTATTATTAATTATGCCAATTATAATATAAAAGGTTTTTTCGTGTTACTAATACCCTTTATATATCAACAGGTCGCAACTCGTACTTCGATTTTTCGTACCGCGACCCGTTCCTCTACCAAATACGTACGAGAAAAAACCCGTTCTTCGTATTCGTAACAGTCGATCCAATAAGAATAATACTCACGTGCTACGTAAGTCTTATAAAAATATTAAAATAATTAATTTCTTTTTATTATTTTATCATGCCATTTATTATATTATGTATTTTGAAATAATATTTATGGCATCCTAATAACGCAAACTATTAATTTGAGAAAAATTAATAGATTACGTATTATGGACATAAGCCCATAACAAAATTTATATTTTGTTATTATTATGTGCATTATTACTTGTGTATTTTTGCGACATTGGAAACCTCATTGCGCCCCTGGGTCACGCCAAAATTTTTTTTGCGTGACCCAAGGTAAAAACATATATGGTTTCTAGGTCCTGAAAATACGAATATAAATATTTAGCGTAATTGAAACCTCATTGCGCTTACGGGTCATGCCCAAATTTTCTTTGGACATGACTCGTAATAAATAATAATTAATTTTATTAAGTTTTTTATGAATAATGAAATTAAAACTTCATTTCGCATACGGGTCATGCCCAAATTTTCTTTGGACATGACTCGTAATAAATAATAATTAATTTTATTAAATTTTTTATAAGTAATGGAATTAAAACTTCATTGCGCCTACGGGTCATGCCCAAATTTTCTTTGGACAGGACTCATAATTAAATACTTATTATTTTTCAATTTTTTAATTTTTTAATAATGAAATAAATATTCATTATACTTAAACATTACACCCAATTGACTAATTTGGACGTAATATTTTACGAATAATTAATTAATATTAAATAAAATTTTTTCAAAAATTTTCAAAATTTTATAAATTTTAATTATCAGTATTACTGTAATCTTACACAAACCCTTATTATTGTGATTTGTCTAAAATACAGTATAATGTCTCATACCTCTGAGCGATCACGGCATTCGATAATATCCGGAAACTCAACCGTTGCTGAGGAGAACCTCCCAACCCCACCTCCTCCACCAGGTTTCCCCCTGTTGGAAATTGCTGAGGAAAATAGGGTTATGGAGTATACCCAAGAGCAACTGGACGAGTTGAACCGGGTGAAATCAAATAAACCCGCGTTCTCGGTCCAACCAAGAATTGATGAAGCCAGGAGGTCAGTCCATCCAATACCTGGTACCTCCAGGGACAGCATTGGGCCGCCCCCAGGATTCTTCAATACGATCCCACAAACACCGGACGTGGACATGGGCAGTGTCAGTTCCTGGGACCAGCAGGAACTCTTTCAGTTCTCACAAGCGGTATATACAGCCGGAGAATACTGTAAAGAACTCAACGCCATGCTGGAATCTCCGGATCTTTCCTCCACTCAAGCACGTCGACAGCTAAAGGCTATACGCTTCCAAGTTGAAGAAATACGTCACATTCCACGCGGGGCTCCACTAACGGAGACTAAAGAATCTCGCAGCGCTATCCGGGAACTACTCTGCCTGGAAGGAGAAATTGAAGAACGTTTTCCGATTCTCCAACCCGCAGTACATACAGCTCCCAGGATGGACGTTGACGATGGTTCCACTTCACGGAAATCGCTACCGGACTCTGTTCATGTCGAACAAAACGTTGTCCCGCCAGCCGCCGGCCCCAATCTCCAAAACTTCACTGAAGAGGAATTGGATAGACTGGCCGAACAACGAATTCGAGCACGACAGATACGGATGGAAGAGGAAATTGCGTTGGAGAACAAGAAACGTTCCATCGCCACTGAAATTGCCCAAGAATTGGCCAATATTCAGGATGTGGAACGGGACTTGCAAAAACAGAAGGAGCACCTTCAAGAAATGAAGGAGGCTGCCGAACAAGTCTTCAACACTAACTACCACGATTTCCACAATACTTACGTATCACGACCACTTCGTAGAGGTAAGCAAGTTACTTCTACTAATAACAATAATTTGGATACATCCGCAAAACGATCGACTCCATCTTATGAAAAAACACGAGATGAACCGGTACATAAGAGATTACGTACTGATTCAACTCGTACAAATTTTAATCATGAAAGATTTTTGAAAAATGCTTCACGCATTCAAAATTCTTTAACGGCATTAGTCCCTAAAACTATAGGTGACCAATTTAATACGGTAAATTCTCAATTATCTGAGGATTTAGATCCAATTCCTAAATGTTGGGAATTGGATCCATCCAATAACACGGATGATATCCCACTTAATATTAAGACACCTAAATATTGTTTAGATAAATGGGATGGAAAAATTTTAACTTATCCAGGTTGGATAAGAAGTTTTAAAATGTACGTACATCTACGTGCAGATATTGGCATACCCCACAAAATTAAAATTATGCAAGACGCAATGCCAAAGGATTTGGTCAAAAAATTCAATCATTTTGCACCAGATAAAGTAGGGTACGATCAACGTTTGCAATTCTTAAACGATCGTTTTGGAGATTCGTCCAAAGTAAAGGCCGAGATCTGGTATCAGATCACAGCTTTTCCTAAAGCTTTAGACAACATCTCCTCTATCCAAGACAGTATGGATGGAATGGCTGTTCTTATCGACAGATATAGGATAATCTCCAATATTGTCGATGAAGAGCAAGTATTTAACGTAGCGGTCAAAAAATTTCCACAACGATCCTACATTAATAATTTAAAAAGTAGCGAGAGACACGTCTCTCATCTTTTTTCAGCAATTCGCGAATTTATTAAAATTTTCGAATTAATTGAGGACAGAGATGCTCCTCCGAAAAAGGATTTTGGGAACAAAAATAAAAATAATCCCCAAAATAAAAATGAAAGCAATAGAGGTAAGCCTAAAGGCAAACCCGCTTTTGCGGCTGCCACGTTTGAAAAAACGGACAATAAAAACAAAAAGAAAGGAAAAGATAATTCTAATCCTTCAAATAAAAAACAAAATAATAAAGAAAAATCTAATAAAAAAGACAATTCTTTATCTTCTTCTGTTTCAGAGGAACAGAAACGGGCGAGTTTGCGGCAAGCGCAGAATACTCCACTGGGAGTAATCAACACACCGCACCCGCAGGATAGGCAATGCATTTTTTGCAAGGGAAAGCATCATGCTTTCCTCTGTACGCATCGCGCCTATAATACGCTTGAAAAGCGTATGGAGTTTTATAACGAAAATATGTTATGCGATCTCTGCGCTGAATCGCATCCCGGAACGGACTGCCCGAAGAAACCGCCAAAGAATTGCAAATGGTGGTTATGCCTTGCTGAGGACCATCATTCCAATCTTTGTCCGAAGGCAGATTACCCGATCACAGCTGGTAAGGTCGATAACTGGATCGCGACCTTAAAGGACAGAAGAGAACTTCTGAGTAAGTTTAACATTGACTTTAAAAATGAAAAGTCAATACAAACTTTACAAGAAAACCCTTCTAATTTACAGAACAAGTTGGATACAAAAAGCATTAAGCCGATTGCACCAACACCGGAGTTGACATCACATCAACAAAAGGCGTTACCTGTAAATAGTAAGTGTTTTACATCTCTTAGTAAATCTAAAAAATCTTCAACTTTTTTAGTTTTTGAATCATATGCTTCATCCAAACACACAAAAGAGCCTATAAAAATTCAAGGTTTTTTCGATTGTGGAAGCATAGATACTTTTATAACCAAAAATTATGCTTACAATAAATTAAAATGTAAGGGATATGATCAGGAATGGTTATCTTTGGGAAGTTTACAATACTTGAACGCAAAACCAACTAAGTCTCACTCAGTTGATTTTAATCTTTTCACTCCAAGTGGAAATATTGTACCAATCACGGCGAAAACTTTAGATCACATAACTCGTGATCTAAAGCAACCGGATTTGTCAAAATTTCGAGAAAGTTTTCCTGAATATGCAAACATCGAATTTGCATCTTTGGAAGAAAAACATATGATTCAATTACTTTTAGGAAATGACTATATGTGGTCTTTTGTTACTGAATTAAATCATATTTCTACCTCGCTGACACTTATCAATACCGAATTTGGTTATATGTTAGGTGGTCTTTTAGAAGATAGTGAGTTAATTAATGAAACTTTCTCCCCAACATTTTTTGCTGACCCGCACAAAGTAGAAAATTTGTGGAAACTCGACGCTATAGGCATCGAGTCGAATAATTTACAAGAAGCCAAAGCAGATGCCGAAGCTCTTGAATTATTTTATAAAGACATCAAAATGGTTAATAACAGATACCAAATTAGATGGCTTTATCGAAACAATCCACCACCTCTATCCGATCATTATAATCTCTGTTATAAAAGACTGGAGAACCAGTTACCAAAATTACGGAAATCACCAGAGTTATTTACAAAATATACCGAATATTTTGATTTATTAATCGAATTGGAAATGATCGAATATGTAGACCCTAACGCTAAATTGGGATTGATACATTATATGCCACACAAAGGCGTATTAGATTTAACTAAAAGCACCCCATTACGAGTTGTTTTTGATGGCTCTGCCAAAACTAAACTTTCTAAACATTCTATTAACAATTGCATGTTTAAAGGCGCAAATCTCTTACCAGATTTGGTACAAATACTTCTTACTTTCCGCAAGGATAGATTTGCTATCATTGCGGATATTAAGAAAGCATTTCACCAAATAGGACTCCACCCTGATGACAGGGATGTTACACGATTTTTATGGGTAAAAGATCCTCATAAATCGTTAACCAGGAGTAATATGGTGGTATATAGATTTCAAAGGGTTCCTTTTGGTATAATATCTGCTCCATTTTTATTAGCAGCTATATTAATGCACCATTTCAAGGTGACTGACCCTGAATTCTATGAAAAATTTGCTAATCATTTATATGTGGATAATTTAGTAACTTCATTACCCACATATCAAGACATGAAAAATCTTCATGACCGTGCAAACAAATTGATAACGGATATTTCCATGGAACTTTCCCAATGGGGCACAAATTGTATTCCATTGAGAAAGGACTTTAATCCGATAGATGCACTAAGTAAACCTCAAATTAAAGTTTTAGGTCTAACTTGGGACATGGATAAGGATATAATCTTTATAAG
Organism: Ericerus pela; assembly: GCA_011428145.1. Taxonomy (NCBI): domain Eukaryota; kingdom Metazoa; phylum Arthropoda; class Insecta; order Hemiptera; family Coccidae; genus Ericerus; species Ericerus pela. The sequence goes on from WOFM01000169.1 coordinate 1,381,716, forward strand.
CGATCCAAAGAAACAGATCGAATATAATAACTGGTCAAAAAGAAAATTTTTGAAAGTTATATCTCAATATTTCGACCCACATGGCTGGTTTGCACCAGCTTTCGTCCCATCAAGAGTATTTATAAAACAATTGTGGAACGAAGGGTATAAATGGGATGAGATTATTCCAGAGGCTCTTCAACCAATAGCAAATGAATTGGTTAAAGATCTATCCCTCTGTACAAATTATTGTTTGCCCCGACAAATTTTTTCAGGGACATTCAATCCGAATAAATGCCAATTACATGTGTTTGTAGACGCATCTAAAACAGCATATTGTATGGTAGCGTTTTTACGTTTCCATAATCCTGAAAATGACACAGCGAATGTTCGTTTTGTAATGGGAAAATCCAGAATTGCCCCAATGAAACCTATGACCATTCCACAATTGGAATTGTTAGCGGCACTCATTGGGACAAGAGGAATCCGAAATATTCGGAAACCATTAAACATTGCTGACAATCCAACCTATATTTGGTCTGACAGCAAATGTGTACTTACATGGATGTTGGAACGTAAAGTCTTAACGCAATTTGTACAAAATCGCGTTGAAGATATAAAAAACACTCCCAACATTGAATTTAGGTACGTTCCCACACAAGAAAATCCAGCGGATGTTGGATCTAGGGGAATAGAAATAACTGAATTGTTTAAGACAACGTGGTGGTCAGGACCAAATTGGCTCAATTATAGCCCAGATACCTGGCCTATTACTGATCTCCACATTATTCAATCATTACCAGAAGAAGAAGAATCTTCTCCTGTAACACAAACTCTAAGGGAATCATTTTTAGTCTCCGATAAATATTCAGGTTTAATCCCTAAATCATCGGATGACGTATTTGATAACCGCAAACCGGCTAAGTTAAAAAGAAAACTTAAATCTAAAAAATGGCAAATACCTCAGTTTGTTATGGAAAAAGAAACGTTTATGTGTCAAGTGAAATCATTTGCCACACAAAATGTTATTCCACAACAACCTCAGAATTTGGAAGTAACAGACACTCCTCTCGACCTTTCAAATACACCAGCCAAAAAAGAAGATAGTTTCCCGTATGAATACTTCATGCAGGGAACTATGACATCTCCTTTTAATATTGACCCAGAAAAGTTTAACTCTTTAACTAAATTAGAAAAAACCTTCTTTACTTGCTTAAATGCAATAAGAAAGTTTTCTCAGAAAAGACTTAAACGTAATAGGTCAATGAAACCTTATGCAATTTTACCCAACACATATCAGTTTGGGTTGCTATGTTTCATATATACAGATCAGAGAAAACACTTCCCTGAATTGTATAATATATTCTTGGGACCTAACCCCCCTGAATATATAAATTATAACAAATTTCATATAGTAATAGATGAGTCAGGAATTCTCAGACTCAAAAATTATTTACCAATAACACCTTTTACAGAAGATGTGTTATCTCCTGTCTTACTATATCCAAAATCACACTTAACAAAATTAATTTTGTTAAATGTACATGAAATGCACTGTCATGCAGGAGTAAAATATACTATGGCTGCCTTCAGACGTAGTTACTTTACACCCAAAGCAATGCAACTCATGCCTAAAATTTTGAAACAAGCTTGCTTAGTCTGTAAAAAACATTCTAACAAACCGTATGAGCAACCAACTCATTCGGCTTTACCTGATTTCAGGTTAATGCCATTTTCACATCCATTTACCTATACAGGAGTGGATGTATTTGGACCATTTTTAATTTTTGACGAATTCTTGAAAAAGAAAAAGAATGTTCAAGCAACACCAACGTCACCAAAATATAAAAAATGGGTTCTAATTTTTACATGCCTTTCTACAAGGGCTGTTTATTTCGTCTCTCTTTCCTCACTTAGGACAGATGAAATTTGGGTAGCGTTCCAAACTTTCTTTGCAGATAGGGGAACACCGAAAGTTATACTCTCGGATAATGCAGCCCAATTTGCATTGATTGCAACACTTCTCCCTAAGTTTTGGGATACGTTTGTTACAAACAGTGAAGTTAGCAATCAATTACTTAAAAAAGGTATATCTTGGTACTTTACACCTTCTAAAGCCCCATGGTATGGAGCCTCTTTCGAGAGGATAATAGGCATTTTTAAACCTATGTTCTATCGCGTAATGGGAGCGGACCCTCATCATCAACATAATTTTCAAATTGCTTTGAAAAATATTCAAGTTGTACTTAATGAGAGACCCTTATGCCCTGCGGTAGATAATGCTGAGCAATGGACCCTCACTCCAGCTCATTTCTTGCACGCAAACTTTAGAACGTTTACGTTAGATCTAAACAAGCCCTTGGATGAATCTACTCCAACGACTAAATCCCTACAAAAATTATGGGAACTAGATCAAATAAATTTAACCAAGTTATGGACAACTTGGAAAAATTTATACCTCCCCTTTTTAAGAGATAAAGTTCAAAAAGGTGTCGATAATGTTTACAGAAACGTACCCTTTGAACCTAAAATTGGGGACATAGTCCATGTCTTGGACTATATGACAAAACCAGGCGTATACAAAATTGCCAAAATTGTTACGTTGCACCCCTCTCGTGATGGTAAAGTTCGTCACGCAGATGTATTACTGCCTAATTCTAATGTAATAAGTAGACCAATAAAGTTTCTTGCCCCATTAGAATTAAACAGTGATGATAGAATTCCAACAACCTCAAGTTGAAACTCTATAATTGTTCTGAAAACTAGACATACTCGACTAAGCATATAGAAATTGAAACAATGGAAATTGGCACCATACATTCAATTCCTATTTAACTGACTTTGGAGTTAAGAATTTTATTCATTACTCATTAACACCGTCCAGCCCCTTTTTAAAAGTGTAAGCGGGTGATAAGTGTCAGTAGGTACCTAACAATAATAAGATTTATTATATTTTAATAATGCATATAATAAACCTTATACAAATTTGCTAATTTCCCATTCTTCCTTCACAGAATTCCTAATATATGGCCAAAACTCTTATCCTACACCCGAAGACAATGTCCGGCAATTTGTGGACAAGCAGTCAAAAAAGAAACTATAAAATAAAAATTTCATAAGTTTTTTACTTTTTCACGTTTTTAATAATTTTTTACGTTTATGTTCCTTTATGACTTTCCTTGTAACTAGTCTTAGTCATAATATTGTTTCTTGTTTTGTTTGAATTTTTTCATTTAATAAACTTGTTTAATATTATATGTATGTCATTACCTCTAACAAGGTAATTTTTTTTCAGAACAGCAACAACTGATAAACTGACCATAGAGGTCAGATTGGTGTACACCGCCCCCAGTATCGTGATATGTTACACGATCCACTGCGCACCTACAGGGCGCAGAGGTTTGGCAACAGCGTATAGTACGCTGACTGTCTGTACTGGTGTTGTGGCGGTCGCCAAGCAGTTGCACTTCGGTGAGGAGGAGTGTGACTACGTTATTTTATGAGTCTCTCGGACTATAAACGAAGTTAGGGCTAAGGCCACTACATTTTGGACCATAAGTACTCAAATAAATTATAGGTACATATAGTATAGGGGCCTTTAGAAAGTGATAAAATTCACATCAAAAAGATACAACAAAAATTTTGAGAAAACATAGAGGGGCTTTATTTTAAATCAGTACCTAGTTCTGTTTTAAAATTTTGAAAAATAATGTTTTTCTTTAATATTCACAACCTATGGAGTGTAAAATGTTCTGAAGGTTTTTATAACTGTAGGTATAGTCACCACCACAACTACAGAAGGTGATGCTTATTCTAGTATTCTGAATGTGTGCTAGCCAAGCTCAATATGAAAATTGGTAATAAAGACAAAGTATAAAGCTGTGAGTGCAAAAAGGTAGTTTGTGGACTAGAAGTCCACAAACCCGCTAAGTAATTGATGAGTTTGTAAATACACTCGTTTGTTTCAATAATCCATCATCACACCACTCTCCTCCTAGTAAGTTTTTAGAGGAAACTTTTAGTGACAGATGATGCCAGTCAAGTATAGCGCAGCGTTCACTACTTTACTCATAGAAAACTGTTTATAAGGTAGGATTGCCTGGTTAGTTTGTTCGAAGATATTCAAATTGGATGGGGAGAGGAAGTTTAGTCAGATGAAGTCTTGAGGTAGGAGGAAAGAATTGTCCTGACACTCGAGGATGGAGGATCATCTTCATGGCCAAACTATGACAGAAGGCAAAGGCCAATAATATGGTATCACCATCATTCATTGGGAACCAGTTCTGCAAACAACTGCCCAAAAGCATTGTGTAGTGTCTGGCTACTGTAGGTACCACAGTAATAAATACATCTGAGAACCTAGACTTCCTGACAAGAAGTGCTAATAGTGTATTAGAACATACATGGTCGACAACATCAATAAATGCGCTGTCAGCAGAGAAAGGAGAATTAGCTCAACTTTAAGCCCAAATTGATCAGCTAACTAATGAGGTGAAGAAAAAGAATAATAAACCAAAAAATAATGGTAGAAACAACAATCACTCAAAAATCAGGAGCAATAATAAAAGTACTGATAGAATATCAATGTCTAAAGACCAAAATAACAGTTCTACCAAGGGTCAAAGTCCAACTCCCCCTAGAAGACCATCATCCAGATCTTTGACTCAAAATTGGGATGATAAAACCTGCTTTTTCCACAACAGGTTTGGTGCAGCAGTCACCAAGTGTAATAATCGATACCAATGGTGGGTAAAACCCTATAAGAAGCCTGGCCTATGAAACTAAAAAGAGGAGTAATCTATGCGGCCAAAGACCCTTCAAAAAAATACTCATGCTGCCTGTTCATAAAGGACAGGACAAACAGGAGATGATACTTAAATGACTTGGGTGCAGATCTGAGCATATTGCCAGTAAACAAAAATCTGAAGGCACTTCCTCTGAAATACTATTTCCAAACTGTTAATGGTCAAGACCTTCCAGCTTATGGAATAGAAACCAGCAAAGTAAGCACTGGTTTGCAAAGAGACATGATGTGGTCCTTCACAATTGTGGATGTTCCAACACCAATCCTGAGTGCAGATTTTCTCGCACATTGTGGCCTGATCATAGACCTTGTGACATCTGAAAACAACGTACATCCCAAGTATAGGGGTTTGATATCACGATTTGAAGTATATCAGCGAGTTTCGAGAATTCTTAGAGTCGAGACCACAAGTCAGCTCAAACAGTTAGGCCACCAGTCTACCAGTGAAAGCTCCCAAGGCCTACATGGTATGTCGCGCAATTTTGAGTAGGTGAATGAAATAAGTAGGCCAACCCATTGATACAATTCACATTTTTATTACATTGAAGTTATTTACAACTAAATATGAAAGAATATTCCAACTAAGCGTGTTCATCGTTGGAATTGAAAACAGTTTGGAAATGGATCCATATAATTCAGCTAACGGCATTCACATTTCAAATAGTTTTGGTAAAAACAACTTGAAAAAAGGTGACTTGTTGTCAAAACAAAAGCTGTAGTATGTTGTGAATATTGTTAAGTATTTACAATGAATGGAATTAATCAACGTATAAAATGAGACTGACTGTTCATAGTTGAACCAAAATTGTGAACAGTTGAGAGAGATAAGGTATTGGTTCACCAATGATCAAATTCGAAGATACAGGTCACCACATAGTATATAAAAGTAATCGATTACGGTGTTGTATATTTTGTAAAAAGGGAAGTTATTTTCATGTTGACTCGATGTATTTGTCTGTGGACTTACCATTAATACAACCTTATAATTCGTGAGCCATTCCCTACTAGTATATAAGCGATTGAAATTTGGTGGTGATGTGAAGGAAGGCTGTGGGTTTTCAGATGTCACAACCTTAAACATGGAAAGATCATAGATAGTCAAACTAATCTATGGGTGGAAGGCAAAACGCTAGCGTACCAACTGGACACAAATATTTCCAGTTTCACTGACAAACAATTCTTACGGATTCTGCCTGACTATCCTGGAGTTGTACAGCCATCAGATTGCAGGCATCCTACATACAAACATGATACAGTCCATTACATTGAGACTAAAGGACCTCCTTGCCACGCTAGAGCCTGCAGGCTACTGCCTGATAAGCTTAAAGTGGCACGGGAATACTATGACAACATAATAGGGGAAGGCATATACCATCTCTCAAAAAGCTCACAGAGTTCTCCAATCCACATGTTGAAAAAAGCAAGTGAAGAGTGTGGAATTGTTGGTGACTACAGGGCCTTAAATGCCAAAACAGTTCCTGATCACTATCCAGTCCCCAATATCATGGACTTCAACACGGCAAAACAATGTTCACAAAAATTGACATCAACTAGGCATTTCATTAAATTCCAATGGCTGAATAGGACATACCAAATACAGCAGTTATAACCCCCTTGATTTATTCAAGTACCTTCAAATGCTGTTTGGACTCCATAATTCAGCACAAACTTTCCAAAGATTTATCAATGGACTGTTTATGGATTCGCTGTTTGCCAATGCATATTTGGATGACATATGCATTTGCTCTGAAGGCGGTGAGCAACAGCACAAGAAGAACATAAGAGCCATTATACAGCATATACATGCTGCTGGCCTTACTGTCAATGTTGAAAAAATTTTATACAAACAAACCAAGATTGATTTTCTTGGCTATGAAGTCTCGACCAAAAGCATTTCCCCCTTGAAGACCATGGTAGAGCCAATACTGAATTTCCCAAAGCCCTCAAATGTTGCTGAACTAAGGCATTTCTTGAGGATGGTAAACTTCTATAGACGTTGCATAAAAAATGCTGTAAAAAAACCCTAATTTTATTTAGGCCCGCCAGTAATTTTTTAGTTCAATAGAATAATATTAACCTTCTAAAGTTCTAAAGACAAACCTAATCCAGGATTTTGCGTGCTTAAAAAATATAGAGCTTTGTTTATATTTTTTGTCCTAATTTTCTACGAAGCTTGGTTTATCAGAGTGAACTATTCGACATTTTTTTCTCAAAATTTTCATACAATTCTTCGAGAAAAAAATTGGTACGCTCAGTACGCTCCTAATACTACATCTTTAGCGGAAAATTTTCTTGTAGAGATTGATTCGACAACGTTACAATTTACATCGTAGTTTTACCCTTTTCATGAAAAAAAATCAACTGTTTTATCCAAATTATACCCACTCTCATAAGGAATAAAAACGAGGACATTTTTTAAATATTTCTTTAGTTTATACTTCAAAAATTCGACACCCTTGTCGAATAATTTAAACATAGAAAAAATTACCAAGTGTTAGGCGGAAATGAGGAACAGCAAACATTTCTTCATTAGCAAGGTGAACATAAATAAAGAACGAATTTCAATTAACATCTACCTTCCATAATCAATTCTCGTCGAGATTTAGGCCCGCATTAATCGTATTAAATGAAAATTACATCCTTACGGATGTTAATTTCCGACTTTATTAAGGAAAAAAAATACTCTTCGGCTACCTACCTAATTCCAGAAAACTCTCGCTCAGAATATCAAACGATTTCTTGTCTTTTCGTCTGTTTACTTAATTTTTTGGCCAAGCAAGAAGAGAAAAAAACGTATAAAATTTATGCCAAACTCTTGTCTTCACTAGAAAAAAAATTCCAAGTGATACAATAAGAAATTGTTTCTATTCAGGAAACAGAAAAATGAAAAACATTTAGAAGCGCCTACATTCAGTCAAAGAGGATATTTTTATTTGCATTATCAAAGGTTATAAGAACAGGTGTTTTTAAGATGGTGTTGTATTTAGTTATGTTTAAATCATCAATTCTGCAAGCTTTTCCGTGACTTTGTACTAATAACCTAAACTCTCACCTCTGTAACCCGTGTTCGAATCCTTATTATGTTACTGAAAATTTTTTTGTAATTTTATTTTTTCATTATTATTTTTTTGTTTTATTTTTACGTTGTAGGTATCTGTCAGAGTGAATTACCCAGATAGATTCTTGTATTAAAAAAAAAAAAATCCCAAAACTGTCTGGAGATGTCTATTTTTTTCTCTCTAGTACTTTTTGTCTGTCATCTGTTTATAGATGCAACTGAAAACACCCAAAAAAACATCCTGTTTATCTGATCACAGGCGCTTGTAAAACATTTAGCCATCAGTTGGACATTTGATAAAATTGAATTGATAATGTTACTATATTTAACTTGTTTTTCACTTTGTAGTATGGATTTCGCAGAGTCAGTTATCTATTATGTGCAAGTTTTCTCAAATTACTGCACGTATGTGGTATACCAATTGAGGTAGCTTCATTTATAGAGAATTCAACCCATTATTGAGACCCTCCCCTCCCAAAATGATACCTAATAATCATTATCCTCCGAACAACTTTTTAGTGAAATTTTGTACTTCCCTATTCTTGATCCTGCTCTCACCTCATGTAAACACAAACTCATTTTGTTCAGTGACTCAACTCATTTTTAAAATATTCAGCCCATTCTAAAAAAGAACTGTATATAACTAATTCCAAAAACCATTATAACCAACATTACCATCCAAGTTTACCTTCAAAAAATAATATATTATAGAATCTAGGACAAAATGCATAAAAATACTTTCTAATTATGTTTTCTGGTTCATTTATACATGGGAATCCTGCCGGGATGATTGTTTCTGCATTGTTTTCCTTCTGTAGCTGTTGGATTTCTACTACACATGGAACTGTTAGTAGAGTTGCTCCGGGCCATGAGTCATTTATAGTTATACTAGTACTTGTTTTTGTTATGGTGTTAACTGATGTCAATGAATTTTTAGCATTTGTTAGGGCAAATTGGTTCATTTCAATTTGTTTGATTACAATTTCTTCATGATTAAGTTCGCATTTGAAGGTGCATTTCTTTATTATTTCTTCAAATTTCATTCCTTGAAATAATGCCCTCGCACAATTACCTTTATTATTGGTTGTGCGGTCTTGGGGAAGAAAGCATAACAGGCTATGTTTACCACAAAGATCAATGTCTGTTCCCGTTATGATTCTTATTGACCCATCAAATTTATTGTGGAATAAGATCGAAGGTTCTTGTTTCCAAGAACAAATTTTATTGTCATGTGTTCGAAATGCTAATGGAATAAAATTGTAAAGTTCATATTTAGCATGAAGGTTCTGAAGTAAATTTTGATTTCTATTTCTATTTCGTTTCCTGTTACATAGCAATTTACTAATTTTGTTCTGTAATAGGACTGGATTGATTTTTCATCTAAAACTACTGCAAAATTTGATTTTTCTGCGATTTTCTTGATTTTTAGTAAGTCTTCTTTTAAAGTTGTTTCGTTAACAATTGCTGCTGGTAGATGGTTATTTTTGCAAGAAAGGAATAGATGGCTAAGTTTAGCATTTTTGGTGACTAAACTAGCGTGAAGAGTTCGAGCTGTGTCGAAGATGAGCTCTCTTCTAGCTTCTATAATTATTTCGTTATTTTGGTTTTGAATGGCGTCTTTTAATGCTTGAACGTTTTCTTTTAAAATTTTAGAGTATCTTTTCGAAATTTTTAATGTCATTTGTGACGTTTAATAATTCTGCATGGCTTTCTATTACGGATTCTCAAAATTTTTCGTATTGAGATTTTAGATTTTTCTCGTTTTCTATGAAGTCGTTGCCTTGAGATAGTGTCATGACATTGCAACACCATGTGTCAAAGTCACCAAGGACTTGTATTCCGCGTTTAATTTGTTTTGAGGGTTCTCTGTCGAATTCTTTGATTATTGCTGCGTTTATTAGCTGAATATCCGTAATTAAATCTAAGATTTTCAACATGTTTTTCAATCTCTGTATACACCATGTGTTTTCCGTGGATGTGCAACTTTGCAGTTTTTTTATTTCTTCTAGCCATTCGGGTGATTCCATGTTCTGTCTTCTTGGAATTTTCAGGCTATAGACTATGGGAATTGTTTTCTCATAAGCCTTACTGAATTTGTTTAATTCAAAATATCCTCCTGACGATGCACTAATTTTAGTTCATAAAATTGTGTTCTCGGTTTTGTGTGTGAGTATGGTGATTGTAATGAAAACGATAACGGCAAGTTTTGTCATCATGTGTTCTGAAATCATTACAAATCACACAAAATTTTGCTGTTAGATGCATTGTTATATTTGTCAGTATGTTGTTTAGTTGTTATCTGTCGAGAGAAAATATTTATAAGAGGCAAAAATGTATACAGATGCACAATATTTCCTCGATTTTCATTTCTTTCTCATAAAAATATACATATGTGCGGAAATTACACCATCTGTGTTAGTGTGGGACTCTGGAATTTGGTTCGCATTATTACCATCGAGGGTAAGCCTTGGGAGATGGCAGACTTCAGTATATTTTGATTGTTCAGCAAGAATTCATCTTGCTTTACAACTCAGATATATATGGAGGTATCGCAGTCTTCTCGGTGTATTCGACATGTTGGTTCGTTTTGATTTTCTTCGTCCTCGTCCTTCTTTAGATTTGTAGTTGATGTTCCTATTAGTTGTAATTTCTTTCTTTTGTATATATTTTATTTTTCGTTTAGTTCGTTATTTAAATTTAGTAAACGTTGAAAGACATTTTCTTCACGATTTGGACAAGAGGTTGAGTTTAGATATAGATCTAAGCTAGTGAAGTAGTTCTTCAGGATGCTCCTCTGTATCAGACTCTGGCGGAATTACGCGCTCTGCCCAAATTTATGGTGCCTGACACGGGGATTGTTGAGACGGCAGAAAGTTTTATGCTCACGCAGACGTCTCTTCCATATTTACGTTGTTGGTTGCCGCGTTGTCCATGTCTGTTTACTGGCGTGTTTGGGCTTTGGAAGATTTTTAAAGCCATTCATTCATTTCTGACAGCGGATTATGGTCCAACGGGAGTGGACGCGTACCGAAAAAATTTTCCAGGCGACTCACTGAACACTTCATTCGGATCGTGGAGGCATGTGTTGCCTCAGAGTTTATGCGAGTGTTGCTTGCAGTCAATGGTACAACTCGCCTCGCAGTTCAGCTTCCTCTTCCCAGAGGCAAGTTTGTGGAGGTGGGAAGGATCCGTGGTTTGTTTTTCAACACTTGATGTGAATCCGTTTGACATCACCAGTTATGCCGTTGGTTTGAACTTGTTGACTGCAGTTATAATGGCAATGCAGCCTTTAAATTTTGGCGCTAAAGTTTATTTCTCGATTACCAATACTGCATATGCCAATACGATTATGGATAGGTCCCAATTTCAATATTTGGTTGACTATCTTGTTCGCTTTTATCGGCAAAAAATCGTAATAAATGATACTCCTCATTACATCGAGGTTTTGCGAGTTTTGGAGCCGTCGGAAAAAATGACCATATCACACGATCGTCGTGTTTTACGAGGAGCGAGTCCAAGAAGTGAGCTGACCTCTGGACTGAGTAAGATGGTTGGGTCCAATAGGCGCATGTTTTTGGTTCCTCGGCATCAATAGTTCAGGCGTCAGTCAGTTTCTCCAGAACTTGCACCTGCTGATCATCTGGAAGGTGAAGAGCAATGTGAAGTAAAGCCCGACGCTGGGGAGGCTTTTGCTCATGATATACAGGATGATTGGTAAACAGTGAGTAAAAAAAAAATTTTTATATTTTTGAGGGGAGAAAATATGTACGTAAATGGTCCTTACAATATATATAAAAATTATCTATAATTGTTACGAATTAAATTACAAGGGTTATAATGCAATGTTTTGGGTGGTGGTTCGGAGTATCTTTTCACGTATTCCTCCAAACTTAACTCACTCAGTTTTTTAATATCCTGGGGAATAGGTTGAATAATTAGAGACAAAGGTTGTATTATTCTTTTTCCTTCATCACACCTATTGAACAATTTGATTTCTTCCATATGTTGTTTTTGGGTAATCGATTGAATTTTTCATAAGGTTATCCTTCTTTTTTCTGGGTCTTTTAATTCAAACTTCTTTCTCCATTCTGAACAATCTTTTCCTTCTACTAATAAAGCTTCGTCAGTAAATTTTACCTTTTTATTGTTTTTATTTTTATTGCCAGATTTCTTTAAAATTCCCTTTTGTGGTCTTCCTCTTCGACGTTTGACAACGATTTTAATTTCGTCCTCTGATTCATTTTCTTCAGGGCTCTTTTCTTTCTTTGGTCTACCTATTTTTCTTTTTGAATTATATTTGGGAATATTTTCTTCATCTTCCGAGTTATTGGATGTAATATCTTCAATGTTCGATGGTAAATTAGCATTAGAACGAGCATTATAGGGCGTTAGTCTTCTTATATGAACTGTATCATCTATGCTATTTCCATCCTCGGAGGTTATGTGAATTACATAGTTTAAATTTGAAATTTTTCTTACTATTCTATATGGTCCTAGAAATTTTGGTTTGCCTTTTCCGTAATTTATCAGTGCTTTCAAGAGAACTAAATCATTAGTTTCATAAGAAATTTCTTTTCTTCCTTTATTATAGCATTCTGAATATTTAATTGCATTCTTTTTATCAAAGTCCTGAATTGTTTTTCGAATTCTGTCTGCTTCACTTATCTGTTCTTCTCTGGTTTTACTGATAAGTGGTGACGGAATGTTTAAATTTATGGGGGGTTCTCCTTTATAACCGTGCATTAGGTAAAACGGATCGTGATTATTTAATCCTTCAATAGGTGTCATATTATAGGTCAAGGCTATGTTATGCACGTGGTCTGGCCATTCTTCGCTATCGGTACTTTCATATTTCGCTAACATTTTTTTTATCGTTCCGTTCATTTTCTCTACTTGTACTTGAGTTTGCGGTGAATATGATGTAGAGTAGAATATTTTAATACCGTTATTTTTACAATAATTTTGCACGTATTCGTTTGAAAAATGAGTTCCGTTATCACATGAAATCTTAGTCAGTTTTCCGTAATGACGTACAATTTCTTTTAAAAATTTAATTACTGAATGTGCGTTTGGTTGGGTTACTGCTTTGGTCCAACAATATTTTGTTGCTTTATCTATTCCCACTATGACAAATTTCTTTTCATTGTTTGTGTTAAATTTTCCGATGAAATCAATTTGGATATGCGCAAGTGGTATACATTCTTCAGGATTAATTGGTTTTAGGTGTCCATATTTTTCGTTAATGTTTTTATTAATTTGGCATTGATGGCACAAACGTACATGCCTCGAGACTATTTTAGGCATTTGCGTAAAGTAATATCGAGCACGCGTTTTGGCAAGAGTTTTACGAATTCCAAAAAGGTATGAGGGAGTCAGGAATTACTGGTACAGCATAGTGATATTCAGAGTGATCATTGTTTTTCCATAAAATTACATTTTCATCAAGAAAAAATGGGTTCAGGTTGCGTGATCTCATTTTTAAGCTTTTTCTTAACTCTTTTTCGTTGCCACCTTCTAAAATTGTTATTATAATTCCCCAATATTTGTCTTCTCGTTGTAAATCCCATAAGTTGTGGACTTCCTGGTCTGTGATGTTAATTGGATTTTCTATTTCTGAATTTTCTGAAATTTTGGAAAGTTGAGAATTTGTGGATGTGTTGGAATTTCCAGATCTTTCCGAATTATCGGATAGGATGGAACTTCAATCGTCTTTCAAATTGTCACTTTCTACGTCTGAATCTTTTTCTTTCTTTTTCATGCTACGTGTTATTGCTTTAATTTTTTTCTCTTGTTTAATAGTATTAGAAGGATCAGGTGTTCCTTCTGGTATTATGAATTGACCGTTTTGTAATTCTGCGTAATTGTCTTCTTCTTCTTCTTCGAGACGAGATAGATAATCAGCAATTTTATTTTCACCTTTAATGTGTCTGATCTTAAATGTGAATTCTCCTAATTTTGAAATTAACCTATTTAATCTTGCGTTTGGTTTTTTCATTCGACTTTGGTATGTTAAGGGTTCATGATCCGTAAAAATATTAAATTCTTTGTAGACTAAAAATTCTCTGAAATATTCGCAAGTTTCAGTGATAGCCAACATTTCTAAATCAAAAGAACATAGATGTTGATTTTTAGGAATTTTCTTCGAGAAATATCCTGTAGGGTGTGGCTCTGTTGTTTTTCTGTCTACTTGCATTATTACTGCTCTTATGGCTGTTTTTGATGCGTCTACTTCGAAGTATGTTTCAGCATCAGGATTGTAGATTGTAAGAATTGGATCTGAAGTGATTAATTCTTTTATTTTGTCGAAAGCTTTTTGTGCTTCGTCATTCCATACTATTTTATTATTTGCTTTAACATTTTCTTTTTTTGTTAAGTCTGTTAATGGTGCTGTGATTTGCGAAAAATTTTTAATCATTTTCCTATAATAATTCGCTAAACCAATAAATCTACGTAGTTGACGTAATGTTTTAGGTGGTTGAGCTTCACGAATTGATTTAATGTTTTTATCAAACGGTTCTAGTTTGTTATATGAAATTTTGTGTCCTAAATATTCGATACTTTCATTGAAGAAGCTACTTTTATTGGTTTTGATTAGTAGATCCACTTCAACTAGTACTTTCAGGACTTCTTCTAAATTTTCTAGTGTTTCTTCAAAGGTTTTGCTAAAGACACAGATATCATCTAGATAGACTAATACTTTGTCTTCTAGGATATGGTTGAATAAATCGGTCATAGTTTTTTGGAAAATGCTGGGGCTTGCACTTAGTCCCATAGGGATGGAGTTAAATACATAGCTTACTCCTCCAACATTTATTCCTGTTATTGCTTTTGATTCTTCATCAAGGGGAATTTGATAATATCCTTGATTGAGGTCGATCGTTACGAAATATTTTTTATCTCGTAATGCATCCCAAATTTCAGGGTGACGAGGGACTCTGCTCTTATCCTTTTTTACTATTTCGTTTACACCTCTGTAATCTACCAATAATCTATAAACTCCATTTGATTTCTTCTTAACAAATACTGAGCTCTCATATCTAGAGCTTGCTCTCCTAATAATACCACATTCTTCGAATTCCTTAATTTTCTTTCTAATTTCTCTTTTTTCAAAAATACCCATGTGGTAATTTCTACGTTGAACCAGCTCGTCTGTTTTTAAGTAGACATGTGCTGATTTTAGTTTCGTAGGTTTAACCTTGGCAGGTTCTTCCGTAAATATATGGATATATTTTTTTAGAACGCTTACTACTGCCTGTTTCTGTTCCTTCGTTAAATTTTTATTAATTTTCACTTGTGTTCCTTCATTGTCGTGGATAATGGTTTCATCAGATCAGGTTATGTGGACAAGTTTTAGCATATCAACCTCCTCACCTTGGTTACCCATAGTATCCCCAGACGTAATGCGTTGGATGTTGGGTTGGCCATGGCGGATGGAATTGGTCTGATGGTCCCGCATAGTTGGCTGTTGAAGCCTATAGCATCCTAAAACTGTCCCTTGTGCAATCTGGGCGTCGAAGTGCGGACTGTAGAATCTTAAGGCTGGCCATCCTAAATCATCAACAATATATTCGCCTTCTAAACCGTAACTTGTTAAAAACCACTCATCTGGATCTGCTTTTCCCATTTCTGGATCCAGGTTTACAAAATATTCATTATTTATTTCTATGCAAAAATCTTTGTCAGCTCTAATAAATCCTTTGCAATTTTCTTCCCTAAACTTAATTGTACTAAATGTTTCGCGTTTCCATGGCGGTCCTATTCTAAATAATTTTTTACTAAATAATATGTTGGCATTAATTCGATCTAAAAAGTCGTATCTGAGTAGTAAAGGTGTGGTTACCTCAGAGGTTACGTATGCTTCCACATCGAGGAGGAGATCACCCATTTTTATAGTGATTTCTACAACTCCTTTAACAATTATTGCACTATCGTTAGCGGCTACCATACACACTCTTGCAGGTCTGATCACATTATCCTTTACAAGGTCATATTGTACAAGCGTCACTTCAGAGCCGCTATCGACTGTTCCCTACTCTTCACGGCTCACAATGTTGCAGGAGACGATTAGTTTACGCCTCGCCCTGACTAACTTCATCGATGCACTACAGATATGAATTTTCCGATTGTGCGGTGCGTGTGGATCTAACACTAAAAGAGCAGCGCAGTCCGGATGATGGACGTTGCCATTACAAGCCCAAAAGTCGTTGCCATGATATGGTGCAGAGCAAATGGGCTCTACTGCAAGTTTTTTGGTTGTTGGGAGAAATTTTGTTGGATACTTGGAACTACATCCGGGGTTTGCAAGTTATAAGAGGGTAATGCATAATTCGTTGCATTGGCCCATGGTTGTGGGTTTAGAGCCGGGGCATTATATGCCTGTGCATAATTATTCTGTTGTGGTGGTCCATAGGGGTTGAATGGTTGACCAAAATTTGATGCAAAGTTGTTGTTGAATCGTGGCGGTCTAAAATTCCTTTGTGGGAATTGGGGTGTACTACAATTACATAGTCTACAATCTCTTGAGAGATGTCCCATTCTTCCGCAATTAAAGCAATTTATCTCTCTGGGAGGATATCGATTATTGTTTTGTTCACGACAAGTTTCTCTCATTTGGGGTCTATAGGAACTTTGGTTATTTTGTGATCAATTAGATTCTCTTTCTCTAGACTGCCTTCTTCTGGGGTTACTATCGTTTGATTCGTTAGTATTATTATTATTATTATTTAAATTTCTGTCTCTATGTGGTCTGGTTTCTGTATTTTTGTTTTCCATCGCCTGATTTCTGGTTTGATTTTGATTTTGTTTATTGGCATTTGGGGGTTTCCATCCTGCCTCCACTAATGCCACAATAACAGGGTCAGTAGGGGAGATAGGCGGAGTTATGTGTTTCACAGACTCTTTTTTCTCAGGAGCTTTTCCCTTCATCATCTCATCCATCTGTTTTGTTAGCTTGGCGATCGTTTCTGTTGCTTTACTTAGCATCTCTTCCATTTTTTGGACATCGGTCAAATCTAAGGCTTTTTCTTTGAATTCTTTCCAATCAGTGAATGTCTTTGAAACATCACTCTGTGTTTGGAGATTTTTCGATGCAAAGAATTTCCTCATTTCTCCTGTTAGTCTTGGGAGTAGGAGATCACAAATTTTTTTCTCGCTAATTGTTGCATCTAGTTGTTTATAGAGGCGGAAAAATTTGGGTACATTGATACTGAAATATGAGTCAAATTTTAAAGATTTGATACGTTTTTTTACAGTATCTTTCTTTTTTTTAAATACGTATTAAGATTCATTTTACTTCTAACCAGGGAGTTTCTGGGGTTATCTCTGTTTCTGCTGCGAATAGTTCAAGAGCTGTACTACGGAGGGCTATATTTAGATTTCGTATCATTTCATATTCAGTTGCTTCGAAAGTTTTTGCCTGAGTTTCGTATTCAAAAAGAAACTCAAGGATGTCCTCCTCGGGGCCATTTGAAAAGTGGCTCGGAGTCCATCTTTCCGACCTTTTCCAGAAATTGTTGATGGCTAGGTTGTGTTGTGTGTAAGCTTCATTCGCTGCTGCAAATCTTGCTTGTTGTTGTTGTTGTAAAAGCAAGCGTGCGTTATTTTCAGCGATATCTTCTGGAGTCATATTTTTATTTTCCGATTTTAGAAATGGATTATTTTTATTTTCAATATTTACTATGTTGACGTATGTAGGTTCTTTTTGATCAAGAAGTTCTACACGTATCTCTAGGGGTAATAAATTGATAGGATCGAAAGAATTTTCGTTAGTTGAATTTGGAATTTTACTTTTGAGTTTTTCTAAATTTTCTGGACTTTTTACGTGAATTTGTATTGAGTGTTGAATTTCAGCCTGTAAGGACGTTCCCTG
The DNA here is from genome assembly GCA_011428145.1 of Ericerus pela. Lineage (NCBI taxonomy): Eukaryota > Metazoa > Arthropoda > Insecta > Hemiptera > Coccidae > Ericerus > Ericerus pela. Next base: position 1,399,425 of record WOFM01000169.1, read on the forward strand.
TCCTTGAGGGACTGATGGCGACAAATCAGCACTAGACTGTGAGGGTCTGTCGACAAAAGTTTGGTTCAGAATTGATTCTTCTCCGAGGAAGATTTTGTCTTTGTCGTTTGGGAGAGAAGAATCTGTTGTAGCTGAAATTGATTTCTTTGGTGATACGTGGTGTGATACTTTAGATAAAAGTTTTTCAAAACTTGAGCTGAGGCTTTGTCTTGCTAGTCTTCTTTCTGTTTCCTCCTTTCTTTTCTTTTCTGTTTCTAACTTCTTTCCTTTAGATTCTAAATCTTCTTCTTCTGTATCGGAGAAGATTTCTTCAGCTTCGTTGGGGTTTTTATTTTTTATACTTCTTGTTACTCTACGATAACTTTTACTTTCCTCGATTAGTCTATCAAAATTACTTGTTCTTTCAAATTTTTCGGTGTTGGGGTTGGAGTATAATATGTGTAACAACCAGTGTTTACAGTGTCTACCTTTATAAAGTTTTTTCTGAAGTTCGATACGTGTTCTACCTTCTATCCTTTTTACTTTTGCCGCTTTTAGCACACAATAGAGAAAGGAAGTAGATACTCGACTTCCCCATTGGTTACCAAGGAGTGGGTAATTTTCCTCTTCAGACAGATTCTCATACAGATTTTTAGGATGGTTTTTGAATTCCAAAATATTCTCTTCGGACTTTGAGTCTAAAATATTGGGAAGCGAAGTACTCGTATTTTCACATTTTTCAGACATTCGCGAGGGTTGGTAAATTTTACATTTTACAATATTATTTATGATATCAATAATAGTTTCAAATTTTTCTGAAGTAATGGAAGATAAATTTATAATTTGCTTACAGTTGGACGGTGAATAGTGTACTATAGTCTTCTGTAGTTTACCATTAGTTTCGTTCGGATGAACGCCGTCGGTGAGTGATTTCTCGTTCTCTGCGCTGTGGTTTTGGATACCGGTTGGGTTGATTTTATTTCTTTTGAATTTCAGGAACCTGATCTGGATCTTCGGTCTATTTTTAGGTTTATTTTTAGATTTTTTTTTGTTATTAACTTATTTTTAAGTGAACTATTTTTATTTGTCTTAATCAGATGTTTGGGGTCCTTTGCAATAAAGATTTGATTTTGTAGACGTTTGTTTAATTTTGTTTTAAATATCTAAATTATTTTAGCTATGGTTTGTTTTGATACAACTCGAAAGTATTTGCTCCAGCAAAATTGAATTAATTATCAGCTATAGATAAAAAAAATTTTTTTTACACGATCAGAAAAATATTTTTATTTTAGGAAAAGCAAAATTCTTTATTTAAAAAAAATTTATTATGATTTTTAAATTTTACTTCCGAAGGTTTTTTTGTTCGGGCGCCAATTTGTTGCGAGAGTAATTCAATACTTTTAAATTACTTCAACAAATAAGATAAGTTACAAACATTTATCTTTTATTAGAGTTTCACTTTAATTATTATAAACACTTTAAATTATACTTATTTCTATTTTTTAATATAGTGATACCTAATGTCCATAGCAACTAGTATGGACCCTAATGTCTCTACTTGACTTCAGGTTTAGGAATGACCATGTCTTCAAAATGAAGACATGACATTACTTTCGTTTTCTTTGTTTCAATCAAAAGATGGCTGACCCAAAAGGTGGCGTGATACGGAACATCCGCCAAATATGATGACACTTCATTGTCAGCATATCTGGTGGTGTCCGTTCGTGAGAAGCTAGATAAAATATAGACAGCTATTATTCCGAGAATTAGGAATAATAGTTGTCTATAATTTATTCGACACGTTTTTGTAGACAAACTGAATCGTCTGCAAAAACAGGACGGAACAAATAATAATAATACCTAGCTATCCATTTTTAAGAACTTTTCGTTCAAATTTTTAACTGCCTACTACAATGCCAAAAGAAAAGTGTGATATTCTTTATTTTTCTCCCTTTAATTATGCATTAATAGTTTACCATGTATTTTATGTGTGAACCACAAACAAATAGCAAAGAACTAAAGAATTAATTAAATTCCTAATATCCACTAACTATTATGGACCTTAACTTATTTGAGAAAAGATTTTATAATGAAATATTCAAAGATAATTAGTCATAAATATATGAACATCAATCACAACATACAGAAGCAAAATGTTGAGAAAGTAAACTCAAGAAGGAACTATTATAGAACTTCTAAAGAATATCTAAAAACAATCATAGAACATCTAAAATGAGTTGGAACTAAGTTACCCAACAAAAATTACGAAACACAATTATTCATGAAATATAAAAATTTGACTTAGAAAAATTCACTATAAAAAATGGTTTTTTTTAAACTTTAAAAAATTTTATGTTTCAGGTATAAAGATTGTTACCAAGCGATTCTACCATATAGAGGATGATGACCGATGAAGACATAAATTAGTAACAAGAAATAAAGATTTACACGAAGTTACGTCCAAGAAGCGAGTGTATTTTGTAACAGTTACATAATTTAAGTATGAGTACAGTTTGAGTGAGATAAACAAATGTGTACAGAGATGGACGAGTGAGCGGAGGAGATGGTAATACAGTATAGCCACGAACAGAGATATAAAATATGTATTAAAGTAATCGTGTGTTCGCAGGAGTGAGAGGAGAGAAGGATTGGTGGTCTCAACAATATAAATTAATATCGAAATAAATATAGATTACTATCGATATTACTTTGCAGTTTTTTCAAGCAAGCTTTCTTTCTCTATCTACATCTATATCTATTCTCCATCTCCTTCTTCTTCACCATCTCCATCTGTAAACTAGGTTTTCTAGCGAAGTACTGTTGCTGTGCTAGTTTTCTTTTCCTTCAAACTGGCCATTTGATTTGGTTAAATTTGGAACTTCAACTTTGAAATCATGAATTTTCAATTCGCAGAACGAACACCAACTTAAAAACCATCAAGTAGAATTGAGAACTAACTTTCAAATGAGCAACTTTAAAACTGAAACTTTAGAACTTAATTACAACTCTCAGAATAGAGCTTTCCAAATAAAACTTTGAACCTACTATGTAAGGATAGAGATAAAAATTTTGAAAAAATCAGTAAAGAAGGAAAGGTATGCCCTTTGACAAAATGTAAAAAAAAAACCAAAATGACATGGTTAATTTGCTGGCAGAATATTGACACTACTACCGGCTTATTATCCGCCATGCTTATTTTTTAGGTTGCAGTTGCTGTTTGAAAACACTGTCTTAACAGCAGAAAAACCGATGTTGCTGGATATTTTCTAACAGCTACTGCAGCCTGAAAATACGCACCACGGAAAGAGATAGGTTGTATTTTCTCCACCTTTTGAATCTGCTCAACTGTAATTGTTTTTTTCTGGTGTTACTTGATAACCTATTAGGCTATCTTCCCTAACTTTTTGCCATTTCTGTGAGATTGGAACTCCCACCATCTGCGTTGCAGGTCTTCACCTGATAGAGCCACTACTGCCACAAATACTCTGGGTAAAGTTTCTCTATATTTTTTATTTATTTATTTATTTATTTATTCATAGGTATTGAAGGAAATTGCATGAATGCCCATGTGTGTAAGTGCGAGTGCGTGTGTGCGTGTGTGTGTGTGTGTGTGATGGGATGATCAAAGGTGGGTAAGTAATTTTTTTATTTCATGATCTAAAGAAACTTTTGGTTGTACTTTTGAAAATTCATATGTACCTATTTACATATAATGTACTGAGGCGTCCGAAATGAATCGGCTCATAAAGTCAACCTTGATGTATATTGGTGTTTAAATGTTAATGACGTCGCAATGTCCCAAAAATAGGACATCATACAGCCAAAACACTGATTTGAGATGTCTTGATAGTATGACCTCAAGACGTTTTATCTTTTTTAACTTTGTCGAAATCCTACAGCTGAATTCTTCTTGACTTGAATTAGGTTCCTTGAACACGATGGAACACAGCTTACATTGTTTGCATATCTCAGCAAATTAATATGATGAATGAGCAATAAGTGCTGAGTGTCGACAGAAGAGCCTAACAAATTTTTTGATCCATAAGAGGATTGGAACTTACAAAAACGAACAGCAGAATTATTTTGTCAAAGACTATAATTGCGAAAGAATTACAGTGTCAACAAAGCGGATAAAGCAAAGTGTAAAGTGGAAAAAATAAAATAATAAAAAAAAGCTATTGCAGACAACAAGTAGGGGAAACCATCAAAAAATACTTTTGTCTTCACCTAATTGTTTGTCTTCATTAGTGATGTTGATCATGTTGTGTAAAAGACTCCTAACTGAAACTTTAGGCTTCGGAGCTTTTGGTCTGTGAAAAGGTGAGGTGAGAAAATTACTAACATAGATGAAATACAAATCCACTATGCGCAAAAGAAGGCTCTACACGGCCTTTAATTGACAGAGCAATGCAATCATCTTGAACGAAGCTTGTCTTAGGTTTATTGGCAACACACCAAATTTCCCTCCTAACAGATGCCAGGAACTCCATCTGATTGTATTGTCAACTATAACATCACCTCGTAGGTGTTTATGAAAGATCGCCTTGAATTGCGATATAAAATTGACATCTTAAGAATGGCTTTTGTGTCGTCACTACTGATCCTTCATGATGAAAGAATATTGCTAATTTGTCTTTTGTCTTCAACCTAATCTATCCTGAATTCAAACTACCATCCTAGTTGTCTTCAAGGTAGATCTTAGTTGAAGTATCTCTACATCCACAGATGGTACACTTATTAATTTGCCTACGCGAGGACTTTAACTTACGACTTGAGACTTGGACTTACTACTATCTGCCTACACAAGAAGGACTGCTTGTAAAAACAAACCTAGTATCAGGTATTGTGAGAACAAGAGTGAATTAAAAATCAGAATTTGTTTTTACAAGTTAGCCTTTCTTGTCGGCAAGGTTCCTCACTTAGTTGTCTGCTTAATGACTTTTAAACTTGCGATGTCGATAATACATAGAAAAAGCGTGGAAACTAATATATATGGAAGCGATAAAATGAAAGATAGCAAATATACATGTCGACATACAATAGCCTAAGCATAAGCATGTATATGATAAAGTAAAAATAAAATAAATTTGACTTCAAACTGTAAGTAAAAGCGTGGAGAAGAAATGATAAGGCAGATGAGGTTGGCTTTATTCATGTCATTCGATGGGTTTTTACTCTCCATTGAATTTAGGTTTGTCTTCATTCATCTCATGGTACCTGTCGTGGCTCCGCCCACAGGTCCCAGCGCATAGCCTGTGCGCTGGTTCTCCTACTACACTCCTAACAGAGTTACGTAGGGATACTGGTGTTGAGGCGAGGCAGTTGTGAGTTACAAGGCGTGCGATGCAGGTGTGTGACTCCAACCAACTTTATATGGTCCGTTGGACCTTAAACCATTTATATATAAGCTTCTACCCACTACATGGTAGCAGGAGCAATATAGTCTGGTGGTTTGGAATTAAAAATTCCCTGAATTAACAATTCATAGCCTAAAAACGCTTCCACTGTAATAACTTTGAACAAAAATACGAAGTATTTTTGCGGACTAACCATCCTCACTTGAACTTTAACTTTTAGTTGAAAGAGTTCATCGAATTAATAATTCGTATTATCTTATTTTTTGTCTAACAAAGAAAAATAATTTAATAAAGACTAATCATCTTCTCACGAAAAAATAAGAATTAAAAATTCTCCAAGTAGCGGCAAAAATGAAAATTTAGCGCCCTCATTAATAATGGATTCCTATCTAGAACTCATCATTCTAATATATACGAATACTTATTCACGTATTATGGGTAATGCCGACGAAAAAATTAATAAAATTAATTTTTCCGCCGCCCCTAGCATTCATCTGCTCAAAAATATTACGTATTTTTTTTCCCCTCTTTTTCATTAATGATGAATTTAGGACAAGAGTAAAATCTTCCATATTGTCAAATAATTAAATTATTTAACAATACAGCACTAATCATGCTACGTCTAAATAAAAAGAGTCTAAAAAACTCCGTGAATAAATGCTTTAATATTTCTGTTAACGTACATTACGAGAGCGTAAAAAAGACAAAAATGGACGATAAAATCCTATATCTATCTCACTCGCACTTGTACGTCTAAAAAATAGAAATTAATATCGGCCGAATTTCGTCTAAATTTAGACGAAAATTCGTCTCATTGCATCAATTCGCCGATCCAAGGTCAAAATCACCTAATATAATAGCGATGCAAGTATCGACTTGCATCGTGAAAGATTCACCATCTTACCACTACACACGTAAAATGCGTATAAAAATACGTCAACGACAGCAACAGGGAAGAACCATATCAACCACGTTGACTCGCGCGCATGCGCAAATTATGGTTTTTTTGCCAACGTCCGCGAATTTGTACAGGAACCCTTACCAGTTTCTTGTACAAATTTATCACGTTGTCGCGCTTTCCCGTAATTAATTACGAAATTAATTAATTTTTGCTGTGTGTTGTTGTTTTTTACGTCGATTTTTACGTAAATCAATTTGTTTTTTCATTATTTAATCGTTATTCGTGAGTTTTTACGTAATTTACATAATAAAGTACGTTTTTTCTCACGTCAGCGAAGTAGCGGATAGAATCTTCTACTCATCTCAACAATTACGAAACTCATCCTTAATTTCTCGAATTTTGGTAAGTGTAATTAAAGGACCATATCCTTACATTCTTAAATAATTTTATAATTGTTTAGAATAATATTTTCTCTCGTAATAATTCGACTTAGCGTCTTTATTTTCGTTGGAAAAATACATAATTGAAAACTTCAATTCCCTTCGTAAGCTTAATAGTACATTTTACCAATGTCTCAAAGCTATCCGACGATTTAGCCATCAGAGGATCAAAAGGAAACGTTCGTTGGAGCCATATGCGATCATGGATTGTAACTTTCATTTTGCAGTTCTATGTTTCGTTTTTGGTGAGCAGAAAAAATATTTTTCCAAAATATTTGAAATGCTTTTGAAGGATATACCACCTAAACATGTTTCATATGAAAAATTTCATATTTGTTTAGATCCTTCTGGGATTCTGCGTATAGTAAATTACTTACCAGAAATACCATATGCAAAAGATATGCTTAACCCCATATTACTGCATCCTAAGTCATATTTGACAGAGCTTATTTTAATGCATACACATCTAACCAATGTACACACGGGCATCAAGTTCACTCTGGCTGACTTCCGTAGGCATTATTTTGTTCCTAAAGCATTAAAACTGCTCCCACAAATCTTGAAAAAAATCATGTATTTTGTGTAAAAAATCTGAAACAAGACCGTTTAAGCAACCGATGCATGCATCTTTGCCAGATTTAAGGTTAATATCCTTCACTCACCCTTTTACTTATACGGGTGTAGATATATTTGGACCTTTTCCTGTATTTGACAAATACTTACCTAAAAGGAAAAACCAATTGGTGACACAAACCACTCCTATTTATAAGAAATGGGTATTGATATTTACATGCCTCTCTACGAGGGCTGTATATCTCTTTTCTGTTTTGTCTTTAACAACGACAGAAATTTGGGCTGCATTTAAGACCTTTTTTGCCGATAAAGGAACCCCTAAGGCAATTCTCTCTGATAATGCAGCTCAATTCCAATTGATTTCAGTGTATTTACCTCATTACTTGACCACTTTCTCTGAAAACTCGGAGATAAAGGACAGTATGGTTATGAAAGGCATTAAATGGCATTTCATACCAGCAAAGGTACCATGGCATTTCATACCAGCAAAGGTACCATGGTACGGTGGAGTGTATGAACGCATTATCGGAATAATAAAGCAAGTCTTTTACCGTGTACATGGTCATACCTCCATTTATATCCATACCTTTCAGTCTAGTATAAAAGACATACAGACTATGGTCAATCAAAGACCTCTGTGCCCTTCATCTGATGATGTAGGTCAGCATACCTTGACCCCAGCGCATTTTCTCCATGCAAACTTAGGACACTTAACAGTCCCTCCTGACAAGATGTCACAGGATTCAACTCCTACAGCTAGACAGCTACTCGATATGTGGAAACTTGACCAAGATTATCTCACAAAACTGTGGTTATCTTGGAAAAGGGAGTATTTACTCTATCTTAGGGACAGGCCTCCAACAGCCTTACCTAACGCATATCGAACGGTATCTTACGAACCAAAGGTAAATGACATAGTACATGTGTTAGATTACACGTCTAAACCTGGAGTTTACAAACTTGCTCGGATCACCAATCTGGAAAAATCGCATGATGGAAACATCAGACATGCGAAAATTGAATTTTCTAGCAAAAAACAGTCTTCTAGACCGCTGAAATTTCTAGCTCTTCTCGAGCTCAAATCAAAGAATAATAACGATTAGAAATAATTAGACCTTTATTCTTGATTTAGATAAACCTCTGACTTGACACTTGGAGACCTAGATTTAATAATCTGTCAAATGTCCCCGGGGTCCGCCATAATTGAATACTATGCTGGTAAAAAGGTATACTTTTGATTTTTTGGCACCCACTATTGTTGTCAAGTTACCTCACGAAGGATCACGGACAATAGGCAACAGAGTACTCATATAAAACACTAACAATGTTCGCAATATGCTAATTCCCTGACTATTCCTTTTACAGAATCCGTTCTCTATGGCCAATAAAAATCCTCTATTCCTCTTGCTAAGGCGTCCAGCAATTGCCAGAAACGATGTTTCTCAAGAATGTATTTATATATGTATATAAATATACCTTTTTGCGTTTGTAAAAACAATTCTACAATTTTGTACTTTTATATTTTTTAAATAAAATTTGTACTTGTCATGTCTTTTTCTATTTCAGATTAAAGGTGAATCTCATGGGGAGCCTCCAAAGGCTTCCCGTGTCCACCGCCCCCAGTGTCGTGGCTCCGCCTACAGGTCCCAGCGCATAGCCTGTGCGCTGGTTCTCCTACTACACTCCTAACAGAGTTACGTAGGGATACTGGTGTTGAGGCGAGGCAGTTGTGAGTTACAAGGCGTGCGATGCAGGTGTGTGACTCCAACCAACTTTATATGGTCCGTTGGACCTTAAACCATTTATATATAAGCTTCTACCCACTACAGTACCAGTCTGTCGAATGGAATCAAATTATTTGTAGAAAAGTGTCAAATTATGAATGTGTTGATACTGTAATAAAATGTATTAAAGTTTGCCCAAAAGAGAATCAAATTTTATTAGTGTCGTCATGTCTTCATCTGGATACAAGTTCGAATTATGACACTATAATGTCTGAATTTGTCTTTTAATTTTGAGAAGTTGTCTTCATACTGTGACGTCATTAAAATTTCGAACTTCTCAGTACTTATATACTTCTGTAATAGCTGCTTGCTTTAAGTGATGCTGACACTTCCAGCTTTGATTGGTCAAACTTTTTTACTATCAAATACCTACCTGTCCGTCTGTCTGTCTATCTATCTGTCTATCTGTCTGTCTTTATCTCTTTCTCTGTCATTCTCTCCCTGTCACTCTCTCTGCCAATAATACCTATAGAAGGTAGGAGGAGATGGATAGAAAACTTTACGATGAGAAGTGTTTTTGTTTGTACTCGATTAGGAAAAAAACTGAGACAATTTTATATTTTGTTATACTTTTTTATACATTTTTTGAATTGGCTGTTGGATTTTGTGAAATTCGGCACCTAAACTTCGAAAAAACTGTTTGATTTACTTAACTGGAATTAAAATAAAACTTTTCTACTGAAAAAAAATCAGTGTAATTGCTCTGTCTAAGACTTCAGTATTCAATTTTTCACTTCTCACGTCCTTAGAATTGCTATTGAACTAAAACCCTCGAGCAGAACTGAGAACTAACTTTCAGCTGAACTGGGAAGCCATTCCACTACACTTTACGTAGTTTCAGTCACTTACGCCAGTTAAAGAAACTTTTAACGATTCTGTAAGATTCTTACGGGACTTTACGCCACGTTAAAGGAGGCGTAAAGGGCGTAAGATGGCGTAAGTGGCTGAAACGACGTAAAATGTTAATGGAATAGCTCCTCAGGTCAGAGACAGAAAAATTTCAAACTTAATCACAATTTGCAAATTTTTGACTTTAATAGCTGAATCACTGTTCAAAACTAACTGCAGTGGAATCGGCATTATTGGAACAATTCGGTCACAAACCATTTTGTCCCAATATTTTTAAGCTGTTGTCCCAATAGTCTACAGTGTAAAAACAAAAATTTATTTGGGAATATTCGGCATTGTATCAAAATAAATCATTAAAATTATCATAGATACTACAAAATTTATTACAATAATTTTAGGATTGAAAAAAATTGTCAATCAAAGCTTGTTTCATTATTTTCATTGACTGATGGTGTAAATTGTTGGACCACTCCACACCACTTTTCATTTAAGTTAGAAATAGTACGTCAACATTTCCACAAATTATCTAAATTATATAAACCGGATGTCTCAGTTAGCTAATTTTTCGTGCCAATTAAGCAAAAATTTGGAATACTAATACTTACCGCATTCATTTGTTTTGGTGTAGTAATTGAAGAATTATACCAAATAAGCGGTTGTCCTGATTAACCGATGCTCCAATTAAGCCAAGTCCACCGAACTTTCAAATGATAATTATGTTTTAACCCTCAATGGTGGAATATATTTAGGTCCCTGCTGCTCAACCTCTCAATTGATGAGCTAAGAATCAGAATAGCTATCTATGCCTATTTATTTTCAAAATAATATTAATAATTTCTCTCTGTCGTTCTTTCTCTTTCCCAATCTCAACAATGTTCCTTCCTCTATTCTTTCTAGTCTCTCTAAGACATATACAAATCAGTCATAGTTTGCAAATAAATTGGGTAAAAAACAAGAAACATGGCAACATGTCGAAATGAACAACTGGAACGAGCGCAGAGATTATTTATCCCTTTCGGCTTACGTAAGTCACAATTATTAGACATGCGATTAAATGAGGTATACTTAATTATCCTACTATCGTAATTTAATTTCGATACCAAAAGTAAAATGGCCCTCGAATTTCTCTTGGATTGTCGAAAAGTCGAATTGCCGCCGTCTGACTGCTCTCTGGACGTGAATCCAAGCGCATATCTCCACATTCTACCTCTATTGCTGGCGAAACAATGCTTCTCCAAAGATACAGGCAGCAATTCTTTTTCAGTTGAGCGTTTTAAAAATTTTCAAACTTCTCTTCGAGTACGATCGACAGAGAAGATTCTAAATTTTGGTTTAGAACCTCCGCTTTCGAAAATAATTATTTTTTAATTAACTGGCCAATCAATATCGCACCACGAAACCATTAGGCTCCTGTTATCTCTAGAGGACTGATATTTTTCCCGACGGGTTCGATAAATTTTGGAGCCACATCTCTGGAAGAACGAAACCGCTCCCGCACAAATCGATTTGAGTTAGCGAATACGGCAGAAATAGACTCGAATAAACGTCAAAAAAGTTCTTAGGCAGCAAACTGCGCAAGACAAAGCAGGTTTTCAAAAAGCACTTCAGCTGGCAACAAAAAAAGAACTCCGAATGCCCGGTATTATTCGGTCAATCCTGACGAAAATCAGTATGTCCGGTCTCTGTTTTAGCACTCAGATTTCCTCAAGAGGGGTGTTTTTGTTTTTTGTTACCCGAGTGTAAATTCAAATTTTTATTTTATTTTATGAACTCCCTGAAAGTCACACCTTGGCATTTTTTTAAAAGATTTATTTCTAAGATATGGACCCCCCTCCTCGTAAGACAAATTATTTTAAAGAGTTTCGAAATGAAAATTGAACAAGTTAGCTTGAATTCAAAAGTTTTATACATTTTTTTAAATAGTCAGATAAGATTTTTCTGAAAATAAATGCTATGATGACTGAATTGCATCGGAAAACCTGATGTGGTTGCATTATTCATAATAAAAAATAATACGTGAGATTGCTTGGTACTAATTTTTCTTCTTTCTTTGAGGGGTCATGGGGGTTGAACCCCCAAAACACTATCTTGCAGCTGGCCCTGGTATTCACACCATTTTTACCAACTCTCCAACCATTAAAACTGCAAAATTTGAATAAAAATGGATGTGCCAATGTCTGGCCAGTCGATATCATCAAAATCAGTAAGTCTGGTTCTTGTTTTAGGAGCAATGCTTGTTTCAAATTTTGTGACTATTGAACAAAAACTGCAACTTGCACCATGTTAACAAGAATTATACATAAATAGTAGATACCAATGAGTATGTGTAACAGCCAAAAGAAGTCTGAATGTACTGGAACAAAACTTATTTTGGGGTGATTACACTTCCCTCAAATAAAACAATATTCGAAGGAATATTATTATTACTCCAGAATTAAATTCAATTAATTTATTTACTATCCACAACCATTGTAGACCTTAACTTTGAGAGACTTCAAATAAAATTCAATAATCTATTAAAATAATAATTTGTACACACAACAGTACAGTAAAATATTCAAGATAGTTTACGACTACTTAATGGACAATAAGTTGGCAGTTCTTAAGACTGCAACAAGACAGTACTTCATAATGCTATACAATAATAATTTTTCTATTGTAATCGTGAGCATATATACACTTTCAGGGTATATAGTTTTACATAGTATTCTGTATGAAGTAGGTATTTCCTGATTAAAGGGATTTGTTTATTCTAGTATATTTGAGAGACCAGTACATCAACGTCACCGAACATTCTGTTTAAAAAAATGTTATAAGTGCTGGCAGGAAGTAACAATACTTTTGCTAGGTAACTGTACACTTTTACAAGGGACAAATGTACAGAATAAAATACGTTTTTTTGTGTGGCCAAATATGTACGTTTATATTTTTATATGACGAACATATTCATTACAGTGTGAATAGACTTAACAAACTGGCACCCAGGTTATATTAGATATCATCTGTCGTCAAAAACATGCCAGTAGATTGGTGTCACATTTTTTAAGTTCTAAAAGGAATAGTAATATCTACTGTATCTAAAGGGACTATAATTATGGCACTTGCATATTTTTCAAAATTTGTGTATAAATACTTTACATATTGCAATCAGGGTTGTTAACTGATCAACACAATAATCTATAAGAAACCATATGTTAATTTATTATCCAAGTGACACCCAGTCAAAAATTCATATTCTACCCATTACACCCATCAGATCTACCAAAAAAAATCTATTCAAGAACATTAGTAACAAGTGAAAATGTAACGATATTTTTGTATCGTTCATAATACTTCCTAAATTCGTATTACTAATAATCATCATCATCATCATTATACTCAATCTATTTTTCTCTTATTTTCCATTCATTAACTCTCACGTCATTTCTTCTTCAAGTCAAGACATCATTTCCTACATAAACAGTTACTGTGTTTACTCATAAACAATGAACTCATTTCTTGTTTACACTATTTTTGCAATCTTGCATATATACTAATTTCTACTAATTTATTTGTGAGCACCCACTTTATCTCATATTCTTACAAGACCATTGGTCATACTTCATGTACATATATTTCTATTAACCGATAAGATTAAAACCCTTCTCCAACACTCTGTAAATTTGCTTAAACCTCCTCTTTTTACTTACTATATAATCTCATGTTTTGTACTCTTATATTCATTCTAATTCTACTTCAATCAAGTTTACCTTTTGATTACCTTGTTATACTAATTCTTTTAATTCTTGATATTTATTACTGTTAAATGTTTTATAAAGTTTCTATCTAATACACTCTTTTAACCAACTTGTGTATTTGATTGTTCTGTTACGATATATAAACGTCACAGAAAACCTACTTAAAAAGCCTTGTTGATTTTACCATGGCTGTTACAACTAAATAATCCAATCAGTCACAGTGAAAACAAAACTCAATAAAATAAAAATCAATGCCTGAGCTACTTTGTGTGAGTGGCTTGATGAAAACCATTGTAAATTAATCTTTGATAACCCTGATTTGACTGTTACATATATATTTCTGAAATTTATCATAAAGATTTTTGCCCTAAAATTAAAAAATTAGAAGTTTTGTTTTGTGACTTTGAAGATATGTCTCAAAAATTTATAACTACATATTGTGACAGATGGAATGAAAATGAAATCCAAAGTGTCTCTTTATTCACTTGAAATAAGATGATTTCTCAAACTGTTGTTCTATTTAGTTGTTTTGGGTTGAGTTCTCATAATTGGAGTATCAATTTTTGAATTGAGATTTTTGGATCCGAAGAAAGTTAACAAGTCAGTTTGAAATACTATAATGCATTAAGGGAAAAAAAACTGTCCAAGTATGAAATCAAACTCCCTCCATTACTAGAAAAGTATTCGAGTAGGAAAAGCAAAAAAGTAACATAATGTGCGAGAGATGAAGTATTGTATGAGTTACTTAACCTGATTGAATAGTAACAATGTCGAGTGTAGTGTCACTAGTAGTTTTGAGTGAGTGTAGTGAGAATGTAGAACAGCAGCCCTCCCCCCTACAGACTTACAATATGATGCAAACAAAAAATTGCGAGTACAAGTACAAAAAAATCTAAAATGTAAACAAAAACTTTAACAACTGTTTATCATTTTTACTACTAACAAAAACAAAAGTTAATTAATCAATGAATGAAATTATTATTTTATGCTTTTTCCCAAACAAATTTAAAATTAATGACTAGTTACATATATTTTATTGACCTATAATTATAAATATATGTATATATATTTACAAAGAAAAAATAGTACAGTACGAAAATATATTATATCTATCTTATTCTATTCTATGAAATTTGAAAAATATTTCATTGTTGACCTTGATCAATGAATTTGATTTGATTTGAGAAGAACTGTAGGATTAATTTTGGTTTATACTTGTTGATTTTAGGTTTGGTGGAAAGGTGATATTATTATCAACATGTGTTTCTTGCATCTTTAAACATGCTAAGATCCATATTTCATATAAGTATCTTATCTTTATTTCACTGAACTTGAAGATAGATAAAGAATTAATATAATTTTGTATCGACAAGTATGAATTTGGCAAAAAATTATAATGTGTTTCAAAATTTGTCAAATCGTGTATAATTCAATCCTTCTATTTTGTAGATATATATCTTGTGGCTGTAAAATGAAAATTAACAGTAGGTATATAATATGACAGATATTTACAGGACATTATTGAGCTTCAAGATTCACATTTCTTTCCCAGGAAGAAATAAACAAATTTTCCCCTTATTCAATGGGCAGAAATATTATCTTCAAATATTTGGATGGGAGTTTCTTCATTAAAGATTTCCTTTTGAAGCAAAAAAATAACCTGAATATCATTCGAAGCATCAAAGATAGCTATTGTTTCAGCTGCTGTGAAACTTGTGGCCATAATGGTTTGTCTTTTTACATTCCAGTTTAACAAGTCCCTGTTTACATATATCAAAATTCCTGAAATTAACTTTCCCAAAATCAAATTTGATATTTTTATTTCCTGATCCATTATATTTGGTGTATAGGATGCATCAACAAACAAATGAATTCCTTAACTCTCAGATGTAAATTTTAAACAAAAGTCTTTAATGGTATTAACATATTTAAGGATTCTTCTAATTGATTTTTCAGTTGAGTATTTTACTTTATTTGAAATCTAAAAAAATAATTAACGGAGAAAGCAATGTCAGTTCTTGTGACTCTTGCTAAATATAATAAAGCCCTATCATTGATCTATACTCTGTATCATCCCTTAAATTTTTGTCTTCAGCAATGTTTAAAGTTGTTTCTGTAGGTGTGTTTATAAAATTAGAATTGTTCTGTACAGTTTTTTTAAAATTTTATCTATATATTTAGTTTGAATTAGAGTTACAGAGTCTTCTGTTCTGCCTCTGGGTATTTCAAAACCTAAATAAAATTTTGGAGTATATGTTATTTTCATGGTGAACCTTTTTTGAAAGCATATATTCACTTTATCAATCCAGTCTCCTGAGTTTGAAGCTATTAGGATATTATCTACATACGTAACCATACATATTACCTTTTCTTTATTTTTTTGAAAGTATCTAGGCATTTATCAGTTTTTGATCTCTGAAAAACCATTCTTAAAATTAATGTATTTGTTTATTAAATTGTACCATGATTTGGATGAGGTTTTTAATCCATACATTGATTTTTTTCAGTTTTAACAGTTTGTTTGAACCTATGGTTGATCTTTCAGGAGATCTAAGGTACATCTGGACAGTTACGGAAGAATTTAAATATGCAGTTTTGACATCAGACTGGACCATTTTGAGATTGTTCACAATTGAGGGAAGCCATCTGACAATCTAAACAGGAATAACAGATGCAAAAACACGTCCTATTTTGTATTTTGTTTTGTCCTTAAATCCCCTGGCTACTAGTCTAGCCTTAGGTTGATGGTATCTCAAATCATTAGGTTTTATTATAAAAACCCATCTCATATCTATTGGTTTTATGTTCCTATATGGCCCACTTCTTCCCAAACATCCATTTTGCTTAGAGAAACAAATTCTTTAGCTATGGCCTCCATCCGTTATTTTTGGAATGGTTTGTTTTAATTTCTTTATAAAATTTTGGCATGCAATCTTCTATCCATTGGTTGTCTATGGGTTTTGTTATATTGAAAGAGACCAAAAACATCCCAATATCCTGCACATAATAAATGAAATAATCATCCTTTTCCAATTGAGGTAATGTTGCCCCTCGAAGGTTTTGCCTGGTGGGGCTTGAGTAGGATGGATAGGTTCATCTGGAGAAATAACATAATGAATTGGATGTGCTGCAACAGATGTCAAACTTCCCCCTATGGTACCAGCCTCATCTGTTGATGGCATACCATTCTTCTCTCCTGCCATATTTAGGCTAACTGGAGGACTAAGAAAAGTATTAATAATTTCCCCGATGTTCAAATAAATATATATAAATAAGTTGATGAAAATCTAATTTAAAATTTTATTTTTTTGAAAATATTTTTTATTCCTTATTAAAGTTAATTACGATAACGGTTTCCAATAAACCTGGTGTTTTAATTCAATTTTGAAAAAAAAAAAATTATTTTGTATCCTATCTAAAATTAAAAAAAAATTAATTTTAAAATTTGACAAATAAAAACTAAAATCTGACAAAGTATTTTATGTAAATGTGAAAGCTATTGTATGAAAGTGTTCAGGTTTGGTACTGGAAAAACCTTGAGATAAGAAACTATTGTATGTGAAAGAGCAAATCTAAACTTGGTCAACTTGAACAAAGAAGTTTATCTTATCAGATTTGGTCTTGTAAAATCATGAATTTTATGTTTGAAAATGAATTTTTGTTGAAACCTGAATTTTATGTACAAGTTTTTTTATGAATTTTTGACTGTAAATTTTTATGATTAAAAATGTTCTAAAAAATTTTGAATTCCTCCCGGAGAATTCAAAAGGAGTCTAGAAAAAATGTTTTTTGATATTTCCAAAAATTTGGCTAGTTCAGTGTCATTTTTATTTTCATGATCCCAATCTATTGAAAAAGTTTCGAGTTGAATTTCCCCATTAAATGTTTTAAAATGAGGAAAATTTACAATATTAATATTTATTCCTGTTATTTCTTCATCTTCAAAAACAAGTTCTAATTTTTCAAGATATGATTTTGAAATTTAAGAGATGTCAGTACAATTTATGGGACAATTTGCAAACTCATGCCAAAGTTAAACCACTCAAAATTCTTTAAATAACTCTTTAACTAAGAGAAAAAAAATTCATTTCTATGATAACTTCACTAAATTTTTACCAGATTTAAACAAAGTTTTGAATGTTAACTATATCTGCGATGAATAAAAAACTAAATTCTGTAATACTAAATGTCCCATAAACTTATCCAATATACACTCTCAAATTCACCCTCCGTACAAGAAATATATATATGAAAATTATTGAAAAATATATTACCCATGATCTGTGAAATACCATCAAATTCTTCCTAAGCCAATTTGTAAGAGTATGGAATTATAACTGTGAGAAAACAATCTAAATAATCTTACATCCTCTTCAGACATACAAACAACAACTGGATTCATTTAGAAAAACTCTGACAATTGACCTAAAATTGATGATCTACTCCGCAGGAAAAAATGAAAAACTGTGAATAAAACATAATGAGATGACCGATGTTCAGCTATCAAGATTCTGGGATTTCAGCAAATTTGCTTGGAAAAATTTGAATGCCTTACAGTAACAGACAATCCAGGTCCGAAGTTAGCTAAATTCCCACGATGATGATTGATTCCAAATTTGAATAAGAATGCCTTGCAGTAGTAAACGATCCAAATCAACAAAAAATGGAAGTTTCCATAAAGTGTGCCAAAAACAGCAAACTTATTTTTCAATGTTCCACGAATGATGAAATAATATTCAAAACAAATTGTTTAAAAGTACAATTTGATGCGTGAAAATTAAATTTTAAAAAAGAAAATAAAATTTCACAAAAACTGGAGTTAACTACTCCTTACTCAAAAATTATCAAAAAAGTAACCCTTTAACCAAAAAAATGTACCTACTTGTAATTTCCAATCACCAATATTACAATAACTATACAGTGAATGATTAAGCTATTTCCTCCTATTGACTTGAACAAATCGAAGCTCCTGCCATCATGAAGTGAGGTTTTTGAATTCAAAAAAAGTAAACAAGTCAATTTGAAATACTATAATGCATTAAAGAAACAAAAACTGTACAAGTATGAAATCAACTAAAAAGGAGATGACCATCTCCCTCCATTATCAGAAAAGCGTTAAAGTGGGAAAAGCAAAAAAGTGTTAATGATGTGTGAGAGATGAAATGTAGTACAAGTTACTTAACTTGATTGAGTAGTAACAATGTTCGCATATTGTGTCACTAGTAGTGGTGAGCGAATGTAGTGAGTGTAGAACAACAATTTTGGAGGTTAAATGTCCAAAAAAGTGTTCTAAGTGATGTAACCACTACAAATAGACTTTGTCTCCGATATATTATGTTGGGTTTGTTGACACCACAATGCTAAAAATAACTGGTAAAGTGGGGGTCTTCTTTTTTTTTTGTCTGAATATTCATTCAGCTCTGTCAGAATTGGAGTGTAATTATCTTGCTCTTTTATCATAAAGTTGGTATTTTTTCATTGAGAGAAGTTTACTTTTTGCAGGTCTAATTTTTATCCGACAGTCTTGAAACTTGGTATATACTTATTTGAATCTAGATAAGGATGAGGCGTATTGTTTTTTGTCTAAATTTTCCGGATGGTACGTCCGGTACATCCTATTACGATGCATTTTTGGGTCATAAATAGTTATCAAGTGGGTAATTTTCAAGCAATAGGAACGAAATTTTTCGGTACTGACATTGAATTTAATTATTATATTACGCTAACTTTTTGAAAAATTTAGTTTGAATCGGCTGAAAGGTTCATCTGTAGAAGTGATTTGAAAAAATCTCAAATTATTCCTAAGAAGAGAAAATAAATTCCGGATAAACCAACGGAGATGATCGGAATTTATTTGCTAAGTAATCATTCAATAACTCGCGTTCGTATTCTATAACATTTATAACTTTGCCATACAATAAATTCTATTATTCACTATGAATTTCCTTGACACTATATTAAACGAAATTTTCACCCAACATTCTGTCAAATAATTTTGATGTTTAAATTTTTTTGTTATACTTAGGCTATTTATCTATTCATTTATTGATATTTTAATTAGTTTCTCTTTTGGTTAAGAAAACCTACATTTCTAGGGTGGCTTGCTGGGCCACAGTTTTTATACTTTTTTTTTTTTTTTTTCTGTTCAGAATAGTCGATTATAATAAATAAATTTCAATTTCCAGTAGGCCGACGGTGGGTACCTAACAAGTTAAGAACCTGGCTAGGCAGGTAGGTAGGTAGGTACCTACCTAATAAAATTCATATTTCAAGTCGTAAAGATGGGTTGAAAAAAAAGTTAAGTTTTGTACAACTCACCTTTGGCCGTCGTCGTTGAAAGGAAAATCGCCGAGAATGAGGTTGCGGAAAAGCGTGTATCCGAGGCCGTATTCTTGAGAGTTAAAGTCGGTTCTGGAGGCTGCCATCGCCTCGGCCAGCTCAAATCACCGCTGCGCACTAACCGACGAACTTCACTCCATCGCAGACCGCACCCGCGATGACGATGGTCGAAGAATACACCGAACAACACGTGTATAGGTATGTAGGTAGGTAAGTAGGTAAGTAGGTATGTCAGTAGGTAGGTAGGTAGGTACCTACCATAGGTAGATAGGTACGCACGCACGCACGCACGCACGCACGCACGCACGCACGCGACAAGACGTGCTTCGATGCTGAAATTCGAAATATACAGACGCAGTTAAGAGGAAAATATTCTGGCGAGTCACGCGAGCAACCGAATGCAGTCGATTGTCAGAAAACTGATGGAAGAAAAATTCGCGAATTCGGGACGGAGCGCGTTGAGAGCGACTCGAGCAAATGAAATTGAAAAATTGCACTGGCACATGGACTGGCGAACGTTCGTGTCTAAACATTGAAATTTGTGCCGGCAAAGTCGGCATCGTAAAAAATGTTGACTCAATAGACGCCGTACGACGGTTGCGTAGCAACCTCGAAAATATTACACCTCTGTCTCGTAAGTCGACCAAGTGGGTGCTCGTCGCTCCACGACCAACCCCAGTAATCCAGACACAGCTTTTAACCATTCTCGGTTGCCAGTTCGTTTTGTTGAAACGTCGACCTTCGTAACTTAAATTTCTAACCATCTGCGCCAGCCGAGGACGAATAAGCGACCAGCTCGCAGCGCATACGAGCCTACTCGCCGAAATCACCACGTAGCTGACCCCGGCCATTATAGGCGAAGGCCTCTTCTCGGCTGGAGAAGTACCCACCTGTAGAATCGGCCTCTTTCTGCTTCAGCTTCAACTCGCCAGGAATTCCATAACCGGAGCTACACTTTTTTCAACCGATTCAATTTCCAAGTAGATACATTTTGAAGAAATCTAAATCAATAATAAGCTTATAATATCAACCGATAGTAAAATACGGTAGGTATACGGTTCAAACCAGAAACAAACCTGACCCCGGCGTATGGGTTTAAGCCCTTCCAAAATCTACACAAGTCGGCCCACAAAAATTCAAATAGGTACCTATAATCATTTGCAATTGAAAAAAACGAAACAACAATAATAAATTCTACATGGGTATTCTCATTTGAAGAAAAAATTACAGGATCCTTCCACCCTGGAAGTTTTATCCTAGCTTCTCCTTTGATTTGAACATTAACTCAAAAATCAATTCTGTTGTAAGAAATTTTCTGTACCTATCACATTTAAAACGTTTTCTAATGATAATTTTTGAGAAAAATACGATAATTCCATAATATAGATTTTTAACGACTTTTAAAAATTCAACAATAATTGAATTTTTGGAATTTTTAAACGCAATTGGAGCTCAAATAGATCTTAGAATAAAAATTCTAC
The DNA here is from genome assembly GCA_011428145.1 of Ericerus pela. NCBI lineage: Eukaryota > Metazoa > Arthropoda > Insecta > Hemiptera > Coccidae > Ericerus > Ericerus pela. The sequence goes on from WOFM01000169.1 coordinate 1,420,865, forward strand.
ATAACTATATATACGCCTATACATATATGAAAAAAAGTAGTCTTTTCTTATTGTGAGGACTTAGTACTCGTATGAGGTAATAGGGGCTCGCACCCCTTGACAACATCTGCTGCTGAAAGGCTGGCTAATACTTGTCTTTATGACATTAAACAAATTGTACAGAATATGTTTGAACATAATTACTTGTAAGTACTTGCAAGTAATGTACGAGAACCAAACCCTGACTAATCAATTATGGTGATGTCAAGATTCAGTACACAAACTGGTCCACCATATATCTTGTATTAACAAGAAATGACAAACCACCCTTACACAAGACTGTACCCATGTGTGCGTGTAAATAAGGCCCTATATACCCTAAACCGTCCAAACTGGCTCTAAAATCACCAATGTTTGTGCAGGTTTTGGCTTCCCCATATGTGTGTACGTATGTAGTGGCAGAACACGCAATTAATCTGTTGATTACCTTCTTGTATGAATATTCTTTCACAACAAAATATTCCACAGTGGTAACATCAATGTGATATTTTTTGCTGCTTCGTGAGTGTATAGAGGCATAGTGCGCTTTCTCAAAAATTGCCACAGTGTGCTGGTGAGATTCTTGCTTTCTGGGCAAATATAAATATGATTTTGCATGACTAGACACTAACAGTTGTTAAAGTAGAGTCTGCTGAAGTGGGAATTTAAACCCCCTTTCTGAATAAATATAGCCCAAAAGGAAAAAGATAGTAGACTTAGAGGAAGAAGGTTGGACTCACCCACCAACCCCACCAACTTTGACTAGAAATTCTGAAGAAGTTTTGGAGTTAGTAACAGCAACTCAACACCCAGAGCTCATATGTCTGGGAACTGCTATTAACCAAGAAGAATTAGCAGTGATAACATAGAGGAGTGGTCAAAACAGAAGCCAAAGTTCTGACCTGAAAGCACCTAACCTGAAAAAACAAGAGTCAGTGTTTTTACCAAGTGAGAAAACAAATTCAAAAGTAATCATGGATAAGCTCAGTCAACAAAATTCTGAGATGCCACCTACAACTATAGGAGTTGAGAACCTGAAACCACCAAATCCACCTATAGAAGTGGACAGCCACAGCTGATACCTAAAGTGCTAGCACAAATCTTGCAATTTTTGCAAAGTCAGCCAAGATAGAACCCTAGTTTCTACCGACAAAGGATAGAGATTCCAGCAATTTTGCCTAATGATGTAGATTTGTGGTTGACTCTAATTGATGGCAGGTTTAAAACAGAAAGCATACAACAGAATCAGCGATATCTATACATCTGTGGTGGCATGCCACCACAGATCATTCGTCACATTCCGGATATTATGGAATGCCCTTTGACAGAAGAGGACAAATATACCTAGTTTGTACAAAAAATAAAAGATATATTTGTAAAGATGAAGAATCAGATCATTGATAATGTCATGGGTGGTACGAAGATTAGAGATGATAAACACTTAATCTTCATATGGAAGAAGGAGGATAATATTGTAGCCCCTTCTGTAATAGGAAATCAAATTTGCAAACAACTACCACAAAGTGTTGTGCAATGTCTGGCAACTGTGGGATCTACCACAATTAATACTTAAGCAGATTTATATTTTCTCGCTAAAAGTGCAGATAATGCACTAGAATATATATGGTCAAATCCCTCTGCGAGTGCTGTATCTGCAGAGACTGAGGAAATTGCTCAGTTTCAAACTCAAATAGCTCAGCTGATCATGGAAGTCTAGAAAAGGAATAAGAGCCAAAATTCTAACAAACAAAATAGGAACTTGTGACAACACTCTAAAAGCACAATCAGCCACAAAAATAGTACATAATCTAGGTTTAAAGAGCATAAACCAAAAAACCAGAAAATGGGTCAGAGTTCCACTCTTCTTAGAACATCTTCTTCCAGCAGCCAGTCTTGATATTGGGATGAAAAGAGCTGTTTCTTTTACAACAGATTTGGCACTGAAACCACCAAATGCAACAACCATTGTAAATGGTTGGGCAAATCCTACAAAAAAAAAAGGATGCATAAAATTAAAATGAAGTACTATCTATGTGGCTGAAGACCCCCTGGAAAAATACTCATGCCACCAGTTCTTAAAGGACAGGACAAACAGGAGACAGTACTTAATAAACTTAGGTGCAGACCTGAGTATACGGCCAGTCAATAAAAATTGAAAAAAACACCCTCCAAAATACCACCTTTGTACTGTGAATGGTAAAAACTTTCCAGCTTACCAACTTGAGACTACTAAAGTAAACATTGGACTTTGAAAACGACATGACGTTGTCTATTATAGTTATGGATGTACCAAACCCGATCATGGGTGCTGATTTTCTTGCACACTTTGGCCTGATAATTGACCTCAAAAATGGGAAATTGATTGATAGTGAAACTAAACTTTGTGTGGATGGCAAGAAGTTAGCTTACAGACTGGTCAAATATATTCAACTGTACCAAAGTCATCAAACAACTACTACAGATTCTATCTGACTACCTTGGAATCACTCAACCATCAATTTGTAGTAGTGATCCCAATTTTTGATCAGTTTTTGATCAATCAATTTCACAAGATAATCAATCTATAAGAAATCGAAATAAATTGATTTGATTGTTAATATCACAAGATCAATTTTGCTTTTTCTTAATGTTATTTCATTTTTATTCTAAAACAAAATATTCCATAATGAATGATAAAAATAATTTATTAATAGTGATTAATGAAATATTGAGAATTGAAATTTTCACATTCACTTCTCATTTCAAATCACGATCTTGTATTTTTATATTTATTTTATCATTAATGAAAAATTGAATCTAATCAGATCAATTTTTATTTGATCGATTTTTTTCTGTTGATTTTTTTCTGTCAATTTTTTTTAATGTCATGATCAAATTCCTTAGAAATCAATTTTTCAAGATTGATCTCTCAAAAGGAAAAAATTGGGATCACTAATTTGCAGGCATTCGACCGATAATCATGACACAGTTCATTATATAGAAACAAAAGGACCACCTTGCCATACTAAAGCTTAAAAATTACTGCCTGATAAACTGAAATCAACATGGGAATACTACGATTGCATCATTAGAGAAGGCATATGTCGCCCCTCAAAAAGCTCATGGAGTTCCGCAATCCACATGACTAAAAAATCAAGTGAATTTTGTCAAACTGTTGGAGACTACAGGGCCTTAAATGCCAAAACAGTTACCGACTATTATCCAGTCCCAAATATTATGGACTTTAACACGAATATGCGGGGTAAAACAACATTCACAAAAATGGACATCGCCTGGGTATTCCACCAAATTACTATGGTTGAACAGGTCATACCAAAGACAGTGGTTATAAGCCCCTTTGGTCTATTCAAATACATTCAAATGCTATTTGGACTCTGCAACTCGGCACAAACTTCCCGAAGATTCATCAATTAATTGTTTAGGGAATTGCCATTTGCATATGCATACTTGGATGATATTTGCATTTGCTTACCATGAGGGGAATGTAAGAACTGTAATACAGTGTATACACACTGCCAGCCTTACCATCAGTGTAGGTAAAAGTTTATACAAACAAACCAAAATTGACTTTCTCAGCCACAAAGTCTCAACCAAAAGCATTTCCTCCTTGAAGACCAAAGTCGAGCCAATATTGAATTTTCTAAAACTCTCAAATGTTGCTGAACTCAGGCATTTTTGGGGGATGGTGAATTTCTACAGATATTGCATGAAGAATACTGCAGCCAAACAAAGAAAGCTGTTTTCATTAACAAAAACAAATAAAAAGAAAGACAAAACTCTATTCGATTGGAATGAAGAAACCGAACACGCCTTTGAGAAAATCAAAGAAACACTGGCAAATGCAACATTATTGACTCATCCAGATAAGTGTCTGCCATTATTTGTAGGTCCCGATGCCTCAGACTCGGCAATAAAATTTTTTAATTAAGAAATTATTTTATATTAATTTTGAAAATTAAATTTTTTTCTTTAGAAAAAAGATTTATTAGTTGAGCACTGTACCAAATGGACACTGACAATAAGAAATTACCATTAGCTTTCTTCTCCAGGAAGCTCTCAAAAACAGAAAAGAATTATAGCACATTTGATCGGGAATAGAATGCTGAATACCAATAAGAGAGGCAGAGCAGCCATGGGGTACCTAATGAAGTTAAAAAAATTATGAAGTGAAATTGTGAAACAAAATTTTGAACCTCTTGCCTATTGGTATATGATAGGCGTTCAAAGACCGGCGTTCAAGCCAAATGATATCAGAAAATTTGAAGGGTTCATTGTTGTATCCTTGACAATGTAAAAAAAAATTATCCAAAAAATTGACTTACTCGGAGTATCTTTGTAATTAAACATTCAAACTTTTTCCAATCAAGTGCCTTAATAAATACATCAGCAAGTTGATCAGAAGAACATATATCATTGAAATTGATGATTTTTTGTTGGAAAACCTCCGAGGCATAACATTTGATTATGAAAGATCCTTATCGCTTCTGGGCACCACCAGATGCAATACAAGATGCTGAAATATTATCTTTGTACACTTGCACTAGTTGGGTTATAGTAAATACGCTTTCCATTAGTCTTCAGACCACAGTTATATCATCTAGAATATCATGCAATGCAATAAGCTTAGCTGCAGTTGACAAGTCTGCAACTATGCATTGCAGGTGAATAGTCCAATTTAGTAAGTCTCTGTTAACAAACATGATATATCAAGTTCTGGAGCACCCTTTCTCCAAGTTGTTGATATTAATGGGTGAGTTGTCTACATCAGGTGCACATGATGCATCGACAAAAGCTTTCACATTTGACTGATCTGAATGATAGACCAAGATGTGATCTCTAATGGATTTTAAGTACCTAATGATTCTACAAACATAATTTTTTGCAATTTGGCATTTGAAGCAGATTGAAATTGACCAAAAATGTGATGTCTGGCCTACTTAATCTTTCAACATATGATAAATTTCCTATCATTGCTCTACATTCTGTATCATCAACACCATTGCTTGGTTTATTTATTTTGAGCACAGTTTCTATGGGTGTAGAAATGAATTTTGATTCAGTAATTCTAAATTTTTGGAGAATCTTATCTATGTACCTAAACTGTATTAGATTGACCGTTTTTTGTACAAGATCACAGTTAATTTCTTTTTTACTTTTTGGATATCTTTTACTTTCTCAATTAGTTCATTGTGGAGACCTTGATATATTAATGCTTTCCCCTTTTCTTGACTGAAAATATGCCATGCAACTGGCTACACTGGCTGTGTCTACAGGATTCAAAAAATTTGTCAATTCAAGATCCAAGAACATATTTTCCATATCTAAATCATTCATTATTAAATATAAACCTTCTGCATATAAGGTAGAGACTAGTGATGTATTGTTAGTTCAATAACTAGTTCATTTGAACTAAACTATTCAATTACCTAAATGACTGAGACCTAAACTCTCAAAGAATTAGTTCGAGACTGATTTGAATTTTTAAAATGATAAGATGAGATAAAAGAAAATGTATGTTAGTTAAACTAAACAATTAAGCATGAATTAAAAATAAATAGTTCATCACTTAAGAATGAGATGTGAAAGGAATATATATATAACTGAACTAGAGGACAACACATATTTCTGTTCACTGTTCACAAGTTTTTCATTCATTATCATTCTTATCATTTAGGTCATGATGAACTAGTTCATTAAAATAGATATTTTTGTGACCTAGACCAAATGAATTAAACTTTAAAAAAGACCTAAAATTCCCATCAGTAGTAGAAACCATAGTGGTCCTCTACACATCTTGATTTTGGCCATCAAAAACCTTTTTTGTACCGAAGCCAGACATTATTGAGTTTGAGGAGGAATTTTTTGGAAAAAGACCCTACCTCAGAACACGAGACAACTTATAATTATAGGGTGATATAGGCTCAACCTCTTGATAATGCAAAATTATAAAATTTAATACAAGTTAATATTTATATCAATGAAATTAATTATATATGTCTAAAATTTATATTACCTATGACAAATTAATCTCTGTACCGTGCCACTTAATGATTGATTGATCTATCGTCAAAATTATCAAGTTTTTCACTGCAAAAATCAATACAGTGTATTATTGTGGGCAGAACAAAATGTTTGTACTGAAATATTGTAGCAAAATTTGTAAAGGAAATTTACGGTATACAAGTTAGTTATAAAGATTATGAAATATTAATTAATTTGTGATATGTGAACAACAATTTTTGTAAAATATTATCAAAAAAAATATTCAACCAGTTTAAATATTGTTTGAATAAATAAAATTCAAAAAAAAATTGAAATTAAGAAAATTTTATTAATAATGTATCGAAGTAGTTGTATGTCAGACACAAAGGTGTTTAAACTAAATGGCTACTTTCGACGTAGATACTGATGTGTCAAACAAAGACAACAATGAACCATTTTTCTGTTTTGAGAAAGTCTCGACTAATGGGAAACTTGGATCAGAACGAAGGAAAAATAACTAAGTTTTTTATATTAAAATTTCATAAAATGAATAATTTTTATTATAAATGAGATGAAAATGAGCACAAATTGGACAAAAACAATGAATTAAGTATATTATTTAAACTTTTCCTGTTTGAATTCTTGTTTATGTCCATAGGCTGCAACTTTGATAAAGGTATTTTTTCATTTTTTTTGTCAATCAGCAAATAACCAACACCTATAAAATACAATTTGATTGAAGTTTTATTTATTAAGGACACTTGTTGATTACCGTAATTCAGAACTGTATTCTTCAGCCTATTCTTACTTTGTTTGTTAATTTCCCATACAATAGGCTGTTCTCATAAATGATCTCAATTTAGATGAAAGAATTGGCACCCAAAAGTTAATTGTGATTTGCATTAGTTGTTTGTATTATTGAATTATTTGATTTTTATTAAACAAAAGACATATAATGCACTTTTAAAAAATGGGCAAAGTTTGACAAATGACACAAAGATTCACTAATTCACAAACATTAAGGACTTTTACTTTTCAGTATATAATCGTTTATTTTAATTGATGGCACAAAGTGGTTCACACTAAGTGAAAAAAGAAAAATAACTTTTTAAATAATTAACACATTGTGACACCCCAAAGGTAGTCACCATATTAGTTTAAGTAAAAATAAAAAATATCTAAAATATCTAAGATGCGTATAGAGAAAACAAGACAGCCCAAGATTATAGATCTTAAGAATAAAGGTACCTTGGATTTAGGAAGGGAAAGACATGTAAACTTAGTATCCCATATACCACTGTGAACATGAAGGCATTTCATATTAACCTTACACAACTCCTCCTAAGTTGTTATTATTAAAAGCCTAACAATTCAGGAGGGGATCTTTAGACAATAAAGTTCATTTTAACACAATGATATAACTGATAACAATTAGGCTTGATCTTACTAGATAGTGTTGAATGTCCGCTGTGATGTATTATGAATCCATACAATGTGGAGATGTAAGATTAATGACTACTCCGTTGTTTCTCCAATCGATGTTTTTATTGACGATCTTGTAGGATGTTTACTTTAAAAAGAACGAACTACCACAAATGATGAGAACTTTTATTATATTTTCTTATTTCATTTTATTATAATGACGATAATGAAAAAATGTCTACTCTAGTTTGTCAGTTCAAAATAGACTGACTTCCCCAGCTTACACATCAGCTAGATATCATCTAATCTTATCTCAGATCTAACTGGGGAAGTCTGTCAATAGTACATGTTTGTTGAGCTCTGTACTTACGTTCAACAATCTGATTTATTTTATCTTACTAATTGGATCGGTTGAATGTAGGAAAACATACAGGTAAATAGGAAAAAGACTAAATAGTATGGAGCTCAACCTATTATTGTATTTTTATTTTAGATTTTAAATTTATTGTGGGAAAAGTACCTCACAACATTTCACATTAAAAACAACATTTTCCTAGTACGGTGCTCTGCTAACATATTGAGGTATTTCAAAGATCAAACCCAAACAAAAGAACATTTTCAGTCATCATATATTTTATTTTACGAAAGTGTACAACGGACTGATGGTCAATGAAAAATGTTGAAATTGTCAGATTTGAACATTTCCAGAGTTGGAAATCAGTGCTGCTGATTAGGTGGCACAATAATATATTCAAACATTTTATTATGCAGGTTTTTCAAAGTACATACATATAAATTAATGGAATGAGGTGGTGAGGAATTGTATTTCAACAAATTTGACCAAACTCAAAACTATTAGTTTTTAGGTTTGGAACCAACTACCTACCAAATTTAAGCTATATTGAATGAAAATTATATTTAACCTCACAAGTGGAACTTATAATGTAACTCAGCAGGTTTTCTGAAACCATTGGGGCTCCAATGGAGCATTCAATAAAAAAATTGTCATCAAATATGGAATAAGCATATCTGAAAATATATATGATGATGCACTGCACATGATTGTTCATAAATAATTTTTTGCCCTCTTTTTGTAACGATTAGGATCCTAATGGTAGGTCCAAAAAAAATATATTACGCCACAATATTTGATCTGCAGCACTTACTTACTTCTAAGACTAACTTTGTAAACATCTTTATTTTTTTTCAATTATTGTGAACATCCAATCTACAACCTCTATAAAATCCTATGTAGTACCGACTGGATCAGTAAAGAAAGATAATTTCTAGTTAGATATGCTGGTGCTGAATAGGCAATCAGAGCATACCTTTTGACATATTTTGCTTTGTGTTTATATACGCTATCCTTGTGAATTTAAGGGATCTTTTTATCAGATGTATTCTAAATTATTAAAATGTCAAAAATACATAGAATATATGCTAGGGTTGCCTACTTTTTTGCTGGGATGTCTTGACATTAAAAAGTACATTGTTTTTATGGAGCTTTACTGGTCTAGTACTATATAGTTAAAAGATCTATTCCATTAGTCACAAAAATTAACACTGTCAATACTTAGTGTTACCCTCAGTGTTAGGCAATGTTTTAAGCTGCATTTACACTAAAAAAACATACAAACAATGAACCTTTTTTTATCTCATTTGGTGTAAACAGCCATCATAAAAACCAGAAGAACGAATGAAATTTGCTACCTGAGCAAACTGCAATGAACATCCTGTCATATTATGAATATAGGAAAAAATTGAACAAACAGTGAATGTTCATATGGTGTAAACTTAACTTCAAGTGGCATTCTTTTAGTACCATAACAACACCAAGGTTATCAATTTGGCATTCTTTTTGTACATGGGTATAATCCTGCTGAGGGTAACACATGACAGCAAATCTTATACTTGCTCATTGTGTAAATGTAGGGAATCAGGGCAAGGGCAGAGTGTTTTGATTATAGGCACAAACAGGTAAGGGATCCCAATCATCCTTCAAGGATATATATATAATAGAGACAACATAATAGTGGTTTTTTTTTGCACCTATGGATAGCACTGCCCATGCCACATGTTTTGCTTTCTAAAAATCTGATTAAAGGAAAAAATTGCCATATGCCTTTGTTTATAAACACTGACGTACGAATTATCCCATTTGGTAGAATCTGATTATTCTGATTGGTCCATGTTGATTGATGTGGGGTGATTTGTACACCAGTGTACACGTGCTCAGTGTAAATGTTAACGACATTTGATCCCATTGTAAAATGCAGCATGTCATTTCCATCGTATGTGTATATCCTCGAAGCTATTATCACTGATGAGGTAGTTTGGTGTTAATAGTGTTATATTTTGGAATTCTTTTTGGATCAACATTTTTTTAACGTCATATTGTTCGAGGTTTCCTGATATTAACCTAGAGCTGATCTAATGTTTGTTGACCGATAGAACAAACTTATAAATAAAATTAGAATACCTATTCGATATTTAATATCTTATCAATAATGAAATCAGGCAGTGTTGCCAGGTTGGTTTTTGAAAAATTCATGAGATTAGAGATTGACGCAGCTCGAACATTCATGAGAATTCATGAGATCATTTTTTTAGCCTTTAAATCCTATAATCTCAATTACATAATGTAAATAGGTATAAATTCCACTTGGTTTCTGTTAGTTTAGTTTGGTATTTTCTTTTATAATAACTGATCTGATAAGTAAAGTAAACAATATCATTATCACAAACAAATTATAATTTCATATTTTCATTATAATCACTTTATAATCAAGAAAAAGAAAAGAAAATTCAAAGAAATCTCATATTCTATTCTCAATTCTCAATTTCTATTGACATTAACTAATTGACAAAAAGCAGTCTGCAGTCACCTCATCAGTCATCACAATCTGTTAGGATACAATTCCCTCACCCCCTCACAAATATATTGGTGTAAACATATACCTAACCTGTAAAATAATATGTATGTAACAATTTAGCTTTTTGTATGTGGCAACACTGGTTGTCACCTGAAACCTTTTTTCCATCTTTGATCGACGGGGGTTGTTCTCTGTTTGTCAGTCGTTGTTACGATGTCGTGAATAAATATTTTTGGTTGACATTTTATTTTTCACTATGTTGTTTTGAAAAGATCTCATCTCTCCTCAACACAATCACGTCATATCATCAGATCAGTTCTCAGTCAGTTATCACTTATCAGTATTCAGTTGTCCACTGTCGTTACTCATTTTATTAGTCATCACTCCGCAATCTCAATGTTAGTCTTGGCAAATGAAACCTGCTTGTAATTACAGATTTAGAAGATATTGTGATTTTTTGAAAGATTTATTGCAGATAATATTGGAGGATTCAATAAAACAGTAATTAAACACGAGAAGAATATATTTTGTATGTTCACCATACGAGATACAGAACAGAAGTGAACTCGTCTTAACGTGAGTTCCTGACATACATAGTTTAGATGAGTACGTGAGATCACACAGAAATATTATAGTACATATTATTGACTGTAGAGTGTACCAAGGTGGAGACAAGATAGGACCATCATATATAGCTGGAATTCTAACACTCCCTCTTGGTACTCATTGTAGTCGACATCTTCTTGAGTATTCTGCCATCATTGAATTTCGTAGGCTAACGAATTAACTTTGTATTCACATAGAGAAAGTTGTCACTAAGAGAAAATTATTGAAGGTAATTACGTACCTAACACACCGTTGAATATTTCTTGAATTATTTGATCGAAGAATTGTCACTAAGGAATAATTTGTCGTTGCAATAATAGTAAACGACATTAAATTTATCCACAACCAACATATATATGTACATATCACAACATTATTAGGTCATAGTGAACACATCAATTTTACAGTAGATAATTATAATGTTGACTAACAGGAACTTTTTCAACGAAGTGGAGCTAACCGTATTTCTTGAGCTTTTATTCACCACGTCTTAACGACATACAATTATTAGACGTTTGGAATGCTATTAAATAAGAACACATCGAATAATTCAATTAGTAATATTCATAATTACGTTACGGAGCTTTCGAATAATAGTCGAGGAAGAGCTTTCGTAAATATGTCAGCCAGTTGTTCCTTTGTAGGAATCCATTTTATATCGACTAATTTTTGAGAATATATTTCACAGACATACTTATATTTTAATTTCACTAAGTGCCTTAATGCTTTGGACTGACCAGATTTTACAGCTTCAACAGTAGATTGATTATCTTCAAAAATTATAGGACTAACCTTTTGTTTTAATATTTTTGAACACAAATTTGACAAATATATTACGTCTTTACTAGCTTGATTTAACGCAATATATTCGGCTTCCATAGATGAGGTAGCAACACATTTTTGTCATTTGGTACCCCAAGCTATTGAATCACCAAATATTTGAATTAAATAGCCTGATGTGGACAAACCATCTGGATCAGTCATGCCTAAAGAAGCATCACTGTAACTAGTGAAATTATGACCATTACCTTAGAAGTATATTCCAAGGTCTTTAGTTCTTTTTAAGTATTTCAACACACGTTCAACTTTAATCCAATCGTAAATGTCATAATTACTACATTTATGAGTTAATGAATTCACACAGAAAGAAATATCAGGTCGAGTACACATAGTTAAATAGAGAAGAGCACCAACTACTTTCTCGATACAGAATATGATGTTTTAAGTTCAACGTTGTTTCAATTTTAGGTTCATACTTAGCTTTTTGATCCGCTTGATTAGTGACCATAGGAGTATCGCACTCCTTACAGTCTTTCATGCCATACTTAGACAATATAGACTCGATGAAACGCTTTTGTAACAAACACATTTTTCTTTGATTTTTATTACGATTAATTTCAATTCCTAAATAATTTTTAGGTTCACCCATAATTTTAAGCTTAAATTCTTTATTTAAATGACATTGAGTTTCTAAAATTTTATCTTTATTATTTCCGGTAATAAGAATATCATCGACATACGCAACAATTATCACAAAGGTAGAATTTCTTTCCCAATAATAAATGTTAGCTTGACCTTTATGGACGATAAATCTCATGTCGGACATAGCCTTTTTGAAACGAACATGCCAGCGTTTAGAACTAACCTGAAGACCATACAAAGACTTCTTTAATTTACATACATGTGTGCGTTTGAACTCATCGGATTTATTAACACCATCAGGAATTTCCATATAAATATCTTTCTCAAGTTCACCATTAAGGAATGCTACATCTACATCAGTTTGTATAACATCTCACTTTAATTTATTTGCGATTGCTAATATAGCTCTGACTTCAGCAATACCTAAAGTTGGAGCATATATTTCAGAATAATCGTATACATTTTTATCTTTATAGCCACGACTTACTAAGCGCGCTTTAAAAAGAATATTACCATTTCCTTCAACTTTTCTAACAAATATCCACTTAGAATCAATTGTTTTAGTATACTTAGGTCTTTTAACATAATCCCAAGTACACTATCTTTTAAGAATTTTAATTCTTCATCTATTGCTTTTAACCACTCAGATTTATTTTTATATTTGAACACATCATCTAAATTTTCAGGTACTTCATTTAATTTACACATCATAGAAAAATATTTCTTTTCAATTACTTCAGGTTTATCTTTAGGATTAAATATTTCTAACTCATTTTCAATTTTAGACTTATTGAATGTTGTATCACTGAATTTGACTTTCTTACATTTGGACACATAGATAATTTCTTCATCTAAATTAGGTTTACTTGAACTATTTTTATTTTGGTTTAAATTTTCCGAAATATCTCCTGCAAAGTCAACTTCAGGGACTTGTTCATTTTTGTCCCAAGTATTAGTATCAAAAGTAGGGAAACCATTTTTTGAAAAATAATCTAACGGAAATTTATCTTTGAACATTACAGATTCTGAAAATTCAACATCACTACATTTATGTAATTTACCTGTTGTTGGATTTAAAAGTTGCCACGATTCAGCATTACATCCGACGAGAATACACAATTCTCCACGGCCTACTAACTTTTTAACATTTTGTTTCTCATAAGGTATTTTTCGGTATGCCACACAGCCAAATCGATGAATATATTTAATTGTAGGAAGTAACTCATATGGGGTTTTAAATCCCAACTTTTTGTGAGGTAACCTATTGTGAATATGAACAACTTGGTTTAACGCAAGTTCCCAAAACTCAATAGGTAGACCACTATCAATGAAAAGAGCTCGAATTTTCATAAGTAAAGTTCGATTTACTCTTTCTGCCACAGCATTAAGTTGAGGAATATCAGGAGGACAAATCTCTACTATGATACCCTCATCTGTAATAATTTTCTTCATAGACACACTCATATATTCTCGACCACCGTCGATACGTAAATAATTAATTTTAGCTGAGCTATCACCAAGATTTGCTCCCATTACTTTTAAATATTCTACAAAAGTTTCAGCCACACAGGTTTTATCTTTAATACTGTACGTCACAGTATATCTAGAAAAATCATCGGTAAAAGTTATTATGTAAGAGCTTTTCTGCCAGACTCGTATTGGTTTTATTGGGCCAATTGGATCGGAATGAACTCTTACTAAAGGTTTTGATGCGACATCACGCACAGCTTTATGAGGATGTTTTGTTATTTTTGCCAAATTACATGCTTCACAATCTTTAATTTTGTCTGCAAAATTAATATTTTCGAGAAATTTAAAAGTTTTCTTTACTTTTTCTAAATAGGCGACTGACGCATGTCCAAGTCTTAAATGATAAAGAAGACCTAACTTCTTACGAATACTTTCTTTGTTGAACTCATCTATTTTCTTTAATTCTTCGATTGTAATATTAGCACCAATATCTAGAAATTCTTCTAGACCTTCATCATTAAGCTTTTGAATATTCGTATACCCTTGAGTTGAAATATAATCATGATCATGATCATTGTCTTGACTAACATTTATATTTTCTGACTCTGACCATACATCATGAATTTGAGCATAACCATGCTCTTTATTTATTTGTTGCTGGCTAACAGCTTCTTTTTGTTTTGTCACACAGACTTTTTTATCATTTTCACTAATTTTTAAATCTATAATCCAATAATTTTTAAATTTATGTCCACACAGAATAATTTCGCCAGTTTTCTTATTTATTATTTTACACTCAGTATTTGTAAATATTGCATTGTAACTTAGTTTCGTTATTTTATATAACAAAAATAGATTATCACTTATTTCTTTAGAATAATTTACGTTTTTCAACTCAAGTGTATTACCACTAATATCTTTCACAAAGATAGAACCTTTATGGGTTATGTATAAATTTGCAACTTCATTTTTATTAGCGCAAGAAATGATTTTCGGTTTCTTTAATTTTTGAACATTTTTCATAAATTTAAGATTGGACAAAAAGTGATTTGTAGCTCCTGTATCACTAAGAAAACAAATTTCATTTCTCGGCTGTTCATTAATATACATACACTTAGTAAATTTTGATTTGGTTCTTAAAACCATCTCTTTACCTTTCCGGTTTGGAGACTGACTCCTAGACGAACTTGAACTTTTGGACAAACTGGAACTTGACGTTGATGAGGATGACGACGAACGTCTTCTTGTAGAACAAGCACCATGTTGTTTGTTTTTCTTATGGTGCTTGTGTGAACCCTTGGATTTATGATACGACTTATGTGGTTTCTCCCTTCGTTCACCTTTGTTGCGGAACTGACCGGATATTTTGTTTGTTTCGGACTGACTGGAAGAATCGTTAATAGGCTCTAATCTAGTGGTGGCTTTACATTCCGCCGCTAGATGACCATGCCTATTGCATTTATAACACTTACGAGTAGCTAGGTCGAACTTATTCGCTTCATTACTTTCTCCTGCAAAATCAAACTTTTTATTAAAATTGCCACTAAGTCTTTTTCTTTTAAAATTCGGATTATTAAATTTAGCTGCCTTAGCCGCACCTTTATCTACCTGTGCAAATGATCTTGTTGCAGACACACCAGAGGTTTGGGTTGTTTTCGATTTTGTCGTGGACACACCGGCATTATGCTCCTGCATAATTCTTTTGTTTTGTTGACGAACAGTTTCTTGAGTCAGATCAACTTCCATGGGAGCTGAAGTTGATTTACTCACTGTAGTGGGCAAACCGATATTTTGTGGTAATGTGGACTGACCTGAGTTTTGCGTTGATACAGACTGACCAAAATTTTGAGTTGTTACCTAACTAACAGGTTCTACTTGATGACGTGCCTCAGATCTTTCATTTTCTATCAAGATATTTTGGCATATTTTCAAGTAGTCTTCGGTTACGATAGCAGCTAAATTAATGTCATATGCCATGACATTTTCAATGGCCTTTTTCAAATCAGTTATTAATTTAGCCTTACACGACGCACGCTCCATTTTGTAATCCATTCTGGTGTAAATAGGTGCCAGCGGATTTAAGTTCGAACTTACGGAATGCTGAGTGTTAGATGAACTGAATAATGGTTGAGCGGTCGAACTAATCGTATTTTGGTAACTCTGTTGACTAGGATTTGGTAACAAACTTAACGGCACTGTAATCCCTGGAGGCTGGGGAACATTTTCATTCGCCATTTGATTTGGCGGTATCTGAAATAATATACGTAAACACACACAAAATTAGGTTTTTACAGCCACGGCCAACGATCATTTATTATACATCAATGGAATGACAAAAGTCACATAATATAATTATACAAACTCATCACACAACACACGTATGCAAATATATTGCCTTCTTTTATCGTACATACCATCGAATAAATTTCATAAGGTGACTACTCCCACAGATATGTAGGTCTAGGATGCTTTATGCCTGGCCAGGACTTTACATCATGGTATATCATTGCACTGAAGGACTTGATTACACACAGATGAGCACTAACTCATACCCAAATACGTCCTTAGGATTCGGGATTTACTCGTAAAAATGAGAATTCATTCAAAAATGATTGAAAAGAATGAATATTTTAAAGTTACAATACACAATTTTTCACACAGAATATACTTCTCCCCGTTAATTAAGTACTTCAGTACCTAGCCTCCATTTTTACACTTTCAAAAAAAAATTTATTAATTAGCTCCTTCCGAACTGGGATTTTCGTATTTAAAGTACACACTCAAATTACAAAACAATTAATTTTACGTACCTAGTATAACGATAAATATCTTATTATTTGTAATGTTTCATCAACCATATTCATTTTATTTTATTAAAAATTCAAAATCAAAATAAAAGACATACTTTTATAAATTTTCATAACGAACACTCACGTTTTCATTTTAGAATGAATGTTGATCAAAATTACTACGCAGAACTGACTGCTTGTTTTAGTGGTAGTAAGTCAGTTGATTTATCCAGCCAATCTGGGTTCAGCAGGGTTCATCGGTGAATTCATCAGAATTAACACCGCTGGACACACCAATACAAACACAATAAATTACGTAATTACTACCCTTGACACTAAGTCTGAAATCTTTCGGACTAACCGTATTTCAAGATTTCTTTATTACGGGTAATTATTATGACCACACAGGTATAATAATAATTCAGAATAATAATTATTGGAAACACATTCCTCTAATTATAATTACGTAATTTAGTGTCTGTCACCCTTAATGCTAAGCTCCCAATAATGGCGTCTTTTGTATACGTGCAACAAATGCGTATTTAAATCACAAAGAGAAAATTTTACCATGACACACATGGAATATTGTACCGTTTTGAATATGAAAGACTGCTTCTTTATACACCTCTCTTCTGCTCCTGCCGTCTTTTATGTCTGCGCACTTAGCGTAATTTAATTTATTCAAACACCACGTGTGCGGCATATTTGCTTAAACTTATTACGTAGTTATTTTTGACTGCCAACTGACATATGTCCCAGACACACTGAAGGACGTTTTTAGGTAATTCGTAGACACACTTTATTTTCTAAATTGTCACTAAGACCACAATTAATTATTTATCACTTAGAAATTAAATGATTGTTACTTACCCTTATGGTCCTTGTTTTGTATCAGGACGTAAACTTTACCGACGCCAGACTATCACAGTATTCTTATCTGCAATACTTAAAATACACTTTATCACTATTTTATTGCACGAGAATCTAAATTATTATTATTAATTAACCTTTCGATGCTATCATATTGGACGATTCAATAAAACAGTAATTAATCACGAGAAGAATATATTTTGTATGTTCACCATATGAGATACAGAACAGAAGTGAACTCATCTTATCCTGAGTTCCTAACATACAGAGTTTACATGATTACATGAGGTCACACAGAAATATTATAGTACGTATTATTAACTGTAGAGTGTACCAAGGTGGAGACGAGATAGGACCATCATATATAGCTGGAATTCTAACAGATAATTATAATCTTGATGAATTTTTTTCAATTTTCCTGATTTTTTTATAAACTTTTTGCCATTAATTTAAAAAAAAAAAATCATGATTTTCCAAAATATCATGAGATTTTGAGCAATTCATGAGGGCACTTAAAAAATCATGAGATCCGATGATTTTTCATGAGACCTGGCAACACTGAAATCAGGTATCGATACTTTTCGATACTCAGAGTTATATCGATAATATCAATACCCGACTTCGAAGATACATATATGATGGAGAAGACAATAGTGGTTTTGGGATCGCATTTATGGATATTGCTGGTGACGCTAATTGTTTCACTTTCTAAAAATCTGATTGCAGGAAAAAATCACCACGTGTGTTTGTTTGAAAACACTGGCGTACAAATTACCCCATTCCGGAAAATCTGATTATTCTGATTGGTCAATGTCGATTGATGCGGAGTAATTTGTACGCCAGTGCACATGTGTTAGGTATGTAGATATTAACGACAGTCGATCCCATTATAAAATAGCAGCATGTCGTCTCCATCATATATATATCCTCGAAGATACCTATCGATTAATTGGCCATAACTGACTGTATTTTTTCGGAGTATTTTGCAATTTGAATTGACCGATGAATCGTAAATTTCAGCGTTCGCCTTTTATTCAATACGTAATTGTTATAAATTATAATTTCCAACGTAGGTACCTTCAGATTTAGTGGTAATATTAGATAAATTGTATTGAGAAAATCTTGACATCAACCTCCGCCATCGGAGAATTGTACTTCACAAATATGTGTCTGAAATTTCCGATCTGGCAATCCAATACATCTGTCGCATTTGAAGATCTCTTTGAACTTTCCTTTTCGAATGCCACGATTGCCCGGAAAAATACGCCGCAATTTCTCTTATACAATTTTGTCCTTTGTCCCTAGAAGTTACCGGCGTTTTCCTTTCAATTTCGTATATTATCGTGTAATAATTATCGGTTTGTTGTTTTAGGCATCCTCGAATTGTAAGATCGCAAAACAGATAGTTACTATTATTTCCCCGTAGTTTTGTATACTCAGCTATAAATCATGGCTGCGGATAATATCAAGCAATTTTTTCATCAGTGGTGCGATAAACAGAGTGTATCACCCCAGTTTGATGTTCGCACTGTTGGTAAGGAAAACACTTTTTGAACAATAATTAGAATTCATACTCGTTTCAACGAACTTGAAGAGAAATTCGATTAATTCGATTGGTTTACTAAATTTGTACATTTAATCTCTAAATTTCTCTTTTTCATTTTACGTGCACAATCGCCGTATCTTATTTGAAATCGAACTATAATTCAACGTCTTCACCCGTATCGTTAGTTGAACTTAAAGCTACAACTGCCGGTCTTTAGGTCGGAAACAAGCTCCCAGATTTCTATGCGAAGTACGTGTTGCTGGACACACGTACGCTGGTGTTGGAAATTCGACAACGAAGAAAGAAGCTCAATTTAACGCTGCCAAAGACTTCGTTCAGTATTTGATTCGGCAAGGAGCCGTAAATGAGAATGAAGTTCCTGCGGATGTGAGTTTTATGCATTTTTTCATTAATGTTGTACAATGAAATATTCTCATAAATCTTATACCAAATATCTACTTGATAGACTAAACCAGAAATTAGTCAGACGCAATCTCTTGCCCCTGGGTTCAGTGTCGCCCCATCCCGACCTGTATTCCAACCTGGTCAAGGACCTAATATGATTGGAGAAGCGTATCAACCTGTTGGAAGAAATGAAGGCCCGCAGCAAACGTATAAGGACATCATTGCGGAACAAAATCGAGTTGAAGAGGTGGTACTTTATATCGTTTACGCAAAGGGGCTATTGCCTCGTGACTTTTTCTTTATTCTTCTTTTGTAATTTTTTAAATTTAGAAAAATTTTTATTGATCAACATGGCACAGGGAGTTTCATTGATACTAAATTTATCAAATTTTCGAGTGACGAGCAAAAAGAGTCGTTAATTTTTTGTTTGCCCCCTCCCTTGAAAACATCCTGGCTGCGCCCCTGCGGTTACCAATCGTGTGATTATGGTATGGACGAGTACTGTTATTGAAAATGAATTTTCAGGCGGAGAGTGTTGACATAAATGCCAGCATTCATGGTAATTGGACCATTGAAAATGCAAAATCCCGACTTCATCAGTTTCTTCAAACGAACCGTATTAGCGCGGATTATAAATATTCGGTCGTTGGTTCCAATATCAAGTGAGTTTTTTTTTACTGAAAAAGATTTCCAGTTTGGTCTATCTACCTTCTTGCTATAAAATAATAGTTCGAAGGGTTTCTGAAAATTATCCGAGAGCTTCGACCGCAGTAAACGTATTTTGTGAGAATTTGTATATTTCTGAATTCCGTTTTCGTTTCCGCATAACAGAAAAATCAGTGAATTTAATATCTTAATTTATTTTGGAAACGAATAACGGAATTGTGTTTTTCAGTCTTTTGTGTATTTTGTTTACTGCGTTTGTTTTTCTCGCCGGCCGCTGAAGGATCTATGTGCGAACGGACGGTAAAGATTTATAGCATCTTTACTTCGAACATTCTAGAATTTTTATTTAGTCAGCTTTCTTCTGATCTTACTTTTTCGATTTGCAGGAGTTTCGTTTGCGAAATGGGATTTTATGTGAAACAACTGAATCGAAGTAAGTGGTCGAATTTATATTTTGTCGCTTGTTTCAATATGTTTGATACGAATACTTTAAAAGAAAAATACTCGTAATGTTCTAGCTATATCAGCTCGTGAATCTGGATCAAATAAACAGTCAGCTTCAAAAAGTTGCGCGTTATCTCTGGTTCGCCAGTTATTTCATTTAGGAGTTATCGAGGCTTTTTCAGGTACAGCAAAGAAAAAAGATAGCGCCAGTGCTATGCCGCCTTACGAAGTGGCCGTGGACCCAGCTTTGGTGGGGAAAATTCGCGATACTCTTCGTAAATTAGAAATCTATCCGACGAAAGTTGTTAGTACATTTTAAAGTAGTTCACTTCAATTTTTACCAGCATTTTATTAAGATTAATTTTGTTTTAGAACCCAGATCCAGCAGATTCAGAACCCGTCTCCTTACTAAGTAGCACTGTGTTGGAAGAGTTTGTCGCGTCGAAACCATCTGATGCTGGTGTCGTCCCATGGGCCCCCCCTTTACCTAACTGGAATGCGTGGAGTTCGTGCAATATCGATGAAGGTCCTTTGGCTTCTGTGAGTAGGCTACTTAATTGTTCAAAAAGCTAAAGTGTACCGACTATAGTTTTGTTTGAGGTTACGCCTACGCTGTAACTGACAGTACCGACGTACGAAAAATTATCATATGAAATAAGCGCAACCTTCAAATACAAGCTGTACTCTATTTATCGGTTGTGTTGGCCGTGTCGGTTACCGTAGGATAGGTGCTACAAATATAGTTCCCCTTCACTCTCGGAATGTCGCCATCTTGGCAACCTGGTAACACTTACGAGAGTCACGCGACTGAATAATGAGATGCCACGCTTTGTTCACTGATAGAAATTTTTTTTTTTTTTTTTTTTTGCAATTCACAAGTTTCTTATTTGTAATCTTTTCTCTCCGAGTTGAAGCAACGAACTAATTTTGCAAATATTTTTTTCATAAAGTTTGTTCAATATTGGTTTTATGGTTGAAAAACGTCTGTAAATGATGTTTCCCAATAATATTTTCGGGCGTACCTCGTAATAAAATTCATCGATCAATTAGGCTGTTCAAGAAATAAAACGCCCTAGAAGAAAACTTTTCTAAGTATTTGTCAAGTCTTTTCTTCATTAAATTCAACTATTACGAAAAGAAATTGAATTTACATAATTACTGATCAATGAATTATTCATCCTAACTTATTGTAACGTCTATTGTGCTTTGTTATTTTTCTTTACTTCCGAATTACATATATTTTTACACTATTTTTAGGCCTCCATTGATGACGTATCGCGTGACTTAGAAATGAATATGAAAGATCGTCTCCAGAATGATCTTCAATTACGAAATTCATTAAAAGAACGAGATAATCTTCCGGTCGCGAAAATGAGGAATCAATTAATGGAAGCTATCACTGAAAATAGCGTTATTATAATTCGTGGCAATACTGGTTGTGGTAAAACAACCCAGGTAAAATGAAAAGATTGAAACTGTTATATGATATTAGTGTGACTGTAATGTGTACGGAAATGACGAAGCAATCTCGCGTTTGTAGGTATGTCAGTATATCTTGGATGACTTCATTTTAGCTGGGCAAGGAGGGTACTGTAATATTATCGTCACGCAACCTCGGCGTATTTCTGCCATATCAGTTGCTGACCGGATCGCCATCGAACGCGGGGAAGAATTAGGTTCCAGTGTCGGATATAGTGTTCGTTTTGAGTCTATTTTCCCTCGACCGTATGGCAGTATTCTGTTCTGTACTGTAGGTGAGTCCGTGGTACTCCCAAAAACGAATTCGATTCAATTTTAACGACGAATTGTCGTCATTGAAAGCATATTTGTTTTTATCAACGTCTTTCTCGTGTCCTACGTAGGTGTACTTTTGCGAAAGCTGGAGAGTGGACTACGTGGTGTTTCTCACGTCATCGTTGACGAGATTCACGAACGCGACGTCAATACGGATTTCATTATGGTTGTATTGAGAGATATGGTACACACATACCCCGATTTAAGAGTGATACTAATGTCAGCCACAATCGATACGACTATGTTCAGCAAATATTTCAATAACTGCCCGGTCATTGAAGTTCCAGGTGTAACATTCCCCGTAACAAGTTAGTTGTTTATTTGTTTGTTCAGTTTTTTATTTGCTTGTTTTTGTCTTCTGTACTCCAAAATCGTATGAAGTTGTTATTTTTTCTCCGCGATTTTAATTCTCAAATTAACAAGCGAATATCGGTTGAAAACTACGGTTTTTATTATTTCAAAGATGAAAATTGTCGTTGAAATTACATGTAGGTACGAAGAAAATAAGGCGTTTGACGTGTTACAGGCACCTGTAAACCGTGACCGAATCTATGGATTTCTGTTGATTAACTAAAATTAGAAAAAAAGCCGAATTCTTGTATCTTAATGGTGAGAACTCAAAAGTGTATACGCAGATAGTAAAAAGAAAATGAAAAAACATGCTCAAAACCTGGCATTTTTACATGTTTCCAACCGTAAAAACATTCATTCAAATCTCCTGTATCGGTACTGTAAATTTGTATTATCGTCGAACGACTTTCTGTTGAAAATCTGTACAGATTTTACAGAAAATGTACAGAATTCGGTCCCGTCAAACGCACCTAATGTTTGTTCTCTCTCGAAATCTATAATTTTGGGAACAACCGAAACCGTTTTCATTTCTCGAACAGCTGAGACTGTTTTTCTGTAGTTTCCTTCCTCTTTGCTTTAAACTTTTGAAGTGTGTAAAACCAAATTTTTTGTAATCAAATTAAAAGTAAAATATGTTTCCCAACACATGCCGCATGGTAGGTGATTTTGCATTTCTTTTTGAAACGCAAAATTATAAACGCAAAATTATGAATTTGTGACCCGTGATAAATTTCGATAGAGGGAGCAAAAATGCGATAGCAAGAGCAAAACCAGTATATGCTCCCGCTATCAAAATTTTTTGCTCCACCTATCAACCATTCAGATGCGTTCTCCAACTTCGCGGCGGATGTGTTGGGGAGAAATAGCAACATGCATTAGGCTTGGAAAAAGTTTGAAATATGAAAAATAAATTAAACTTGGCCTAGTTAAAAAACCGCCTCCCCTATAACACAAGCATTTATTGTTGTATTAAACTGATATTACTACTGAAGCTTGTCAATACTCGGATGATTTAATTTTGTACATTTTTAGTTTTAAAAAATTAAAATTGAAACAAAAATTGATTTTTGGAAAATTTGACCTTGAAAGAAAACATTAGTATAGGGATTAAGAGTATATTCATAAAATAAGGGACATAAAGTACTATCGTAATTGAATATAAAAACTTTACGTTTAGAGGTAATTTTTTTCTATAAAAGTCACAAAAATTATTTTTGGAACCTTTTTTTTTATTGTAAGCCCCATCCCTCCCACTCCGACGACAATTTTGGCTGAAATAAATATGGAACATTGCTACATGTGTCGAAGAAAAACTGGCAAATTTTGAGATCGATAACTCTGTTTATTTTGGCTCAAAAAATTTTCTTGTGCAGAAGGTTAAAATTTCTTATCTAGTCCGTAACTCAGTGCGTATGGCCCAGATGGTAGGCAAACCTATATACATGAAGGTAACTCATGTTGCCACATATTCCCTTACAATATTTACCCATAGTGACGGAAGACCCTGTATATAAACTGAAGCAAGTCAAGATCACTTTTGCAAGTAGTAAGTACAAATAAAGCTCCATTTGACAAGTCGAGATCCAAAATCAGATTTTAACCTGCCATGTGTATATATATTGTTTTTTGAGATCTCGGGGGTGTAAGGGGTCATGTTCCCAATTTTCAGGCGGATCTCTGCTTGATCTGACCCTTTATACCATAAGTTCAGGTAAAAAAATGTACGAGCGCGGCTGTAAGTTTGAAAGAAGTCGATATCCTTAATTTTGACAACATAGTGGATCTCAACTTGTTGAATACTGAGTATGATTTACAGCTCACGCTCGTACTCAGTTTTGTATATTGGTCCATCATAGGGAGGGTGTTCGGTGTTACACCAAAACACATTTCTTTTTCTCTTTTTTTTTTTTTTAGTAAATTTTAAAAAAAAATTACTTACTAAAATTACTCGAGTATTCGGACCTAGGAGTGAGAGTAGATACGGTTTTCGTTTCGTAATTTTCTGAGTATTTTGGCACTATTTTTGAAAAAAAAAAAAATTATATGTCCCCCCTTTTGCATTGAGTCCATTTCCAGGCGTAATTTTGGTTGGATTGTTTTGAAATTTGAAACACATATTCGGATCTTCCTATGGAAAAACCCTATTGTTTTAAGTCCGAATCGAAGGCATAGTCCATTCAATATATCAGTTTATATGCATTTTTTACTGAACAGCGTACAGGTCGCAATTTTTAATCGATACGATTGAAATTTAATAAATACATGTGTTTTACGTAAAGGACAATTCTTACCAATCTTGGTGCTGGTAAGTCTTACAGTACGTCTGGTAGGGGCGATTTTGTTACATTTTTGGCAGATTAGTGACTAAAAGGAGCAATTTCCAAGCTATGGTCACAAAATTTGGTACAGGTATTGATTTGAAATATATCTAACATGCCTCTAATTTCTCTCTTTTTCCTTTCTAATAATGGTCCTGAAAAATTCATTTTCTAGGCTTCATCTAGAAAAACACTTGTTTTAACCTAAAAACAACGCAATCTTAGCAAAAAGAAAATTTTTGCCCACCCTAAACTCGCTTCCGTACACTAGATTTGAACATGGACACTAAAATCTACTACACTATTCTTCAATTTGCATTGTGGAAGAGTTTTTCCTCATATAATTTTTTTTTTTTTATTATATAATCCACAATTCTTGTCACTGCAGGAAACAGAACAATTGAATTATTTCCTAAAATCATGGTAGTTAGAACTTGGAATATTTTTTCATTTCGCCCAAAAATATTGACTTCTGACACAAAAATAAAAAATTCATTGCTAAAATATTTTGAAAAAATAATACTTGATCAGTATATTTTATCGCTCGTATCGTATTTGAGTGATATTGATAATTTTTTGCAAAAAATATAAATATTATACGTATTATTTTATAAGAAAAATGTTGGTAATAGAGGTGATTTTTAAACAAAAAAAATCTACTTTTTCTTACAAAGCTTACTGCACAAGAGTTTTTTCTTAATTATTTTTATGAAGTATAGGTAATTGTCAAATAAAATTTTTTTATGATAAACGGGATTTTTGTTTAAATTGTTTGTTATTGTCCCTGGAAAAACTTTGAAAATCCCCCATACCACTTAATTTTCCAGAGGGCAAATCCTATCCTCAAAAATGCTGATTTGTACATTAATAATTCTTCACCAAATAACCTAAATTATTTTCTTATAAAACCTCTTTGCCCCACAAAAATCTTTTCTAGATATGACAGGTAATTTTTCACGAAGAAGGTTACGTACTAGGTATCGCAGTTTTGGATTTCCCAATAAGCCCACTATGCGGGAATCTAAAGCAAAAACTTCAAAAAGGTGGAAATTTTTCCCTCAAAAAAAAAAAGTTGAGGAAAAAATTAGCACAGTATTACTTTGCCAGAAAACTCAAGTTTGACAATTCATAAATCATATATATTATCAATCATTCCAAAGGGCAAACCTCAATATAGGCTACAAAAAAGTTCTTCAAAAAATAAAATTCACAAATGTTTTTAAAAAACATTTGATCGATAGTGGTAAACATTTTTTTTAAATATTATTAAGTCACCTAAGTCATCATTTTATTTAAAAAATAAATCCTGGCTTCAATTTTAACCAATTCCAATGCTATTAAAACAAATTTTTTTTAAATTCTCCCCTTGGAATCGCTGTCTAATATACTGCAAGTACAAAAAGAGATGCTCTAAGTAACACAGGTAGAATTGCTGAAACTCCTTGCCTTCTGAACGTACAAAACCCTATCTTTTTACAGTTTTTTGAGGTATTTTCTTAAACTACTAAAGTGATTAAATTCTTATTGATACATCTTTCTATATTGTATTCGTATGAATGGGAAATAAATACTTGAAAGAAAATTGTTGATTTAAATAATTTTTAAATTTTGTTCAAACTGAATTGTGCTGATAAAAATAGTTTTACAAAAATTAATGTTTTGGTAAGTTATCTCCTCCCCTCTTGACAAAGGAATAGCATGTTAATAATTCAAGTAGCAATTAGGCTGTCTCCGAAGTGGGAGGATCATGAGAAAACCATATGGCCCCCATTCAACCTTCCTACAGAATGCTAATCTAGTAAGTTGTTTTTAAAGTTCTTCCTTATTAAGCCATTAGGTTGAAAAAAATTTTTTAAATACCTATATTTCAGATTTGAGTCAATTTCTACCATCCTGTAGAAAAATAGCTTTTCATAAGCTATGATAATTTTCCTTTGCAACGAATTGTTTAAAAAATACATAAACATAAAAATCATTACTAGGTCTGAACTTCATTCTTTGTCCGAAAATTGATTAGGAGTCGTATTGTTTTCTCATTTCATTTCAAAAGTAACACAATACACCTAACATTCAGTAAATTTTCACTAGTTTTAGTAATTTGCTCTTCTAAAAAAACTTGCGCCGTCAATATTTTGCACTACTGCCGAATCATTTTCGAAGGCCTTCTTTTGTTCGGGGCGTACTGGGTGAAAATTGTTTATATTTTTCAAGTTCCAATGTGTATGTTTAGTCAGATTTTTGAATGTATTGTATGAATCAGAAAATTGTAAAATTTACGAATATAAAATGGGCACATAATAGACCTAAGGAATATTAAAAAAAAAAAAATGGAGAAACCTCTCCCTAAGCATGAGACAATTTTGTCATTTTTTTTACAATTTTTGATCAATTTTTTCCATTTATGTAGTTTTATTTCGATTAAAAATTGAAGTATACTTTGTATTTATGGATCTTCAGTTAGGACGATAACATAAAGCAATCCTTACGATTTGCAACAGAATTTTTTCAGAAAAAAACCTTTTTAAAATTTAAAAACTGTTTTCTCAACAAAAATAAACATTTTGAAGCATATTATTACATTTCAAAATTCAGTATTTCTTGGAATTTTGTAATTTATCTAGTGAAAGTTTGTTAACTTACAGTCTGGAAAACCAGTTCCTTCAACCATACCATTTTATCTACAAAAATGTTGAAATAATTGGTATCACTTACGATTTTTTCTCATTAAACATCAAAGTTTTTTCTAAACCAATCTCTCCTGATGAGAAAATCTTGGGATCACCACTGGACACAATAACGGGTTATTTCTTTGATACAAACCACTGATTTTATACTCTCTCAGGTGAAATTTGATGAAAATAGTTGCATTGCCAAAGAATTTTTGCAATAAGATAAAAAAAAGTTTCAAAAAATAAAATAGATGAATAGATGAATAGATGAATAGATGAATAGATGAATAAATTATATGAAAATTGGGAGAGTATATTTTGAACTTTTCACCAACTGATTTAAAATTTTTCATACTATTATACTGGCATCCCAAGGCATTGTCAATGTGGCTAAGCCATTTTAACTTTGAATCATGAAATTAGAGTTTTATCCATTGATTGGAATAATTTGGCCACTTCAAGACCTTTATTTATGATTAAAATTGTCAACAGCTAGTTGAAAATTTTTGTTTTTCTCCCCTCCCAAAAAAGGCTTGTGGTACGTCTCAGAAGTCAAATTATTCTGTTATTTTCACTCTATAGTAATTGTAGAAAAGAATTTATTATCAAATTATCAAAAAAAAAAAATTATTTAAAGAGAAATCACCATTCTTCTGTCAAAAATATTCCTCATTCGTATAGATTAAAGACACAAGTACCCATATCAATCCCAAAATATTATGAGAGATGTAACTTATGTAAAATTCTGATTGATAAGCATTTTGAAATTTAAAAAATTCTAGTACAGCAAGTTCTAGTAGGAAATAAGAGCTTGAAAAGTCATCAGCTTTACAAATTATAACATAAAAAATTCAATTAAAAATAAAATTTTCAAAATTCATGAAAATTTTTTGAGTTTTTCGCATTATTACATTTCTTTTGACGTGGAATGAGAAAAAAATTTTCCAATACAATTTCTATTATATGGTTAATTAATATTAATTAAAAATGAAAAAAAAAATTTAGTAGCTGATATACCACAAAATTTCCGCTCTTCAATATGCAACAAATGTTTTCATCAAAATTAGGTTTAGAATAAAAAAAAAAGCATGGGAATAATGCATCAACCTACAATAAACCAGTTTAAAAGAAGATTCTTTGTTTCTACCTTTAACACTGGAAATTACAACATACTAATAGCATTAAATATGACAAGTTGAGATAAATCTATTTGGCAACGTTTAAGAATCTCGACTTGTTCGTAATGTTTAAAATTAGATCACATTTTACCTACATACTTCATGAATCTCAACTTGTCAACAATGTTTCAAAAAAAAAATACACTGAAATTTTTTCCCCTCTGTAGAGGGTAATGTCAAGGGCAATATAACTCTAAGAAAATTTAAAAAAAAAGTGTCTGATAGATCTTGGGTTGTCTGCCTTACTGTCGGATTTCAATTTGGTTATTTTCTACATATATATATATATATATATATATATATATATATATATATATATAAGTTAATTTCTTGTTCCCACAGTGCAGGTCGCAGTTTTTGTCCAATAATCACGAAATTTTGTACGAACATTTGTACTGTGCCGAGGACCAAACACTGATTTTAGTGCGGATCGGCCGGATGGTTCGCAGTACTACCATTTCTGTTTTTATTTTGGTTACAAAATACTCAATTTTGCATCAATAGCCATGAAATTCGAAATAAATATTTATTTTAATTCATTGTAGTACGCTACTAATTTTGACGCGGATCGGTCCGACGGTATTTTCGGTACCGCTGTTTTCGTTTTTATATTGGTCATAAAATGTGCGATTTTGGAATTGTATGTGTGAAATTTGAAACAAATATTCATTATAATTTACTTTAGCATGCTACGAATTTTGGTGCGGATCGACCGGATCGTATTTCCAGTAAAAATTTTTCCTGTTTTTTTTTCTAAATTGTGTAAACTTTTATTTTTACAAAAATTATCTGCATATTCATGTTTTCTTTTTTTTATTTTATAACTTTATTGTATTTCTTTGGTTTTATTTTAAATTTTATGATTATTTACCATACTTTATCATCATAATTAATTTTTCATTTCAAGAAATAATACTTTTAAATTTCACATTGTTTAATATTTTGTGAGCGACTAACAAATTTCATTCAATAATAACATACCATCAACGCATACAAACTTGCAGACAATTAAAATGTGACCATCAAAATTCATCATTCTTTTTTTCAAAAGCTTACTTTTTCTAGCGAGGCTGAGGCTTTCTGCGCTAGTTTTTTTTTAATAAATATTTGTTTCAAATTTCGTGCAAATGGTTCGAAAATTCCGTATTTTATGTCCAATGTGAAAACAAAAATAGCGGTACTGGAAGTACCGTCCGGCCGATCCGCGTCAAAATTAGTAGCGTACTACAATTAATTAAAATAAATACTTATTCCGAATTTCGTGGCTATTGGTGCGAAATTAAGCATTTTATAGCCAGAATAAAAACAAAAATAGTGGTACCGGAAGTTCCGTCCGGCCGATTCGCACCAAACTCAATAGATGTGGTCCATGGCTTAGTACAAATGTTCGTACCAAATTTCGTGTTTATCGGACAAAAATTGCGACCTGTACCGTGGGAATAAAAAATTGTCTTCTATCAATCTACTTACACACGTGTGTATATCTACATAGGTGGGTATATTATATGAATTTCCTGAGGTCATGAAACGAAAAACGTACCCTTCCCCAACCCAGGGGGCTGATACCGTACCAAGCGTAATAAGTAGATTTTGGTGTCATTAAATAACCTTTGGGTAGGGGTGGGTACATTTTTCGTTTCATAACTCATGGAAAATTTTGGCACTAATAACACAAATTCATATATATATATATATATATATATATATCACTATATTAGTAGCAATTTGTTCCCTTTTTTGTGCATAACCACGCAAGAAAAGTATATGTTTAAACATATCAAATGAAAGCCTAATATGGCAAAAGTACTTATTTTTTCAATTTAAATTTCTGTTTGATCTTAATTTGAGCCTTCAAAAATATTTTGAAGCAGGACTCAATCTAGCAGGGAATTTGAATATGGAGGAGCCAAAAACAAAAATGTTTGGCACTGCGCATTCTGTTGTCGCGAAAATTCGCGATAGATACACTTTGTAATATATAAAAGCCAATTTCTGGTTACCGCAGTACAGGTCGCAATTTTTATCCGATAGTCATGAAATTTGGAACGAACATTAGTACTAAGCCAAGGACCGGACCTATTAATTCTGTTACGGATCGACGGTACCGTACTTCCGGTATGGCTATTTTCGTTTATGTTTTGGCTATAAAATACCTAATTTTCGACCAATAAGAACGTAATTCGGAACAACTATTTATTATGATCTATTAATAATTTTTTAATAATTACCTAATTTTACATTTTTTGAAAACCTACTGTTTCTTAGGGAGTTGCTGCTGGATTAGAGTTTTTTTTTAATCTATTTTTTCCTAATTCTCTTGGTTATGATTCCAGTCACTCCTATTTCTTTATTTACTTTTCTGTTTCGATAAATGAGAAGTAGAATTATTTTGATCTGGTATGAAATTTTCATCCTCTGATTGGCAAATACTTCATTAGTAGACTGAAAAATATTGAGCTGCTTATTTCCGCTATTGAACGAGATCAATCGGTAACATTTTACGATCCATCGAAGCCGTTATTGGCACGATTTATTGACAATCGGCCAATGTTTATTCCACAATCGTGGACAACATTCTTCTTGCGGAAGTATTAAATTTAGATTCGAAACATTAAATCAAAGGTTAGCCAGCCGCTCAGCTATTCTTTTTTTAAATTCGTTTTTCTCTCGTAGCTTATTTTCTGGAGGATACGATAGAGCTGTTGAATTTTGATCCGGCAGCCGAGCAGAGGAAACGCAAAAAGAACAAGAAGAATGACGACGATGCTGAAACAACAATAGACGAAGAAGACAACATGAATAAATTCGTCTCGAATGAATACAGCGACTTGACTAAAAGTCGGGTAGCAGCTCTCAGCGAAAAAGACATCAGTTTCGAATTAATTGAAGTATGAATCCAGTTTATAAACGCTACTCGAGTAGTCTTTAGAAAGAAAAAAACGTGAATTCGTTAAATAATAATAATTTTCGTTCGTCTCATTGCAGGGAATTTTAAAACATATAAGGAGCAAACAAGTGCCCGGTGCTGTGTTAGTTTTCCTGCCCGGTTGGAACGTCATATTCGCTTTACTGCGTCATCTCGGACAACATTCGATGTTCGGTCAGTCTTATCGTTGTACATGCGCTCGTATCGCGCTAAAACGATTAAATTACTTTTCATATTATGTCCCTAGCGGAATCACCTACAATCCTTTTTCCAAAATTACCCAACGATGCGATCGCGTATTTAAAGTCCGTCGATTTCCGCGCTAAATGCGAGCCTTCGAGAAAATCCCTGAACTTCGAGTGTGAGTCGAACTTTGACGAGTGCGAGTGTGTACCTTCACAACGCATGTATTACCTGTCTTCTATTTTTAATCTGACCCTGTTATTTTGTACGCAGTTCCATCAGCATGTTGCAAAAAAAGTGACTAATACAATATAGGATAATGAAAAGTAACGAGTGAACGTGAACGACGGAAATAAAAAAACAAAAAATATTTACCATACCAGCAAAAATTCGCTTACCAAACAGACTGAATTCCATACAAGATTATTAAAATATGTTGATGCCGAATTCTAATTTCCTTCAACTTATGTTGATGTGATATTGAAAAATGTGAAGTCTCCTTTGCCAGAATATTTACATAATCCCTGTGCGTGGAAACGAACATAGATACTAACGACGAGATGACGAAATATTGATTTTTATACGTGATAAGTCCGTCAGTTTTCTAGTGGAATTAGGCACATTTCAAGTTCTTGAAAGTTTCTCTTTTAAAAAGGCCAACGTTGAAAATTATCCCAAGTGTATTGAAATTTCTTACGGAGTATGAAAAAGAAATCATTTTCATGTTACACTTATCAGTAAATGACCAACTGATGACAAAAATTGAAAACTTTCGTGACATTGAGATTCGAGTTCATTTTTATAGAAAGTTTTTAAAATTTTGCAGGTAGGTATTTAATACATTGGCGGAACTATTCGATCAAAATGTTGTGCACCGCAGAAACCTCTTTAATTATGTCTCTCGTGTGAATGATCATGATTATGAGGAAAGATATGGTGAAAAGATAACGCTGTTCTCGTGAGAATAAAATTATTCGACGGAAGCCTTTTCAGTACCTATCTACAATCGATTATCTAAGGCAATATTCATCGAGTGTAGTAGTGCGCTGTTCGTTAATCTGTAAAATTCTAGCATACTTTTGAATAATTCTGTTTTCCAACTTTTAATTCCCGATATCCATTACTAACAAATTTATTTCAAATTTCCGACTTTTGCTTCACAATTAATTCTACAAAAATGTTTTCAATGTTTTTTGATACCTAATATTTTACTATCCTCGATCAGGTGGCCCAGATTATTTGATTCTTCCTCTGCATTCGCAGTTGCCGAGAGAAGACCAGCGCAGGGTTTTTGATCAAGTTCCACCTAACGTAACAAAAGTAAGTTTTTGAAATACATATTTTACATGATCCCGCATATACTGTAATTTTTCCCCTATCAATCGCTTTTCTTTCCGTACTTTGGTACATCCGATTGGCTTACTACTTCTTCTTCGTCGAGACATATTAATGTGGGAATCGCCTTATTGCAGCCAAAAAATCAAAATATAGCCCGGGTTGCGGCCGGAGCTTGTTCATAAAATATAAAAGTAGTCGCCGAATTGCGGCCCATATTATATTTTCGCGAACGAAAAAACTTTTTTGGTGTTTTTTTGTGTTCTAGAACATTCGTACATTATACGTATTTATGTTTGAGAAAATCTCGAAGTTATGGGAATTTCTCGAGAGTAGCGTTGTGTTTGAAACATCCCTACATGTACTTAAGTTTATTTTAGCTAACAATCGATTTTTTAATTTTTTTTTTTTTAGAGTAAGAATTTTGATACCTCCGAGTAAGTCCGGGCCCGCAGCCTGAGGAATTACCCCATTTCCCCCTTCTCTCTGGCCTGTTGTGAACCGCCGATGAAAATTTAGATACTTTGTCAGGGGCTGTAAGCTTGTCACGAGCATCGGCTTCTTCATTTATAAATTAACTAAATAAATAGGCCTAAGGAGAACGTTATTAGGCTGAATGTCGAAAATTTTGTTTTTATTCTCTAAAAACCTCGATAGTCAATTAATACAGCAGCTGAACGTGATAAACTCGTGGAAAATTTAAAATTAATTGAACAGTACTTTCATTGGTAGGTACCTATAATGAAGACGACTATTAAGGCCGTGATATTGCAGCGTAGAAATTCGACCCAAAAATGAACGAATGTTACCAATGAACTAAACAAAAATCTCGAAAGATTTTAAATTTTATTTAATGAATTTCCGTTGAATACCATGAAGAACCAGGATTCCCTAATTTTTGAAGCAGCATAATATTATACGACTGATGCATTAGTCAGTTGAAAAAGCCTAACCTAAACTGTTTAGTATGGAGTACAGTCTTCGCCAACTGATAATTCCTGTATTTTTGCGAACGTGACTATGTACGCTGATTCTTATCTGCTGTTTAAAATTTTGACGAAGTTCTAGAGGCAGACAAAAAGTTCGTTCCAAGTGAAAAATTTATAATTTTTTCAAATAAATATTTCATAAGCTGCATTTTATGTCTTGGGTAAAAATCCACGGCATTCGCAATTTCTAACTAATAGTCACGAAATTTGGTACAGACATAGAATACGAGTATATTACGTTCTATCATTCTGCAAAATTTTGTTTCAATCGGCCAAACGGTTCATGCATAAAAACAATGTAAAAAAATCTTAAATTATTGCTAAAAAGATGAGATAAATTCCAAATGAAACGATAAAATCTGTGCCGAAAACACGCATGCTGTTATTTTATTTTCTAAGCAATCATTTTAATAACTTACATACGTATTTTTATAACTTCACAATACAATTTATTATATGAACTGGTTGCCGGCGATGTCAGCTTCGCTTGACAGATGCGTTTGTTACTAACCTAAGATCTCCGAAAGTTCAAACATTCGTAACTTTGCCACCAGGGAGGCTACGTACCTCCGATTTGGATAAAAACCTTCCGTGTGACAACACAAATAATTCCTCAAAATTTCAAAGCAGTCGGTGAAAAACTTTCGGAGATCTTAGGTTAGTAACAAACGAACATTTACATTTTTATTCGTATGTAAAGATAGATTTCCTCGAACCTAATTTTTACCCACCATTCTGTCAGATAAATGTAATATTAATATTTTAATTTTTTTGCGGTATGTATTTGTTAAATTTTTTTTTCCCATGTTCAGGTCTTTTCAATTTTCTGTTCGCTGTACTTTGGGAATATTTTGCTTTTACAAGAAATTAAAGACGTGATTTAGAGAATAGTCCGAATCCTTCTTTAAAAAATTTTGAAAAAGTGCCATAGACAACAAATGTATCATATAAACCTTCGGAAGAAAAGTTGTTTCGTAATTAAAACTATTACCAATATCAGGTCTACGATTTTTGCCACTTTTGAGAATCTTTCACTTGGTTCAAATTGTTCTTCTATCTTCGGTCTATTCCTATTGTTAGTAATTTTAAATGTTCAGTTTTAATCGTTAATCAGCCAGTTGCTAGTTCGAACTCTTAATCTGCTTACCAGATAATTCTCGCTACGAACATTGCGGAATCGTCCATCACAATCAACGACGTGGTCTACGTAATAGATGTTTGCAAAGCAAAGATGAAATTGTTCACCACCCATAATAATATGACCAACTACGCGACAGTGTGGGCTTCTCGTGCAAATTTGCATCAACGTCGAGGACGTGCTGGACGTGTTTGCGAAGGATACTGTTTCCATCTGATATCAAAAGTGAGATATTTCATTTTCTCAATTTCGCTGACGTTTCGAATCGCTTCGTACGCACTACACGAGTATTTTCAGGCCCGATATGAAAAACTGGATGAACACATGACCCCAGAAATGTTCCGTACACCGCTTCACGAAATTTCTTTAATGATCAAATTGCTTCGACTCGGTGCAATTAGCCAATTTTTAAGTAAAGCTGTCGAATCTCCTCCTATAGACGCCGTTATCGAAGCCGAAGTAATGCTCCGAGGTTTGTTCACGCTTTCAGTTTGTTTGTAATTTTCATCCTCTGTGAAATTTTTTTTTTTTTTTCACATAATTAATACCAGTGATCTTTTCAAAATCCTTTTTTGTTTCGTAGAAATGAAATGTTTGGATGCTAAGGACGAACTTACTCCTTTGGGTCGAATTCTTGCGCGATTGCCGATTGAACCGAGACTCGGTAGAATGATGATATTGAGCACCATGCTCGGGATTGGCGATGCGTTGTCTACAATTGCCGCCAATAGTTCCACTTTCCCGGAGGTTTTCATCGCTGGTACGTTCGGTCTATTTTTGGAGAACATTTGCGTCGAATTCTTATTTTCTTGATTATATTCTCGCAACCAGAACGCAGGTTAACTTTTGCTCAGAAAGCATTTTCCGGCAATCGTTACTCGGACCATATCGCGATGTTGAATGCGTTTCAAATGTGGTGTCGAATTGCCCGTCGAGGACCAGAGGCCGAAGAAAGCTTTTGCGAACAAAAACAAATATCCATTCCCACGATGAAAGTGACGTTCGAGGCCAAAGTGAGTCATGTACAATTATTGCGAGAATCGTGATTCGCCTCCATCGATTTTCATTTTGAAAAATTTTGAGCTGAAAAATTGAACCGAAATTTTCGAAATTGGTCTTCTTAAGAAACCAAAATTTCTAAATGACAATTTCCCGCCCAGAAATTCCTAGACTTGGTTAATTTTTCAATGCTCGTTATTTGGGTTATCGGTTTCAATTCGTCCAGAACCGTGTTTACCGAGCCATTCGGCACCTCACCCAGAAGAAATCTGGTTAGCGCAACGGTTGGGTGTTCGGCCTTCGTCCGAAAGGTAGCTGGTTCGAGACCAGCCATCGCCCATTTTCTCAACCCAAGTAAACCATGCCTAAGTAACCCCTACTCAAACATTAAAGCAATATAGCTCATAATGTAACTGAAATAACATCACTGATTCAAAAATCAATGAGACCCTATTCGAAATTTCTTTCCCCATACAAATTGATCGGATTTTTCCTCCATACGTAAATGTCTTAATAGGCCTAACTGTGATTCAGAAAAAATCAGAAAATTTCGACAATTGGTCTGGTATAGGTTCTACTATTTGATTTCTTTGAGCCGAATTAATTCTCGAAGTCTTGTAGTTTTATGGATTTTTTTTAAATTGCAGTTAGACCTATTGTAACATTTACGTATCGAGTTTCGATTTTACATCTCTTCTACTTTTCTCGTTTTTACGAAGCTAACTAATTTTTTAACAATTTTTTTGATAATTATCGAATATATTATTTAATTGTTATGAAACACACAGAATTTTATGTTTTAACAAATGTTTTGCCCATTGATCTCTTGTCCCAGTTCCATTGTGATGTTTGATAACCGTAAACATTGCTTAAGGAATTACCTACAAGTTTATGCGAATTGCATTAAAATAATAAAATATGTTGGTTGGTGATTCGGAGAGAATGCGGACTTGCTTTTATAATATGTATAGATAGATATAGATAGTATAAATATAGACTAAACCGCCGCAAAAGTTTTGGGATAAAACCATTGAGAAATAATTTTTCGTCAAATTGTTTTTATAGAAATTCTAAAAATTGTGTCCAATACAGAAAGTACTTAAACTGAAGCGAAACGCCGTCTCAATTTTGCTGACTCGAAAATGATTAAAAAATTTTTAATAACGGATCATGTTATTTTCATGCCTCCCAGAATGGGTTGCCACAACATTCATTATAAAAATTCGTATTCGCTAATAAAAAATATAAGTTTAAAAAAAAAAATCATGGTAATCTCTGCCCCAAAGGTCCACTCGCAAGGTTGAACAGCTTGCGTGACAACGTGTACCAATGCATCCCTACCTATAATCGTTTTGAATGTTACAATTTTTAGATTATTTTAAAAAATTTCGAGAATAAATGCTACAGAGATAGCATAATAGGAATTTATGATAGTTTGATAAGACTCGACAATATAAATAGATTTTCAGATTTTTCATTGTCTAGCTATATATTACTCGCTAAAATATGAAAATTAAATTCGCCCCTCTTTTAATCCCAGTGGGGTCAAAAAATAAATCGAAAATAAATTGAATGAAAAAATGAACATTAAATTCGAATTCAGCGTCACAAAATACTTGTTCGTTGATATATCTCACTATAAAATATGAAAAGTAAAAATTCACCCCTCTTTTGAGCCCCGTTGGAATCAAAGAATTGGTCAAATGCAAAAATAAACGTCAAATTCGAATTCAGCGCCTCGAAATACTTAAGTTGCATTATTATTGCGCAATATAATATGGATACATTTGTGAATATATAAAATTCTTATTTTTTATATCAAAATCGTACTTTGAGTATTGTATCATATCAATCCATATATCGATATCTATCGAAAAAAATATTAATATTCAAGTATTCGGAAAAGAAGTCGATGCACCCTCTCCCACTATTCTATATGAAAGGAGTTACAAGTAAAATTATTGCGTCTTCGAGAAATAAATTTCTAATCTATCCGATGGTCCAATCGTTTGTTGTTTTTTTTTTTATTATTATTTTTTTTTTTTTTTCAATCACATTTTGTTGAAGTACGGCAGGATGTAACCCAACTCTCAAAAATTGCCAAGTTTTTGAATATGTACCCCTACCCAGCGATCGATCGCATGGGAAACATGAACTGAAAAATATCTCTTCCTTAAAATATTTTTCGTTTTAACATTCCTAATTAATCAAATACATAATATATTAGATTAGGTAAGATCTCAAGTTCAGGCCTACCGCTGGAATATATTATTTAACTTTATGCGCCAGTACTTGAGCGGGTCTTCGTAGGTTACTGGTATTTTGGAAAATGCTTCATCGTGTTAAATTTTGTGAAACAAAATCCAATAAATAACATAGCTCTAATGTCGAATAAATTCACCATCACTTCGTGTTAATGTTTTTTAAATTCGGTTGTTAATATTTATAGCGTCAGTTGAAAGATCTCCTCTTGAATACCGGCTTTCCCGAGGAAAGTTTAATGGAGTTGGGTTTTGATTTTCGAGGCGAAGATGAGAATTTAGACTTGATAGCGGCGTTGCTTACAATGGGCATGACACCCAATGTTTGTTTCCACAAAGAAAAACGAAAGGTAAATTATTAGCGATATTTGATCCAACAGCCTCATAAGTAGAACAAGAACTTTTACCATTGTAAGTTTTAGGTATTGACTATGGAATCAAAAGCGGCCTTAATTCACAAGTCATCCGTCATCTGCAGTAATTACGAACAACATTTCCCATCTCCATTTTTTGTCTTTGGTGAGAAGGTAAGCTCTAACTTAAGAAAAATTATTATTATTATTATTATTATTAATATGGCGACTTCCTACCAGTGGTGACTAGTGTACTACAGCACTCGCTGGTAGGTTGTGTGGCTGGTCCCTACATCATGTAGGTTAAGCACACTTTTCGGTTCACGGGCTATTGGTTCTCCACCACTAGTCTAATTTTATTACTGAGCTAAGCACACACACGATGTCAAATTGTAGACATGGTTGACCAAACGTGCGAACTATTTTCAGTATTCACTTATTGGCAAACAACCGATCGAATAAGTTGCAGTTTTCTTAAGTCCCTCTTATTAATTGGCCAACAGCCAATCAAGAAGGTGTAGTTCTGCTCCCCCTTAGTAAAACTGTCTTTTTCAAGACATCCATCAAGTAACAACTCAATCTGGCAAAACTCGGATGTACATCCTTGATTTCTCCTAAACCCTGGTGGCATTACCACTCTAGATATGGATCAACAACAAACAAACCAACAGACTTTCAATGGTCTAATCTCCCATCTCTTCTCTGTTGTTGGATCCTCAACAACACTAGAGAGTGGGAAAACTGATCTTGGATATCGAGTCTGCCCCTGCTGAATTGGGACAGTCTTCCATTTTCTGATAAGAGGTACAAA
The DNA here is from genome assembly GCA_011428145.1 of Ericerus pela. Taxonomy (NCBI): domain Eukaryota; kingdom Metazoa; phylum Arthropoda; class Insecta; order Hemiptera; family Coccidae; genus Ericerus; species Ericerus pela. Next base: position 1,460,683 of record WOFM01000169.1, read on the forward strand.
GACCTTTGAGTTGATACCATATCATGGTGGCATGAAAACTTCCTGGTGCGCTAGTTCCACCTAATGGAAATTCCTTAAAATATGCCTAGGTTGAAAAGTACAAATTTTTTTCAGATTGCAAACCTTTTTTTTAAACTTTTTGAAAAATTTTGGTAATTTTGGAGGAAGCACTTGCGAATGTAGGACCATGTGGAAGCTGCACTATCTCCTTCTTCCCATTTTTTCCACGTTTCTTCCTGCAATGAACTTGTTATGACTAACTTCAGTTTTAATCAAGAAATTTAGACACTTGTCTAATTCAAATTTTAAAATAAATTAATTTTGCAACGTAATTCTTCGTAAGACAGCTCGACTCGATCGAATTATTTTATTTTATTTTACATAATATGAGAGTTCCATCCGACAGTTCTCTCGGGAGTCAATTACAGGAGGGGACTAATTTGAGTTACAAATTACGAAGTCATTAATATTTTAAAGAAAAATAAACGAAAGGGTGAGGAAGAAGAAGAAGCTGAAAAGAGGAGAATAAAAAGGCCCTTTGTGATGAGGTAATGGAACCCAGAAACAGTGCTGAAAACAGTTTGTTTGGATGCCCATCTTTTGAAGTGATACTGCAGGAAATCCATTATTCGGGCAAAGAGTGGGTGGTACCTACTACCTACCCTTCGGTGCTCAGAGGGTGCGATACGAACAAGTCGGATGAATTGGGGTCTCCCTAAAAAATTCATATCTGTATCCGACTTTTTCGAGGCGAGGAGGGGATGCCATTCGAAGAGCCAAAATGTACGTTTCCTTACATTCCTTTTTATTCCTTTTTTTCTGAATTTTTTTCTTCACAGATTCGCACTCGAGCCGTTTCTTGCAAGCAGCTTACTATGGTTACGCCGATCCATTTGCTGCTTTTCAGTTGTCGTAAAATCGAATGGACCGAAGGCGTCATTAGGCTGGATAATTGGTTTGTTGCTTTCCATTTGAATTTCAAGGAAACATACGACGATCAATCCGAATTTTTCAACCACAACTATAGCTCATTTTTGCCTGAAACAAAATTCAAACTCGGTCATTTAGACTTTACGAATAGTCCCAAATAATATCAGTTTTTTCAATATTTATTGTACCCGATTCGAACTATGAAGGAAGCCTAAAGCCGGGAATACATTTTTCGCTGTTTCGCATTTCGCCATTTCATCCTTTTCCGCGAAAAACGGGTGAAAAAGATTTCTTCCTATTTCGCCATGTTTTTCACCTTCAGCGGTTTTTGGGCGGAAATCACAGGAAATTTCGGCGAAAAAAGTATTTTTTCACAAGGAGAAAACATGAAACAGGGTGAAAATGTGAAAAGTGTGTACAGCTTTTTCATGAAAAACAGTGAAAACGTGAAATAGCTGGAAAAAGGCGAAATACGAAATTCGAAAAGTGTATTCCCGGCTTAAAAGTGGAATCATAATTTTCACATTTTCATGTTTCTTGTTTCGTGTTTCGCTGTTTCGCTGTTTCGCTGTTTTTCACAAAATGTTTCACAGGTCTACACATTTTTCCTATTTTCACTCTGTTTCATGCTTCATCAATATTTTATATGCGAAAAAATATTTTTTCATGAAAATTTTCTTTGTGTGTGTTTTTCCCAAAAACTGCTCCGAGTGAAAAACATTGTTCAACACGAAAAAAGTTGTTTCATGAAAAACTTTTTCGTGAAAAAATGTTCACGTAAATGAATGAAACAAGAAACATGACAATGTGAAAAGTGTGGTTCCACCTTAATCCACCAGCCGTGAAACGCGAAAAAAACAACGTGATTCACACATTCGAGCAAGATGGAGCACGCATTTTTCGAACCGTATCAAATTCAGTCGACGCGCTGTTTTGCTGCTATGTGTGATTACAAGGCGGCCCACATTGAAACAATTCAGCCTCTTAGTTTGAATGGAGTATAAATTACTAATTTTTATTCAGCCAGCACCATCGAAAATGAAGCCCAGCGGTTATGCTCATTTATGAAAGTGATGAAATGTATCTCCGTAACCGTTGGACACGACTTCGATGGCGCTGTTTTATTTTACTTTATTTTATTTTATTAATTTCCCCCCGAAACGCGGCTACGACGTTTTGTGAGCAAAAATACGCTTTGGTTGACCGCCACGTTTTCCTTCACACTGAACTTCTCATTCTGCCTTCGCGCTTGCGTCGAATAAATACCGCCGTCTGTCGCTGAAATTGCAGGATAAATTTGAAAATGAATCCGGACACCGCAGCTACGATAGTGGCTCTCCGACCGGCCATCGAACAGTTGATCATCAAAGCGGCTAATGATCCGGAAGGTATTGTAGAAATGACGGCAGAGGATAACGAAGTAATCCAACTCATCAGAGCTCTGTGTGCCTTTGACACCGGACGTTACGGACTACAAAAAATACAGTTGCAGACGTAAGTGTCAATTATTGAAAAGTTGCTGCGACCCAAATGCCAGCATGATACTCGGGTATCGACTGTGACTGAAGAATTGGCCGCCTACGTACCTTAATAGAGTAACATAATGCTATGCTGGGCTCAAACACCGGAAACACTCGGAACGTGATCTTTTGCGTTCTGTGTCTTTTTCCCGCTCGCTCAATGAGCATTTTCGGTGTTCTTAGCCCGACATATCCTTACACGTTTACAATTATCGAAGATGTTTTTCATATTGTATGGTTATCGGAAAACGAATTTCTCGGCACCCAAATATACATCAAGTTCGTTGCTAAAAACCTTAATTTCGGCGTTATTCGGCATTCGAAAAGGATCGCATATAAAAAAAGTGAAAAATTTGAATAACGGTCGTGTAAATTACAATTATTGCCGATTATGCGTCGTCGGTGAACGTTTTCCCACATTTTCGTTCATAAAACGACGTTGTCTATCACTCAAAATATATTTATATTCGAAAAAAGAATGTTCTACATCCACTAAATGTGGGTGTATTATGCTCTCGATAATTATCACAGGGTTTCGAAAAACATCGACGTAAATTAAAACCCATCACTTGGAGCATTCAATTTTTGAAAATTGAAAAGCCGGAATTTTTTGAAAAAACAATCAACTTTTTTCTTTAAAATGAACCCTCTAAATCTGGAAATGTTGTTCGTGCTGTAACTCAGCTAATCATCTGAGCATGCACAGTATAAGCTACATGTTGAATAAAATTAAAGTTGATTTTATAATTATTGTACGATCTTGTTACGAAAAAGGCAGGTTTTTATTAAAAGTTTGGAAAATAGGCACTTCTTCGGCGTTTATACCATTTTCGAGAATCTTCAGCCAATTAAAATTTCGCCCCCAGACCCCCTAGAACATGAATCGTAGTTCTCTTTCAAAGTGAATTTAGATGTGGCGAGGAATCCTTTCTCTAATTGTTACCTAAATGCGGTAAAACTGATAATCAGAGAAAAGTGTTGTACCTATATTACGAATTACTCGAATATCGTCTTGCCATCGGGACCTAATTGTGTCACCGTCGCGTTGAGTTTCCACCAATCACCAATTTCGTTCGTTTCAGTATGCAACGACCTGCTCGACCTAACGATTCGTTCGCAGACGGAAATTCGAATTCTGACGACGGCCCGCCTCCTCCCAAGTTAATGAGAGGTGGAAGTTTTGGAAGCGGCGGTTATTACAATAATTACAGTCGCGGACGAAGTTTCAACCGTGGAAGCAGTTTTAGGGGCAACAACAGTTACGGCAATTACGGAAATCGTGGCCGTGGCGGTTACCGCGGATATTCTCCTGGTGGTGTCGGCGGGGGCAGGGGCGGTTACGGCGGTTACGGTCCATCGAACCAAACATATTCTTCATCCTCAGCCAGTGGTAGCATCTAACGTCGACTAGCCGTCAATCTGTCGCGAATAAAAATTTCATTTTCAATTTGTTCGTTTCATCTTCATCGATGGCGATGACGTATTTTACGAAACTCGACTCGTTACAGTAGAACTGTACGGTACGCGGTCTCCGTCTCTGTCTCCCGTTCTTCACCAATCAATTCTCAACGTTTTCACTCGTCGCCGTGTCATACGCGTGGACTCGCGTTCATTTGTACTGTCGTCCGTGTATTTTCAACTATTGACGAAACGTACTTCCTGCTAGGAACCACTCCACCCTTTTCCACATTGAATTACGAAATGTGCGTTACCTACATGTACGCCGCTTATATTTTTAAAATAAAGTAACCGTGAATAAAGATGATTGTGTTTTCATGCTGACGCGCTCACTATTGAGAAACGTAGATGATCCACGTTGCGCGTCGTACTTCCGCAGCCACGTCCAGAAAGAATTTTTCTGGCCAGGTGAAATTTTCGAATTTGCCGACTAAAAAAAAAATACACGAGTGCCCCCGTGGCTATGCTCACGAAAAATTGTGACGAGTGTACTTGAGAATATCTGAACAATGACCTACTAAAACGGAAAATTTTCCATTAATTTCATTTTTTTATTTCGTCTTTTTAAACTGCTAAAGCTGATAATAACAATTACATGGCAAATTTTCTCCTCTTTTCAATGATACCAACCTCGGCTCTCTCGCTTAAATATCAGCTGAAGAATCATTAAGTGAAAGATGAGACGTTTATAAAATGCAAAAAATGGCAAGTTTCCTACTATTTACGTTTTTTTTTTTTTTCTTTTATTCATTTTCAAATTGGTTAAAACGATCAGAAAATTTTACGGAAATTTAGTACACTTCCTTATTTTTTCAGCAATGCCAACTCCACCTTTCTAGATTAAATAGAGGCTGAGTAATCAGCGAATCGAATATAAAAGGTTTGTTTCATAAATGAAATGTGTTCAACTTCAATTGACGAGGGGCACGCACACAACCACACTTCAACGAGACTTACGATCTTAAGATCTGACCTCGTAAGCCTCGCCAAGAGTTGGCACGTTTATTCATCAAAAAGTAAGAAGCCAGTATGGCAAAAAATTTGTAACCCTACTGAAAGATATCACGTACAGCTTTCTTCGAAACAGTGTAGCAGGTTTTCCACAAAGAGCCATCACCCTTTTCCTACTCTTACATCGACGTTGGCATCTTCCGACCACTGAAACGAGGACATATGCGTGACACCGTATTCTGGTAGTATAAGCGTCTACACCTGAGCCATTGTGTTCGAATGTCACCAATACTGTACTACGTGTAATCAGCGCGTAACAGTGGCAAAAAGACGTGGACCAGATGAGATGGTAACTGCACTACCATACTACCACGGCATGCGTACGTATCCTATCTCCCCCCCAGACATGCTTCTGATATTACACTTAGAAAGTCTACAAATGATGTAGTAAACGTATCGGCAACTTTATGTCGCATAGCCTGGCTGATAAAACGTCCTGAAATTACTTGCGATGAAAATGAATTTTCAGAAAATACGTTGTGTTGCTTATACACACCTAACGTACGATGCGTGAATTAAAAACTTATCACTCCCACAAACACACGTAACCAAACTCAGTGATCGCGACTGTAGCGCTTTCAGTGATCGTATCCAATACTTTATGAAATTATGAACAAACTGAATAAGACGTATAAAAAAAACAGCCTCTTAACTAGAAACTGAGAACGAGTTTTCCCTAGCAATGATAATGAATTCCAGCAGCTCGTAGGCGTGAATCTTTTTTACATTGATGACTTTTCATGAATAGGACATCGGCTTCGTCGACATGGATGATTCACCTCGCACCATCAAATCGTACCCACGGTGTACTAATTATTTATATACATATATGTAAAAGAGGATGTCATCTTTTCCCAAATCACACCAAATCTCGCTCATACTTGCGAGATTTTGACTATTTTGCATGTTTATTTATGTTTGACCTAGGCTAAGCCATTACGATGTATTAATGAACCACATGCAATTTACTTGTCTATAATAACGTCATTTCATTCATTAAATTCATTCCTTCTCTTATCCGATGACAACATTCTCGATTAATCTTAACCTGTACATTTTCTTTTGTTATCGTCATCGACTTCGCAGCTCATTTCTGATTATTTTTCATTGATAGTTTCATTCATCCTTTCGTGCTGTCATTCAACGTTGACCCAGTTTTACAGAATAGATCTTCGTTCGTTTCGTGTGTAAGAAATATCCGAATTTTCTAATTTCACCATTATTGTAATTACGTGTGAATAAATAGTTTTGAATTTAGAACTCTCACACTATTCTTATTTTGAAGTGCAAATTAGATTCGCGACACACAACGAACTTACATATATATATATACATATATATATATATATATATATATATATATATAATTATGTATTTGTTTACATCACATCAGAAAAATAACGGGCATTCGTGATTCGTTCACATTCTCGAAACTATCGCTTCACGACGTAAGAGTATCATTAACAAAACCGTGATAATTGTCACATATTGGTTCGAGTTTTCCAGAAATTAAATGGCGCGACCAGTTCATTGAAGATCCGAATTAATAGGAAATACCATCGGTTACAAATTACGTAATACGAAATTTAACACACGCTTAAAAGGCTTTCCACAAAAATCGAGATTAACGAACCATTAAATCGGTTTCATAATAATACGAAAATGAACGGACAAAAGTATTATACAAGTAATTGTTTTTCAAGCAAAGCGTCAAATTTCCCTTCAACAACTCTAAAGGCGAAATACGAAAAACATAACGCGTTGTGAAAATAAACAGGAAAAAAAAAACCTTTATGAAGGGAAAATTTTAAATTTCAATGTCGCATTCGCACTTCTAGTCAAATAAACGATGATAAACAATTAATCTGATCGTTGAAACTGACCCGAATACAATTGTACATTATGTTAAGATAGTCTATCGTAAGTCGTAAGGCTATCAGAAAAAGTTACGTAGAAAGGAACTGAAGCGGCGTTACTGTTCGACTCTCGACAACACACGAGACGGAGACACAGAAAGCATAACTGCAGAACTGCAGAACTGCAGAAAAGACTCGACACTCAACGCGACGGCCGATTCAAACGATTGCGAATGGGATCGGTACTTTGAGGCGCGATTTGCATGATCTCGCCGTTAATTGATCCGTTGTTGAAGGAAACTTCTTCGTTATCATTGTCGTGACTTTCGTCCGTCTCCTCTTCTTCCTCGTCGTCGTCATCGTCGTCGTCGTCATCCTCGTCTTCTTGGGCTGGCACTTGAATCGGCGTACCCAACGGCGTTTCGTTTCTGAATCTGTCGTTAACGCCGGCCACCCAATTCTCATATTCGTGCTCGATTTGCTCGATATCAATAGCGTCGTTCCGGTTCCTCTCCGCGCAGTACCAGAACGGTTCGCGCGTGTTCGGTTCCAGTTTGGGAAACAATGGGACACTCATGTCGACTGTCGATTACACGCTAAAAAAACGACGACAAAAAAAACATTACCTGCGGAGCTCAGATACAAGCTAAAACGAATCGACCAATTTACGGAAGACGTCTGTCATAGGCAATAATATATCACCGAAACACCGACTCACCCACTACCGTTCGGACAGTGCCCTGGTACTGTCAGTACATAAGCATACTTGCGTCGATACGTAGAAGAAAATCAATGAATAACCAATTACCAATAACGAACTCAATCTAGATTATTATCGATATTCCATATACGAACAAAAACAGGAAAAAACAAGGAGAGCTGAGTATGAGAGAAGCGGAACCTTTGAGTATGTATTATTTCATATGGAAAGCTGATTCGTAAACATTTATGTTAGAATTCCAGCTATATATGATGGTCCTATCTCGTCTCCACCTTGGTACACTCTACAGTTAATAATACGTACTATAATATTTCTGTGTGACCTCAAGTAATCATGTAAATTCTATATGTTAGGAACTCACGTTAAGATGAGTTCACTTCTGTTCTGTATCTCGTATGGTGAACATACAAAATATATTCTTCTCGTGATTAATTACTGTTTTATTGAATCCTCCAATATGGTAGCATCGAAAGGTTAATTAATAATAATAATTTAGATTCTCGTGCAATAAAATAGTGATAAAGTGTATTTTAAGTATTGCAGATAAGAATCCTGTGATAGTCTGGCGTCGGTAATAAGTTTAGGCAAATATGCCGCACACGTGGTGTTTGAATAAATTAAATTACGCTAAGTGCGCAGACATAAAAGACGGCAGGAGCAGAAAAGAGGTGTATAAAAAAGCAGTCTTTCATGTTCAAAATGGTACAATATTCCATGTGTGTCATGGTAAAATTTTCTCTTTGTGATTTAAATACGCATTTGTTGCACGTATACAAAAAAAGCCATTATCGGGAGCTTAGCATTAAGGGTGACAGACACTAAATTACGTAATTATATTTAGAGGAATGTGTTTCCAATAATTATTATTCTGAATTATTATTATACCTGTGTGGTCAGAATAATTACCCGTAATAAAGAAATCTTGAAATACGGTTAGTCCGAAAGATTTCAGACTTAGTGTCAAGGGTAGTAATTACGTAATTTATTGTGTTTGTATTGGTGTGTCCAGCAGTGTTAATTCTGATGAATTCACCGATGAACCCTGCTGAACCCTGATTGGCTGGAAAAATCAACTGACTTACTACCACTAAAACAAGCAGTCAGTTCTGCGTAGTAATTTTGATCAACGTTCATTCAAAATTGAAACGTGAGTGTTTGTTATAAAAATTTATAAAAGTACGTCTTTTATTTTAGTTTTGAATTTTTAATAAAATAAAATGAATATGGATGATGAAACATTACAAATAATAAGATATTTATCGTTATACCAGGTAAGTAAAATTAATTATTTTGTAATTTGAGTGTGTACTTTAAATACGAAAATCCCAGTTCGGAGGGAGCTAATGAATAAATTTTTTTTTTTCGAAAGTGTAAAAATGGTGGCTAGGTACTGAAGTACTTAATTAACGGGGAGAAGTATATTCTGTGTGAAAAATTGTGTATTGTAACTTTAAAATATTCATTCTTTTCAATCATTTTTGAATGAATTCTCATTTTTACGAGTAAATCCCGAATCCTAAGGACGTATTTAGGTATGAGTTAGTGCTCATCTGTGTGTAATCAAGTCCTTCAGTGCAATGATATACCATGGTGTAAAGTCCTGGCCAGGCATAAAGCGTCCTAGACCTACATATCTGTGGGAGTAGGCACCTTATGAAATTTATTCGATGGTATGCATGATAAAAGAAGGCAATATATTTGCATACGTGTGTCGTGTGATAAGTTTGTCTAATTATATTATGTGACTTTTGTCATTCCATTGATGTATAATAAATGATCATTGGCCGTGGCTGTAAAAACCTAATTTCGTGTGTGTTCACGTATATTATTTCAGATACCGCCAAATCAAATGGCGAATGAAAATGTTCCCCTGCCTCCAGGGCTTACAGTGCCGTTAAGTTTGTTACCAAATCCTAGTCATCAGAGTTACCAAAATACAATTAGTTCCACCGCTTAACCATTATTCAGTTCATCTAACACTCAGCATTCCGTAAGTTCGAACTTAAATCCGCTGGCACCTACTTACGCCAGAACGGATTACGAAATGGAGCGTGCGTCGCGTAAGGCTAAATTAATAACTTATTTCAAAAAGGCCATTGAAAATGTCATGGCATATGACATTAATTTAGCTGCTATCGTAACCGAAGACTACTTGAAAATATGCCAAAATATCATGATAGAAAATGAAAGATCTGAGGCACGTCATCAAGTAGAACCTGTTAGTAAGGTAACAACTCAAAATTTTGGTCAGTCTATATCAACGCAAAACTCAGGTCAGTCCACATTACCGCAAAATATCGGTTCGTCCACTACAGTGAGTAAATCAACTTCAGCTCCCATGGAAATTGATCTTACTCAAGAAACTGCTCGTCAACGAAACAAAAGAATTATGCAGGAGCATAATGCCGGTGTGTCCGCGACAAAATCGAAAACAACCCAAACCTCAGGTGTGTCTGCAACAAGATCGTTTGCACAGACGAGCTTGGATACAATCCAAGAAGAAACTTGGGAGGACAAACAGGCGAGAGAAGAGCGTGAAGTTGCGAATGAAGAACGGCAACGATGGGAAACCTCAGTAGCTGAGGCGCAAAGACAACCCCAAATACGCAAAGATCAGGTAATGGCTGAAGGAGTGCATAAGCGTTTGGACGTGGACAGAGCCCATGAGTCGGAGCAACGTCGGAGAGATGAACAACAACAACAACTGCAACAACTAAAAGAGCAGGAAGAAGAAGAAGAGAGAAAAAGATTTCAAGAAGCAAACGAGCGTCAAATGCGGGAAATAATAGAGTGGAGAGATCAGTCATTCCAAGATGAGGAAGAAAGAGACCATTTGGCGGCAGAAAAAGAGAGGCACCTACTGATCCAACATCGTGGAAGGAATATCGGTATACATTATTCGTCTTCGGAGCCTTGGGGTAAGGATAACCATAATTATTATTTTTCAACCAAGGTTCGTATTACTCCAGTTAAATTAACCGATGAGACCGATTTCCGGCTATGGTATGATCAATTTAGTATGTATATTTCTCATTTCGAATTTAAAAATGTTTTTGATATTAATAATCCTATTTGCTTAGAGGAAAATCAAACTCAGCTTAAAATTGACGCCCAAGCCACTCTGTGTGAATGGCTGGACAAAACTCATAGAAAATTAATTTTTGGTGAATCTGATTGTAAGGTGTGTTTCCTCAAAATTAAACATATGAAAGAACCAAAAGGTCGTGTATGCGACACATACATAACTCAAATCTATCAGAAATCTTTTAATCCTAAAATATAAAATTAAAAGAATGGCTGAAAGAATTTGAGGAATTATCTCGTAAGTTAACAATTTATTATAATGGTTGGTCCGAAGAATGAAAGCTCAAAGCTTTCCTAAATCATATGATAATTCCATTTCCGAATATTAGAATACAATGTAAAGATTGTAAACAGGTTTGTCCTAATGGTGAAATTCTGTGTGATATTACTTACGAACAAGCTAAAGGCATCACATTAGAAGAAGAAATGTTATTAAAAGAACGAAATAATACCTTTAAGTTAGATAAAGGTGCGGCTAAGGCAGCTAAATTTAATAATCCGAATTTTAAACAAAAAAGACTTAGTGGCAATTTTAATAAAAAGTTTGATTTTGCAGGAGAAAGTAATGAAGCAAATAAGTTCGACTTAGCTACTCAAAAATGCTATAAGTGCAATAGGCGTGGTCATCTAGCGGTGGAATGTAAAGCCACCACTAGATTAGAGCCTATTAATGATTCTTCCAGTCAGTCCGAAACAAACAAAATATCCGGTCAGTTCCGCAACAAAGGTGAACAAAGGGAGAAACCACATAAGTCATATCATAAATCCAAGGGTTCACACAAGCACCATAAGAAAAGCAAACGACATGGTGCTCATTCTGCAAGAAGACGTTCGTCGTCATCCTCATCAACGTCAAGTTCCGGTTCATCCAAAAGTTCAAGTTCATTTAGGAGTCAGTCTCCAAACCCAAAAGGTAAAGCGATGGTTTTAAGAACCAAATCAAAATTTACTAAGTGTGTGTATATTAATGAACAGCCAAGAAATGAAATTTGTTTTCTTAGTGATACAGGAGCTACAAATCACTTTGTGTCCGATCTTAAATTTATGAAAAATGTTCAAAAATTAAAGAAACCGAAAATCATTTCTTGCGCTAATAAAAATGAAGTTGCAAATTAATACGTAACCCATAAAGGTTCTATCTTTGTGAAAGATCTTAGTGGTAATACACTTGAGTTGAAAAACGTAAATTATTCTAAAGAAATAAGTGATAATCTATTTTCGTTATATAAAATAACGAAACTAGGTTACAATGCAATATAATTACAAATACTGAGTGTAAAATAATAAATAAGAAAACTGGCGAAATTATTCTGTGTGGACATAAATTTAAAAATTATTGGATTATAGATTTAAAAATTAGTGAAAATAATGAAAAAGTCTGTGTGACAAAACAAAAAGAAGCTCTTAGTCAACAACAAATAAATAAAGAGCATGGTTATGCTCAAATTCATGATGTATGGTCAGAGTCAGAAAATGAAAATGTTAGTCAGGACAATGACCATAATCATGATTATATTTCAACTCAAGGGTATACAAATATTCAAAAAGTTGATGATGAAGGTCTAGAAGAATTTCTAGATATTGGTGCTAATATTACAATCGAAGAATTAAAGAAAATAGATGAGTTCAACAAAGAAAGTATTCGTAAGAAGTTAGGTCTTCTTTATCATTTAAGACTTGGACATGCGTAGTCGCCTATTTAGAAAAAGTAAAGAAAACTTTTAAATTTCTCAAAAATATTAATTTTGCAGACAAAATTAAAGATTGTGAAGCATGTAATTTGGCAAAAATAACAAAACGTCCTCATAAAGCTGGTGGTGATGTCACATCAAAACCTTTAGTAAGAGTTCATTCTGATCTAATTGGTCCAATAAAACCAATAGGAATCAGGCAGAAAAGCTCTTACATAATAACTTTTACCGATGATTTTTCTAGATATACTGTGACGTACAGTATTAAAGATAAAACCTGTGTGGCTAAAACTTTTGTAAAATATCTAAAAGTAATGCGAGCAAATCTTGGTGATAGCTCAGCTAAAATTAATTATATACGTATCGACGGTGGTTGAGAATATATGAGTGTGTCTATGAAGAAAATTATTGCAAATGAGGGTATCATCGTCGAGACTTGTCCTCCTGATACTCCTCAACTTAATGCTGTGGCAGAGAGAGTAAATCGAACTTTACTTATGAAAATTTAAGCTCTTTTCATTGATAGTGGTCTACCTATTGAGTTTTGGGAACTTGCGTTAAACCAAGTTGTTCATATTCACAATAGGTTACCTCAAAAAAAGTTAGGATTTAAAACCCCATATGAGTTACTTCGGAATAAAGTTCCTACAATTAAATATATTCATCAATTTGGCTGTGTGGCATAGCGAAAAATACCTTATGAGAAACAAAATATTAAAAAGTTAGAAGGCCGTGGAGAATTGTGTATTCTCGTCGGATGTAATGCTGAATCGTGGCAATTTTTAAATCCAACAACAGGTAAATTACATAAATGTAATGATGTTGAATTTTCAGAATCTGTAATGTTCAAAAATAAATTTTCGTTAGATTATTTTTTGAAAAATGGTTTCCCTACTTTTGATACTAATACTTGGGACAAAAATGAACAAGTCCCTGAAGTTGACTTTGCAGGAGATATTTCGGACAATTTAATCCAAAATAAAAATAGCTCTAATAAACGTAATTTAAATGAAGAAATTGTTTATGTGACCAAAAGTAAGAAAGTCAAATTCAGTGATACAACTTTCAGTAAGTCTAAAATTGAAAATGAGTTAGAAATAATTAATCCTAAAAATGAACCTGAAGTAATTGAAAAGAAGTATTTTTCTATGATGTGTAAATTAAATGAAGTACCTGAAAATTTAGATGATGTGTTCAAATGTAAAAATAAATCTGAGTGGTTAAAAGCAATAGATAAAGATTAAAATCCTTAAAATATAGTAATACTTGGGATTATGTTAAGACCTAAGTATACTAAAACAATTGATTCTAAGTGGATATTTGTTAGAAAAGTTGAAGGAAATGGTAATATTCTTTTTAAAGCGCGCTTAGTAAGTCGTGGCTATAAAGATAAAAATGTATACGATTATTCTGAAATATATGCTCCAACTTTAGGTATTGCTGAAGTCAGAGCTATATTAGCAATCGCAAATAAATTAAAGTGAGATGTTATACAAACTGATGTAGATGTAGCATTCCTTAATGGTGAACTTGAGAAAGATATTTATATGGAAATTCCTGATGGTGTTAATAAATCCGATGAGTTCAAACGCACACATGTATGTAAATTAAAGAAATCTTTGTATGGTCTTCAGGTTAGTTCCAAACGCTGGCATGTTCGTTTCAAAAAGGCTATGTCCGACATGAGATTTATCGTCCATAAAGGTCAAGCTAACATTTATTATTGGGAAAGAAATTCTACCTTTGTAATAATTGTTGCGTATGTCGATGATATTCTTATTACCGGAAATAATAAAGATAAAATTTTAGAAACTCAACATCGTTTAAATAAAGAATTTAAGCTTAAAATTATGGGTGAACTTAAAAAGTATTTAGGAATTGAAATTAATCGTGATAAAAATCAAAGAAAAATGTGTTTGTCACAAAAGTGTTTCATCAAGTCTATATTGTCTGAGTATGGCATGAAAGACTGTAAGGAGTGCGATACTCCTATGGTCACTAATCAAGTGGATCAAAAAGCTAAGTATGAACCTAAAATTGAAACAACGTTGAACTTGAAAAATCATATTCCGTATTGAGAAGTCTATGTGTACTCGACCTGATATTTCTTTCTGTGTGAATACATTAACTCGTAAATGTAGTAATTATGACATTTACAATTGGATTAAAGTTGAACGTGTGTTGAAATACTTAAAAAGAACTAAAGACCTTGGAATATACTTCTAAGGTAATGGTCATAATTTTATTAGTTACAGTGATGCTTCTTTAGGCATGACTGATCCAGATGGTTTGTCCACATCAGGCTATTTAATTCAAATATTTGGTGATTCAATAGCTTGGGGTACCAATCGACAAAAATGTGTTGCTACCTCATGTATGGAAGCCGAATATATTGCGTTAAATGAAGCCAGTAAAGACGTAATATATTTGTCAAATTTGTGTTAAAAAATATTAAAACAAAAGGTTAGTCCTATAATTTTTGAAGATAATCACGCTACTGTTCAAGCTGTAAAATCTGGTCAGTCCAAAGCATTAAGGCACTTAGTGAAATTAAAATATAAGTATGTCTGTGAAGTATATTCTCAAAAATTAGTTGATATAAAATGGATTCCTACAAAGGAACAACTGGCTGATATATTTACGAAAGCTCTTCCTCGACCATTATTCGAAAGCTTCCGTAACATAATTATGAATATTACTAATTGAATTATTCGATGTGTTCTTATTTAATAGCATTCTGAACGTCCAATAATCATATGTCGTTAAGACGTGGTGAATAAAAGCTCAAGAAATACGGTTAGCTCCACTTCGTTGAAAAAGTTCCGGTTAGTCAACATTATAATTATCTACTGTAAAATTGATGTGTTCACTATTACCTAATAATGTTGTGATATGTACATATATATGTTGGTTGTGGATAAATTTAATGTCGTTTACTATTATTGCAACGACAAATTATTCCTTAGTGACAATTCTTCGATCAAATAATTCAAGGAATATTCAATTGTGTGCTAGGTACATAATTACCTTCAATAATTTTCTCTTAGTGACAACTTTCTCTACGTGAATACAAAGTTAATTCGCTAGCCTACGAAATTCAATGATGGCAGAATATTCAAGAAGATGTCGACTACAATGAGTACCAGGAGAGAGTGTTAGAATTCCAGCTATATATGATGGTCCTACCTTGTCTCCACCTGGTACACTCTATAGTTAATAATACGTACTATAATATTTCTGTGTGACCTCACGTAATCATGTAAACTCTGTATGTCAGGAACTCACGTTAAGATGAGTTCACTTCTGTTCTGTATCTCGTATGGTGAACATACAAAATATATTCTTCTCGTGATTAATTACTGTTTTATTGAATCCTCCAATAATTTACTATACGTAGTTACTTTCAGACATAGATAGGGCTTTCAGGAAATGAATTATGAAATGACTTATTTTATTTACACACGAGTTTATCTACATATAATTCATATATATGTTAGATACCAGCAGGTGGTAACACTGGCATCACTGTACCACAGTCAAGTTCTCGTCATTTTTATCTGTATCCTTCTAACATATAATCTGTTTTCTGGTCATGAGGTGACGCTCATTCCTTTTTGTAACAATCAATATGGCGATATTACTTTATGATGTTTCGTCTTTATAATAAATTAGTTTTATATTATTATGGTGTTCAAGTTTTATTTATGAGTTAAATCAAGTCAATTTACATTTAGAATTGAGTTAGTTGTTCGTAATTAATTTCTTTTCTAAATATAAAGATATATAGATATACTCGCGTATAAAAGAAGTCATTTCATTCCCAGAAAACACTTACTATTGTTGAAAAATGGAACTTGTTGAATCAGCTCTCCATATGAAATAATATAATCATACTGATTTATGAAATACGTAATGTATACTTTGGTTTGGAGAAATGTGCCCAAAACTGGTCCACTACAAGCCTTCCAGGAAATGATTTGTGAAAAAATTTGTCAACTGCATTTGTTTGTGAACACAGGGGTGCAAATTACCCAATATCGGAGAATCTGGTGATTCTGATAAGTGATGTTGTTCACAAGTAACTTTATGGCTCCTTGTTGGTTGTGCTCATGCGCTTTAACTTGTCTTCTTTCTATAATATTGGTTAGTTTATTTTTTGATATTTCGATCAATCGAAGGTAATTTGTCGATGAATTCTCTTTGATTTGTTTGCCTTTATTGGCATTAATTTATCGACGAATCAAAGGGAATTCGTCGATGAATTAAGGCCGTTAACTATATCTGAATTTCCCTTGATTCTTGTTTGTTTATAGACATGAATTCATCAACAAAATCCTTTCAATTTGTGTGTATTCAATGATTGATTTGTCAATGAATTCCCTTCAATTTATCGGTGAATTAATGTTCATAAACACAAATGAATCAAAGAGAATTTACATGCGTTTAATGGCATTAATTCGTGTGCATTTAACGCCCTTAATTTGTCAACGAATTAATGTTATTAAACTTAAACAAATTGAAGGGAATTCGTATGCATTTAAGAGCCTTAATTCATCGACAAATCAAAGGGAATTTGTCGACGAATTCCCCTTAATTCTTGTGGATTTATAGACATGAAATTTTCGACAAATTCCTTTCAATTCTTGTGTATTCAACGACTGATTCATTCATTCTTATAATTATCATGGTGGGATTTAAATTTCATGTTTTATAACAAACTATATGGAAAGAAGATAAGTTCAGGCGCATGCGCACAACAAAGAGGAGCCATAAAGTTACCTGAGAACAACATCTCCTATTCTGATTGGTCAATGTTGATAGATATGGGGTAATTAGTATGCCAGTATGCACATCTTTGGTGTAGATGTTAACAACAGTTGAACCATTGTAAAATAGCAACATGTCTCCATCATACATTTTTATCCTCGAAGGTACAATAATTTTTTTTGATAAATTAATAATATATTAAGATAACTATAAAATAGGGGGATGCCAAAACCAAATTTTGTTATTTTTCTGTACTTCTGATTTATTATGGGGCAAATTTCCATTCTTTATCACAAACGGCTTCATGTATTTGAACGGTGCTTCTGAGTTCTGATTGGTTCTCTGCATTTGCTTGCTCCTAGTCTATAACTACAATTGCAATATTTATTTACTTGTTATTTAGGCATTAACTTTTTTTTAAATGTTGAAAATTGTTGAGATACATACCAACTCACTCCACCTCACCCTTTTGGACTATCTTATACGGTTACAACGATGTAATTTTATTGGCATTTGTATTTAGGCAACACTGGTTTTACCTTAAGTGATGTAACAATGTACCTAGAAATGGTTTATTTGATCTGTGGCATATACGTATTTGACCATTTGTTGTATACTCTGTTTTTGCCTGTTGTTTAATATATGCTGATCTGCCGTGCAGTGCACTTTGTTTTATTTAACATTTGGTAATAAAAGATCATAATTCTCAACATAGTAGCAGAGCAAAGTAAACCAAATAAATTGTAAGTGCTTATTACATATGTGTTTAATATTGTGATTTTGTGATTGTGTTATTTGTATAAAATTAAAAGTTCAGAAATTGTGTAAATCCTAAAATTTAAAATTGTTGGGATACGATTCCCTCACTACCTCACAAACACGTAACTGTATACCAACTAACACTGCATGTAACACAATATTACTTTTACTCTTTTCACATGTGGCGACACTGATCGCCAGTACAATATTCTTTCCACCACTGCTCGACGGAGAATGTTCTCCGCTCGTCAGTCGTTGTACTAAAGTCGTAAATAAACCTTTTTTATTGATAAATGTCCGTGCTTCATTTTTGTTGGATGAAAAGATCAGAACTCACCTCAACATGGTAGCCAGAGCTGCGGACCAACGGAAATAAGTACGGAATTCGAAACATGTTCATATTAATCGTGTAATTAGTTAAAAAGTAAAAGTTTACGTGTCATGAAAAAGTGAAAATTTCATATTTTGTAAAACCTTCACGCAAAGTGGAAGGACAGTTAAAAAAATTCGAGTACGCAAAGTTTGTTTCTAGTGATCGAAGGAAGTATCCTGGAATAGACGAAAAAGCGGTAGATCAAATGAATTAAAGGTAATAATTAAAATTGATGAAAACTTCAGTGAAATCGTGGGTGCCGAGTAAAACGTCAAAGTCGAGAGTTTGGTGTAAGCAGATCAGGTACGAAAGGATCCTGTGGTTTGGAAAACCAGCTTGCAGAGTCAAAAACGGCTGGCAATTATTCATGCTGTGTTCCGGAAAGGAAGTTCAAATCCAAAAGTCGAAAGTCTGAAAGTCGCAGAGTCAATAGTCAAAATCAACATCGGAGCAGAGGAGTAGAGAAACGGAAAATTATGAAAACCGAATAAAGATAAGTAAAAAATTAGAATAATTAATTAGTAATCGGTGTGATTTTCGCCTCAAAATTAATAATAAAAATTTGAAAATTCATTAAAGTAAAGTAAAAAGTTCGAAATATTTTCCTGTTGACTCTCAACCAAAATTAGAGGAAAGTTGAAACCTGAAAGATTCATTGGTAACCTTTCAGACTTTATCTCGTTGGTCGAAAGTGGTCGATATAGGGAAATATTTATTGAAAGAGATACATTCTGAATAACAAAAGAAAATTATTGAACATCATTGGTTTTGAGTGACAGTTTATTCCTGTTCACAATCTGTATAGAGTATTTTAAATTGACAAAAGATAACGAATTATTTTTCCTTTCAGAATTAACCTCTTGTATTTCGGTTGAATAATTTTTGCATTGAAATCTAATCTACGTTTTAACGTGTTCAACAGAATTATTTTTCGATCCGGAACAAGACCAAAAGCTTAGACTATTTCGAATTAAAAGACATTTTGGCGACAAAGTATCAGAAAACCCATGAACTGAAAAGAAATTGAAAACAACGACGGAGAGATCAACTCATCGGCAGCGGCAGATTGCGTGAGATCTAATTAAAACGTTAATTAATTATTAAGATTTATGACATAATATTTTGACTTGCATTCCCGATCGAGCGGTTGAGACCGTGTTTCCATAATCGTGCGGTTGAGACCGTGTTACCCCCTAGAATTAAGCTCTCGTGTTTCTGAGGTAGGAATAATAAGCCCCGAAAGTAAAATTTGAACAAGATGTCACAATTCGACACAAAGAAGGTATTTGACGGGAGAAATTATGACGCCTGGAGGACCATGATGGTCTCCACACTTTACGCAGAGGGATTGTACCCGATTATGCATGATACAGAAACGGAAGTACTTTTTTTGGGATTAGATTTAAATAATTTTTTAAACCCTGAGTCTAGTAATGCCAACCCAGCAACCCGAATGACATATTTCCAAAATCAGGAAAAGGGAAAGGCACTCATATACCAGGGACTTAACAACGAACTAATCGAGAGAGTGAAGGATCTCAAAACAATAAACCAAATTTTGAAAGTACTTGACGAGAGATATAAAAGCTGTACTCAGGTCACGTATATTAACGCAAAACAAACATTTCAAAGACTAAAATTTTATAGCGATGGGAACATGAGAAGTTATTTGGATGTTTTCTCGAGGGCAGCCCAAAAAATAAGGGATTGTGGGAAAAATCTGGACAGACAGGAAGAGATAGAACAGCTTCTAATCTCGTTAAACATGGACTACGATATGACAAGGCTGGAGTTTAATACATTAAGTCAGGACCAGAAAACAATTGAGACACTCCATGCCATGTTAATCGAAAGGTCGGATAGGTTGTATGACGAAAAGAAGTCAAAATATAATATTAATAATAAATTTCGAAACTTCACAAATAACCATAAAAACCAGAGATCCCAATACGGAGGAAGTTACAACAGGTATAATTATACAAATAGAAATCAAAATTTAGATCAGGGAAAAGTAAAATATAATAATAACCAACAAAAAGAAACACCTCAATATAATAATAATTATGAAAATAAAAAATATGAAAATAATCAGAATCATAATACTTTGCCAAATTCAAATACGTTAGTTTGTTTTAAGTGCCATGGCAAAGGGCACATAGCCAAAGTATGTCCGTCAAATAAAGAGGGTGCAATACCCCAAAATAAATTGGATGGTCCTGCACAGAACACAAGATACGGACGAAACAACACTAATAATAATAACAATAAAAACAAAAAAGAAAATGACGTTCAATGGTCAATGATGATCAGATATAAAAATCAAGAACCAAATAATAATAATAAATTAATAAATCTAATAACGTCAAAAGACACAAAACAAGAGTTAGATTCTAATTATATTCCCTTAACTAAAAGAATAATGCTAGACGGTGGAGCCGTTGCCCACGTAATATCAGACCTGTCAAAACTGTCCAACCCAATAATGCTAGAAAAACCAATTGAATTGGAATGTGCCATCCAAGATACACTTTTAATAGCAACCCACATTGGTACAATGTTCATTAGAGTGGAAAACTCTGAACGAAATCAAAAAGTAATAAGACTAAAAAACGTACACTATGTACCATCACTAAACGTAGACCTGATGTCAGGAATAAAAATAACTGAAAATAGGGCATTGGGAATAGACCAAAATTTCTCGGCGGCACACATATATGTCAGAGGAACGAATGAAGTACTCTTCTCAGCCCCAAAAATAAAGGGGGTATACATGGTCAAATACGAGATTGTGTCGGAATCCACAGTCAATATAATAGAAAATGAAGATGAAATAAATAAAATATGTCCTTATAAAAATGAATCAAATAAATTGGCATGTATGCCTAACATAAATTCCCAAGACGAATGGATGGAATATGAAATAGAAGAAGAAATCATCGAGGAAAGTCAGGAGGAAAGTGAAGATAATAGAGAGAGTACAACTAATAATAATATAATAATAAGTCAAAATGACGAACAAAATAGCAATCGAACCCAAAATAGGGAAACTAGCGAGGAGGATGAAGAAACAAATGAGGATATAGGTTTAAACGATAATAATAACGCTATAAATAATGAATCAATAAATAATAACCAAGAATCGAATGAAAATAAAGGGGAATTAAAAATAGAAAAAAATATGATATGGCACAGGAGATTGGGACATTTATCGGGAAAGAACTTGAGGTTCTTAACCAAAGTCTCAAGAGGTATTCCTAACGGAATAACATTCCGAGACGATGAATTCAGTTTGTGCGAGATATGTGTAAAGGCTAACTCAAAAAGATTAGGGCACAATAGTACAAGGACAAGGCCTGAAAGGAAACTGGAACTCATTTCATCGGATACAATGGGCCCCTTTTCACCGGGAATATACGGTGAAAAGTATGTATTAATATTTGTAGACCTTGCCACAAAATACACCTTTGTCTCTACCATAGAAAAAAAATCAATGGTGTGTGAAGAATTCAAAAAATTATATATGAAACTAAAGTCAAAATTTCCGGATTATCCCATTGCCACCTTGAGATGTGACAATGCTAAAGAATACTTAGATTCACACATGAAGACATTTTGCGAAGAAAACGGCGTAAGTCTCGAGCCTGTAGTTCCATATTCACCAGAGCTAAATGCAATGGCTGAAAGACAGAACCAAACAATAATGGCTAGAACTAGAGCTATGCTGTTTGACTCCGAATTGGACTTTAAATTTTGGTCATTGGCAGTTCTGACGGCGGTGTATGTCATAAATAGGAGCCCAACAAGGGCAAACAAAGAAAACAAAACCCCTTTTGAAATGCTTTACGGCATAAAGCCGGATCTATCAAACATGAGAGTTTTCGGGTCCAAAGCCTATAGACATATTCCCATGGAAGTTCGCCAACAACAGGCCACTAAAAACAAAAAGAAGAAAACAAATTCTGAACACCCAAAACTCACACAAAGGGCAGACAAGGGGGTATTTGTGGGATACACAAGTAGTGGATACTGCATAAGAGACCCGCTAATTGACAAATCACACGTAACTTGTGATGTCAGATTCGATGAAATGAGGAACATAATAAACATTGATAACATAAATAATAAAAATAAAAACACACATAATAATATAATAGAAAACCCCCTAATACTAAGCGTATGTAAACAAAGATACAGGCATTATATAGAGGACCACATCCCTCAAAAATGGGAAGACGTGGAAAACAATCAATTTAAAACAGATTGGCAAAGAGCCATCACCGATGAGTTGAAATCATTGTCTGATATGGGTGTGTGGGAGGTCGTTCCCAAAGAAAGGAATGTAAGGTTGGTAGATACCAAGTGGTGCTTCACCATAAAACCCGACAATCAAGGCATCCACAGGCCGAAAGCTAGATTGGTTGCAAGGGGTTTTAAGGACCTTACTCACTATTCCTTAACTGAAACATATGCCCCGGTGGTACAGTATTGGCTCATAAGATGGACGTTATCCATCACAAATAAATATAACCTAAATATCATACAATTTGACATAAAAACGGCCTTTCTTAATTCAGAAATAAAATACCCCATATATATATCTAATCCAAAAGGATGCCAACTAGGTGAAAACAATTGCCTAAGACTGATTAAGTCAATATATGGACTGAAGACGTCTTCTAAAAGTTGGTACGACTTATTAAACTCGACAATAATTCAAGCTGGATTTCTTCAATCAAAAATAGATAGGTGCTTATATACAAAACAAAATAACAATGGTGCAATGGCACTCCTAATAGTCTACGTGGATGACATGTTGTTGGCTAGCAACCACGACGAGTGGACACGAGACCTAATAAATATATTTAATAAAAACTTCACACTAAAAATAGAAATGAATCCAACTTTTTTCGTCGGTTTTGAAATAAGTCGAGACATCCCGAGGAAACAAATAATATTAACACAAAATAGGTACATAGATAAAATCTTACGTAAATTTGGTATGACGGAATGTAATCCGACGACCACACCTATGGAAACAGGCCTTAAAATAAACAAGCCAACAAATGGTAAAGATGACACTGAATATAGGGCCATGATTGGGAATTTGCTATATGTAGCGAGACTGACCCACCCGGACATTGCTTTCGCCGTCAATTACCTATCACGCTTTCAGAAATCCTCTAATAGTGAAACCAAGAATTATGTTCGCCGAATTATTAGGTACCTTAAAACAACAAGGGACTTCTCTCTCGTATTTCACTCTGATCAGACTCAGATTAAGGCATTTGTCGATGCGTCGTATGCACCCGACGTAGACGACTCACCCATAAATATAGAAAACTTGGAGAAAGGGTGCTCCACAACAGGCTATATGATTTTCGCAAACGGAGACTTGTTAAACTGGGCCATTCACCGGCAAAACTTAGTTGCAACCTCGTCAACTGCAGCCGAACTAATTGCGTTGAATGACGCACTTGACGATATATATGTGATCTGGAGACTCACTGAGAGCGTTTTTTCTGTAACCGACTCAGTGCAGGTGTACGAGGATAATATATCCGCATCACGCATTGCATCTGGGGGAGGCCAGAAACGCTCCAGGTCTTTAGCGATCAAGTGTTATGCAGTTTTGGAAGCTTTCCAAAATAAATTAATTACGTTTAACGATATTAGATCGTCCGATCAAGTTGCGGATATTTTAACGAAGGCACTTGATCGGAAAACGTACCAAAATATTGTCATGAAGATACTCCGAACAAGTCAACCTTTCGGCCAATAGTCTTAATTGACTCAACCTGCAAAATTTTTTGTTTTTGGTTTTGGACTGCGGATGGGCGTCGGTCTTTTAGCGCCTATCGTAAACCAAGCAGTCCATATATCGTTTCACCACTCATTTCACAATTTTCAATAGGTTCCCCGTCGCTGCTCTGCCTCTCTTATTGGCATCAGCATTCCCTAATATATGCCATTGATTCCCACAATAGTAAATTTATATTAAAAACACAAAATTAATTATAAGGATATATATATATAATAATATTATCTCCCTACAGCTGACGATGAGGAGATATTGATCTCTCCGACACGTTTTTATACATGCTAAATCGAAAATCACACAATATTTATAAGATGTGACACTAAAACATAAGGATCAATATATACCTCATGTTAACATTTACACGATTTATTTAAGATATAACAATATAACAATATATGAACGCATAAACATTTATTATATAATACTATACTAGTCAACGACATACCCAAATTTTTTAATTCTTTTTACCATTTTTATATATAGCAATTTTATATGACAACTACATGTAATAATTTTGACTGCTTTTGCTTATTTCTTGTTTATATTTTGTTTCAAATACATGCGATATGTGACACTAATTTATATACATGTTCATTCGTCCGTTTTGAATCGCAGGGGGGTGTTGGGATACAATTCCCTCACTACCTCACAAACACGTAACTGTATACCAAGTAACACTGCATGTAACACAATATTACTTTTACTCTTTTCACATGTGGCGACACTGATCGCCAGTACAATATTCTTTCCGCCACTGCTCGACGGAGAATGTTCTCCGCTCGTCAGTCGTTGTACTAAAGTCGTAAATAAACCTTTTTTATTGATAAATGTCCGTGCTTCATTTTCGTTGGATGAAAAGATCAGAACTCACCTCAACAAAAATTTAACATTCAACCATATTGTTTTTGTTCCCATATGTTTGACAAACCCTTCACAATTAATATTTTTATTCATGATTAAGTCAGTTTAAATGATGAAGAAGTCAAACAATAAACGCATTGCAGTACATCGTTTGTGGTTTGGAAAGTCAGTATATTCGATTAAAAGTTTTTGGCACCTACTAATTTTTGAAAATTTTTGAAAAGACAACGGTCAATGAGGCAGAATTTGGTTGACAAAGAAATAGGATTGAACTGGAAAAGTCAACGTTAATGTGATTCATCATATTCAACATTTAATTTGTAATTTCTGGTGTTTCTTTTATGATATTTTGGTATTTATAGAATTATAGCAATCATAATCGAAACAGCGACATATAAGAAGCCAACTCTCAAAATTCCAACTCAAAATTAGTGATTATCATCAACAAATTCAAGTTCATCCAATGTCAAACCTTTCATCAATCGAGATCAAACAATGGAAATACCACTGACATTAAGAAGTAGAAGAATGAAAACCAGATTATAGTAACACTTCAAAACAAAAGTAAAATCATATATTTTAATTATTGGATTCTATAAATTTGTGCATATTTAGTGAATAGTAAATGTCTTCTTGTAAATATGGCGTCAGGATTCAAGTATTATATGTTATGTAAATGTATTAATTTGTATTGAATCTTTATAAATAGTTGCTATTTAGTTAGGCAAATATATATGTATTGATATGATCAAAATCACTAATTCTTCTCAATGTTGATTCTTCATAATTGTTGGCACTTAAGTCCTGTAATTGATGATGGTCTAGTCTATTTATATTTAGGTAATTAATTAGGGGTGTTGAGATAGTTTCATTTTATTAAATTAAAATCGCTTGAATGACTTACTAAGCTTGTTACTGGGATCTTCCTTCTTATATTTTTTATATAAATTAATCCAAATTCATTAAATCAAAATGAAAGATATAAATTTTACAAAGTTAACTGAGAATACAAATTATGAAAACTGGAGAACATGTGTTATAACAGGTTTAACAAAGAGGGACTATATGATATCATAAACAATATAGAAAAATAACAGGAATTCTTGGAAAATGACTTAGAAACATGGCTGTCATCAAATACAAATGCAAGTGGACATAAAAAATATTTCATTTCACAGGAAAAAGGAAAGATATATATATATTTAGTAAATTAGAACCACATTAAATTTATAATTTGAGGGATTGCAAAACAGTAAATGAAATACTGGATAAGTTAAATGATAAATTTAAAGAAGTAGAACAACAAATTTTTCAAGTGCCAAAAATAGGTTTCAATCATTAAAATTTAGATCTGGTGGTAATATGAAAAAGTTTTTGTAAATTTTTAATAAATACGCAAGGGAATTAAAATACCAGGTTATGACTTATTTATCACTGAAGAAATACAACAATTAATGATGGCTCTCACTGATGAAATGATTTAACTATAGCTGCTTTAATACATTACATAGCAGAGAAAAATCAATAGAAAAATTACAAACAACATTAATAGAAAAGCCAGAAAGAATTTTTGAAAAAAATTTTCAAATGATACAATTAAGAGATCGAAATTTTAGTCAATATCCAAGATACTCAAGTAATTACAATAATAATAATACAGGAATTAGTCTTGGAAATAATAATATAGGGAATAAGAGAAAGAATAATATGAATGAAATCCCTCAATTTCAACAAAGTAAAAATTTGGAAAATAGAGAAAATTTTAGGAAAAAAGAGAATATAAAATGTTGCAATTGTGAAAAGTTGGGACATACTAAGAGATTTTGTAATCAGGGATTTTATAATCAAAATTGTTCTTATTATAATCAAAACTCATATAATTATAACCAAAACCTTGTAAATAACAGTCAAAATAACACAAACATGATACAACAAAATGAAAACCCAAATAGCCAAAATGGCACAAATAATAATAATAATAATAATAATAATAATAAAGGTAAAAATGATCGGGTTCAGTTAGCCATGATGGTTAAAAACATCAAAAATGAAAAAGTATATGGGGAAATCTAAACAAAAAATGATGTTAGGTGGAGCAGCCACTGTACTTATTGTCTCTTCTCTAGAAAAATTAAAGGAATACAAAAAATTAGATCAACCCATAAAATTACCAATTGCTTTAAAAATAGTTATGTGTCAGCAACGTACATATGAATAATGGTAATTAAAGTTGAAAATTTATATGGCAAAAAAACATCAATAAAATTGGAAAACGTACATTATGTATCAGACTTGGAAATAGATCTTCTATCAGGAATTAAAATTTAGAACAAACAATCAACTATATAAATATTTTCCTTAAAACATTTAAAAACATTACTTATAGCACTGCTTGGAAAAGAGATGAAGTATATGTTATTAACTACAAGACAGTAATAGAATATATAGACGAAACCAAAGAATATAATAAATTAGAAAAAATAATGTGCGTATCAAATAATGAAGAACAAAAAAATGAATGGGATGACTTTGAAATAGAAGTAGAAATTGAAGAGGAAGACCTCGGTAACCAAGTGCAAGATTTAGATTATAAAAATAAAACTTTAACATAAAATAAAGATTTAGAAAGTGATACAGAAAATGAAACTGAAATATTAAAGGACAAATCACTGAATGATGCAGAAAACCAAGAAAATGAAAAAACTGAATTAACCCAAGTAGACATGCACCAAAATCAAATAGAATCACAAATACATAATAAATATAATGAAAATACGTGGCGTAGAAGGTTAGCCCATTTAAGTGCAAAATATTTGAAACAATTAAAAAAAACTTCTATAGGTATACCAGAAAAAATAAATTTTGAAGAAAAAAATTTTATAAATTGTGAAATATGTGTAAAATCTAAACCTACTAGACTAGGACATAATCTTGTTAGAGATAAACCAACAAGAAGGTTAGAAATTGTGTTGTCAGATATTATGGGCCCCCTGATGCCATCAATTTATGATGATAGGTATATAATAACATTTATACTAATTACACATGTTATACCAATACAAAAAAAAAGTCAAATGTACAAAGGATTTAAAAAATACTTTTTGTTAATGAATAATAAATTTCCTAAAGATCCTATATCAACGTTAAGATGTAATAATGCCAAAGAATATTTGGATACAAAAGTTAAAAAATTTTGTGAAGAAAATGGAGTGTTACTGGAACCTGTAGTGGCTTATTCACCCAAATTAAATACTGTAGTTGAAAGGAAACAGAACCATAATGGATAGAGTAAGATGTATTCGGTTTGATTCTAAATTGGACATGTCTTACTGAAACTATGCCATCAGCACAGCTACTTATTTAGTGAATAGATCACCCAGCAGAGTAAATGAAAGTTTTAAAACTCCATATGAAATATTTTTTTAATAAAATTCCCAACCTGTCAAACTTTAAAATTTTTGGTTCAGTTGCCCATAGACATATCCCTGTAGAAGTAAGAAACCAAAAAGCCACTAAGGCAAAGAAAAAGGGTTTAGAAAGAAAAGACCCAAAATTAATGGAAAGATACAAAAACAATAATAATAATGGTAGGGTATACTACAACGGGCTATTGCTAAAGAAATCCCATTTAAAATAAATCATATATGCTTACGATGTTTGTTTTGATGAAGCAAAAAATATAAACCAATTTGATGAGAATAAATACTAAACAGAAAAAACCCCTAGAATATGTACCATCATCCAACAAAAATACTATAAATTTATAGAAGATAATATACTGGAAAAAATAGAAGAAATAGAAAATAATCCCTTTAAAAAATAATGGTTAAATGCGATAAAAGAAGAATTCTTAGCTCTCTCAAAATAAAAAGTATGGAAAATTGTACCAAAAGAAAAAAATATGAATATTATCAACACAAAATTGGTATTTACAACTAAACAAGATCAGGATAGTAAATATATAGCTAAAACACACCTAGTAGCAAACGGATTTAAAGATAAAACAAACTATAGTATTAAAGAAACATATGCCCCAGTGGTTCAGTATTGGATTATAATATGGCTTCTTTCAATAACAAATAAATATAATTTAGATTAATACAATATGATATAAAAACTGCCTTTTGTAACTCTGATTTAAAATTACCTATTTACTTAACAATACCCAAAGGTTATGAAGAAGAAAATAAAAATTGTCTACAATTATTAAAATCTATATGTATATGGATTAAAAACATCCGCTAAAAATTGGTTTGAATTATTAAATCAATGTATTACAAAAATAGAATACAAACAGATGAAATTTGGTAGATGCGTATATGAAAAGAAAGATAATAATGGAAATATGGCTTATTTAATAATTTATGTCGATGATATGTTATTAGCAACAAACAATTAAGATTGGGTCGATGAATTCAACAAAAATCTCCAAGAAAAATTTAATGTTAAAACTAGTTACTAACCAAAATTTTTCATAGGATTTGAAATAGATAGAAATAAAAATAATATCATAAAATTACCCCAAAAATTGGAAATTGAGAAACAACTTAAAAAATAAAATTTAGAATATGCCAATCGTAGTCAAACACCTATGGAAGCTTCATTACAAATTAATAAACCCCAAAATGGAATAGATGATAAAGAATTCAGAGGAGTGACTGGAGCTTTATTATACATTTCACATTTAACCAGACCTGATATAGTATTTCCTGTAAATTATCTCTCTAAAATGTAAAATTGCTCAGATAATACAACTAAAACCTACAAAAAATGAATTTTTAGATGTTTAAAAACAACCATCAATTACAAATTGGTATTCAGAAGCAACGAACAAATTAAAAAAACATATGTAGACGCATCTTATGCACCAGGTGTAGACGATGAACAAATTAATATAAACAAAATAGAAAAGGGATATTGAATCACAGGATACTTAATATATAATAATGGAGACTTAATTTATTGAGGGGTACATCAACAAAATATAATAGCTGCTTCATGCACGGCCACAGAAATCATCGCCTTACACGATGTCTTAAATGATATAAAAGTTAATTGGTATTTAGCTAATCAATTCAGTAATTCGTCTAATCCTGAAAAATATTTGAGGATAACATTTCAGCCACAAAAATAGCAATGGGTGAAAATCAAAAAAGAGTAAGAAGCCTTATGATAAAATGCTACAATATAATAAATGCAATAAAGGAAAATATAATTGATTTAACATATATTAGTACTCAAAACCAATTAGTGAACATTATGACTAAAGCTTTAGAAAAAAGAAAATTTGAAGACATACTAAATAAAATCTTGGAAATAAACAACACAAATAGTTAAACCCAATGAAAGTTATCGATGATGCAAATACTCTATACCATTCAACGTCTGTTTTTAAACACACACGTAATTTTTTTGGCAATTTTTATTAAAGATAAATATACATATTTTAGCATCTTGTTTGTGATAAATACTAGTCAATTCAACATTTTTTTATGACAATCGTAATTCAACATTCATATTTATGTTAAATGTATTGTGAAATAATTGTTAATAAGGCGGCATTTTTAAATTCGTGACTTTAATCAATCTATTTCATTAGCGTAATTATCATCTTACCACATACCTCTTTGTACCTAGTTGTAAATGATTTTCATTTCCAAGTCCTTTTTTACTCAACGTTTGTCCAAATTTTACTCGTTTTGTGAGTTGTTGGGGGTGTTGAGATATACCAACTCACTCGATCTCACTCTTTTGGTCAGTCCTCCATAGTTATACAAATACAATGATGTAATTCTATTTGTGTTTGTGTTTAGGCAACACTGGTTTCACCTTAAGTGATGTAATGACTGAATATATACCTAGTGTACTTACAAATGGTTCATTTGTATTTAACCATTGGTTGTATGTTCCATTTTTGCCTGTTGTTTAATATACGCTGATCTGCCATGCGATGCACTTTGTTTTATTTAATATTTGGCAATAAAAAATCCTGATTCTCAACAAAAAATTTTCAAGTCTTTATCAGTTATCAGCATTTTTACTTCTTACATCATGTTATTCCTAAAACAATTCTAAATTATAATATTATTCTATTTAAAGAATTAAATAATTTTACAAGTCCTTATGAATTTTAATTAGATTTTAGAAAAAATTTGGTGGGTGTCTGCATGCGATATTTTGATTCTAATTAGCAAAATAACGTAGATATCTTCCAAAATTTTACCAAGTAAATACCACAATGTTATAGTTGAAAATGATCAATTTCAATTACATTTTTGCAGAATATCAAGCTACCATGTGGTAATGTCTGTGCAAAATTTCAGTTTTCTAACATCAACGGTACTCTCACAATTGTTTTTGAAACTTCAATTGCAATATAATCATAGTGTGAAGCACAGATCTTTTAAAATTAGATCAACATATCAATAAATTAAAAGAACGCTATCTTAGATAACGTTTGTAAATTATTGGATCACCTCAAAACAATGATCTAATTTTGAAATCCAGATCTCCTTTATTCAGATATTTTAGATTTTTAGATCTTCAAACTAGATTGCTTGAAATAACTTAATTCAAGTACACAAATCAGATAATCAAATAATATAATTTTACGTATTCAAGCAGTATGGGGATTTGAAGCCATACTGGCTCAATACCTAAACTCCCTCGCCTCACTCCCACCCAAAATATGGCACTGTTCTCACTTGGCCACAGCACCGGGTGATGGTAAATGAGAGAGATGAGGTCTTATTTACACAAACGAGTGAATGGATTTGCTGAATCACAAAAACTTTTTTGAATCATGTTCCGTGTAGAATTTGATACCGGTACTCTCCATTTGTGATGTAGAATACGTAAAATGTGTAAAATATGTAGAATATGTAGAATATGTAGAATATGTAGAATATGTAGAAAATGAGTAGAAAATCAATATTACATTCAGGGCTGTTGCAAGGGGGGGTGATATAGGTGCAGTTGCACCAGGCCTCGCGCCTCAGAGGGCCTCGTGCAAAAGGAGGAAAAAAAACTGACAAATTTTCACTACATCGTACATTGTACATAAAAAAATAAATGAAAGGGAATCTATACGTATGATTGTTTGTTGCTTCGCAAATATACAAAAAAAAAGAACAATTTCTTGGAAAAATAAAAACAGCCAAAAGTAAAATTGATAAAGTACATGAAACTACGGCAGCGTTTGGTCTGTATATTTTACTGAAGGCTACCAGTTCGGAAATGTTCGTAATTCACTGGAAGAAGTTGCTGAAAGAACAAAAGACCCTGTTGCCCATTCTGAGTCTTTGTCATTGGTAAACCATGGAGTTACTTCTTATGAATTTGCATTGAGTTTGGTTTTTTGGTATGACTTGTTGCATGCCATCAATGCAGTTGGTAAAGTGCTGCAATCTGGGGATATGAAATTGGGTGTTGCAATCCAAGAAATTAAGGGTCTAAAAATTTTCATTAAGAGCTATCGAGAGACTGGCCTCACATCTTCCATTATTGCAGCAAAAGAAATGATGACAGAATTGGGTAAAAACCCAAAATTTTCTATTCGCTGTAAAAAAAAACGTAAAAATTTTTTTTATGAAAAAAATAACGATGATAAAAATCAGGATGATGAAAATCAGGATGAATTAGGGCTAGTTGGTAGTGCAACATTAGAAAATCAAAGCCAAGTTAAAGTAGTAAAAGATTTTTGAATTAATTATTTCTTACCAATCATTGATGGAGCTCTTAGTTGTATGACAACTAAATTTTGTGAGCTTCAGAAGTATTCTGATTGCTTCGTATTTCTTTTTGACATACTATTGCTTTGTAAAATGGAAGAAAAACTGCAGAAGTGTTGCCCAAATTTTGCTACAATGCTTCAAGATGATGAATTACTAGATGTAGATGGAGCTGATTTATTTTCAGAGCTGAGATTATTTAAACATACAGTTTCTCCAGATGTGAAAACAGCATTGGATTCCTTTCAATTTTTAAAATCTGTATGGAATTCATATCCAAATCTCAATATTGCGTATCGTATTCTCAGTTTTTCTAAATTGATGCTCATCGAAAATTATTTAAGAAGTACCATGAAACAAGATCCACTTAATGGTTTAGCAATTGCATCAATTGAAAGCGAGGCAACTCGCAACCTTGAATTAAAAAATTTGATAGATCGTTTTGCTTCACAAAAGGCAAGGAGAATAAATTTTGTTTAAATAGGCTACTTTTATTTTATATAATACATTTTTTATTTTGTAATACACTTTCTATTCTGTAATTCATACATTTTTCCCTCGAAAATTGGACAAATTTGAGTAACTTCTGTATTAGGGAGAGTGGATGGAGTGAATTTTGTTAGAATTATACATAGAACTTGTAAGCATTGGAATGATTACAAAAAGACATGTTTTTTGGTGAATCCCTTTATCCCTTCTCAATAATATAATAATAATAATAATAATAATAATAATAATAATAACCAAGACTTTACCGCAGTCCACAGGTCTCATTTGGGCTCTTCTAGCAAGGAGTGTGGATGTATCTTACCCCCCTGGCTCGATGTTAGTAGGAAAAATTGTAATGAATTTAGCAAAATTAGATGACTTGTTTTTTCTTGAATGTAATTTTAAAATTAAAAAAAGTTGGTTGAATTAAGAATTTCATCCTCCCCCCTGGAAAAACTAATTCGGAGAGCCCCTAAGGCTTCGATAATTTTATCTTGCACCCAGCCTCGCAAAGTCACGGGACAGCCCTGATTACATTTCACACCACAATTGAGTGTTATCTCATCCATACTCAAACAATATCTAATAATTGATTCAGTTTGAGTAGTTGGAATTGAGTGCATTTCAAATCTCAACTCTTCCAAGGTATAAATGTGAAAATGGTTTATTCAATAATTTTAATATCTACGTATCTATTAAAACAATTTTTTTTTTAATAATGGTGCCTTTGTCCCCAAACTTCCTTTTTGTATTTTTATGGTGGGATTCACTCTCAAACCCCTATTTTATTTTATTTTCAGAAATCCCAACTCACCTCACCTCACCAACCCTGAAATATAATATATTATATAAACCTGCATATTTTACTACACACGGATATTTGAAGATATTGATATACAAACAATTTGATATAACAGCATACCCATGGATGTTTTGAATTACCTAGGTACATTACATCTGAATGCAACAACTCCTCATTAATCAATGAAAATCGATGACAAAGGTGAGTACTGGCGCAGTTTTGTAAGACTGGGACTAGCAACCTGAAGGTTGCTGGTTCAAATTCTCAGTGAAGTGAAGAAATTTATTAATTAATTGAGAAAGAGTGTGTGAGGGAGCAAGTGTATGTGAATGAGTGAGAGAGCAGGCCAAATCACAAGTGTAGGAGTGGGAATGAAAGAGGGCGTGAGATAGGATGCAAAAGAAGGTGTGAGAGTGAGAGGAAGAGAAAGAAGAGTTGAAAATAAATTTTTCAATTTTAATCAATTCTTGGATATCAATGGTGAAGGAGTGAGATAACACTCAATTGTAGGATGAAATGTGATATCACAGCAGAATAGAAACAAATTGATAACTCATTTCAACGTTATCGGTATCATGTCACCTTATCAGTATTATTTTCTACATATTCTACATGAAAAAATGGATATTCTATTTTACACATTCTATGCCTAGAATATGGGTGTAAATGTGAAATTCAATTCTACATCACCATCTCCGGCCCTATACAACTGATAATAATACTTATTCCAACAGTGAAATGGTGCAACCAGGGATGGTATTCTATGAGAAGAATTCTATGTTCTATATTTGTGATGTAGAATATGTAAAATCTTTAGTAAACGAATAGAATATAAACAAAATGATATCTCTTATCAATGTTATCAGTACTTTTTTTCGGTATTATTTTCTAAATATTCTACATATTTTGCGTGAAATTGAATATTCTTCTTTACATATCCTATCTATAGAATATGCGTATAGACGTAGAACTCAATTCTACATCATTTCTGGGTGCAATTAAAATCATGATCTGAGTCAGGGTTACTACGTTGTTGATTGGCAGCTGCATTTTTTTCTCGATTTTTCATTTCAGCTAGAGATGGACCGTGCAAAAGTCTATAGAGTGGACAAAACTGTGAACTGTTTTATACAAACACAATTGTTTTTTTTTTTTTGTTTTTTTTGCCAGACATGGTTTATTGGCAGTAGTGATTATAAGATATATCATGTCCACCAACATAATTTGAAAATTGTATTGGTTTACTCGTATTCTAAGGTATTTTACGCATAAATTTCAAAAAATACATTTGAATTGCGTCTTTTAAATGCTATAAATAAATAAGAAAAAACATAAAATTTTTAACATTGGAAGAGTTTAACCTGAGGTACAGCAAAAAGATGACGACATATGCAACGAAAAGTGAAAAAAAAAAAAGTTTGCTACAAAAATTGATAAAAGTGTTAGAAACTCAAAAAGAAAGTAGCATAGGTATTTATCCGACGTATTCAAAATCAAATACGCCAAATCCAAGAGGTTTTTGAAATAGGTTACTAGGTACCTACAAACACAAAAACTGGGTAATCCATTTTTAAGCCCCCATGTTATAGGATGGTAAGCCTAACAAAAAGTGGAAACAAAGTTCACGAAAAAATCATAATTACAAAATACTTTCAAGCGAGGATAGTGTTTATTTAATAAAATGCAAATTAAATACAAAAATCATTTCCAATGTATCCTGGACTGCGCAAGAAATGCAAATCGTGTAAATTTTTAAAGAGTTGACTATGACATAACAAAATTTAATTAATAAAATCTTTCTAAAGTCACATTTCTGATCGCTAAAGTCATTTCTTGTGCCGTTTTGTCCTGTAGAGTGGCTAAATTTTCTATAACTGTCTTGAGAGTGGACAAATTTAGTTTAAACCTCCACATATGTGATGCTATAATGAAATTGTGTATAATTTGTTAGCTTATAAATATATTATGGCAGGTATAATCAGCATATTACATCCATAAAAAATTTGAGATGTCTAATTTGAAAAACATGTATACCGTCTTTTACCCCGTGTGACACAAAAATTGTCGCGGATGGTTTTTAAGTTTATCAATATATTATAGGTTATACAAACATATTCCATTAATTAGAAAATTGAAATGTCAAACTTCAAAAATAAAAAAGGTACTCACTGTATGATCAACGAGTTTTGAGAATTACCCGAATATATTATGTATATCTCAAACATCCTGCAAATATGAAAGCTCTGAAGACAGTGAAGGAGAATAAGAACATGTGGATAAAGAAGAAGTTTGTCAGTTTTACTGTTATTACCTGTATCTTTCGGGATTCATTGGTTTTTTTATTTGTTTCGCAGATAATCGAGAAGATGTTAACGCGTTTAAGCAATTTTTGAGCAGAAAAGTCTCAAAAAGGGAAAATTAAAAAAGTAGTCCCAATACTTCAAGCTAGTAATTACAGTATTATATGACTTTTGTATGTCAGTTGTTTATTGTTTTTGGTTTTTTGTTTTTTTTGTTTTTTTTTTTTGTTTTTTTTTTGTAAATGAATAATTCATTTTTTTATTTGTATGTTTGTTTTTCTTTTTTCTTTGAAGATGAAGGTTCATCTTTCCGGTTTGAAAATCTTGTTTTTTGTATTGGTGAAATTAGCTTCAAATTTTTCAGAATTTTCACCTTAATTGAGCAAATCAGCGTCACACGATTTCGCCAAATGTTCGTATGTTTATTTTTAGAATTATTGTCTTGAAGAGGTTAGAAAAAGATCAATCATTCAATTATTAGCTATTATCGATTGTATGATCAGGGACCCAATAATTGGACTTAAATGCCAAAAACCCTTTCCGCATGTTTTTTTGCGCATCATATATAATGATATTATATAAGTTTGTCTGAGATAAGAAAAATCTATCGTTTCCGTGAAATTTTGCTGTGTTTTGTTGGAAAAATGACGAATTTTGTTATAAAAAAATTTTAATTCGGGTTTTAAGTCTTAATTTAGTTTTTATGCAAAAATCTTCCAGTGATTCTAATTTGTATGGTATTCGATGGAACCAAAAACTAGTGAAAACTGATATAACTCTTCAAGAGCTGAGTCTGACACACCTCTCAAGGTCACAAGTTCCTTAGAAGACATTGGGCTGCAAAATCTTCCACATGATTCGATGTTACGTTATCTGATCATCAATGGGTGGAATACGCAACAGGTACCTATTGTTACGCATGAACTAGAATTGATAGAAATCGCAATGGCCTTATAAATTGAAAAATCTTATTTTAAACTTTATTGTCAAGATCAGAGAAAGTTGGTAAATTGAAGACCCAAAATTGAACAAATGATAAGTATTGGCAACTTAAATTTATCTCCTAGCCCTTACTTTGGAGTGAGGGAAAAATACAATTGTGAAATTGATTAGAATCGTAAAGGTAATAATTTGAAAATGTTTGAAAGCTTTTTTTCAGAATTGAATAATTTCAGTGACTTAAATTAAATTTTCTGTTGATTTTGAACTTTGAATTTTTGAGCCTCCGTAGCTTCTTATTTCCAAGAAATAACTGATCGAACGTACATGTTTCCGGTATGTAATGTTGAAATTTGAAGCCGTTTTCAGTTTTTCGCAAAACTTAATATTCAAAAAATTATGTAGCGTATCTCAATCGCTGAGAAAAACAGTGCAAATAATAGCAAAGTTTTCCGTTTCCCTTTTACTCAAATTTTTAGATGTTGGTCAATTGAAAGAATAAAACAGTGATTTATACCATCGTTAAAGATATAATTCTCTAGATACGTGCTCGTTGCCAATTTTAGTTGTAATTGATTGGTTTTTTAAAATCTACATTTTCCAGCGGAGTAGCTGGTGCACTAGGTTTTTTTAAACTTATTCTACTTTGTTCATAATGCAACAACCAGTTCATACACTTACGCAGGAATGAACACAGCTTGTATGTGTAATACATTTGAGACAAGTGCTCGGAGAGAGGGGAACGGGGGTGATTCTGAATACCTACCAAAAAAAAAAAAATTGAATGATTATTTGCTAAAATACACTTATGTACAGGCAGGGATGTTGTGTTCCCAACTAGGTGTATGCAGTGTACTCCCAAGAAATTTTGAAAAAAATCTGTTACCTACGTAATGTTTTAACCGATCAATGGATTTAACATATAAAAAACAACTAAAATAGTTATTTGTGATACAAGTGCAAAAAGTAGGTGATTTTGATATAAGTGTGAATTTTATTATACGAGCCGAGGGCAATTGTTGCAAATCATCCGAAGTATTAGTTTCCTACTTTGCACCAAGAAAAAATTTTCAGCTTTTAAAATCCAGTATATTACAAAATGAAACCAGAAATGGGCAAATTTTAAAATTTTATCAAATTAAAAAATTGCTATTCCGGAATCATTTAAAGTTCTCTAGGGATGTCTTTTCAACAATATACATATGTATCTCATTGGTATGTAACATAGTATATGGAACAAATCAGACATTACACAACACCACTGCAAAAAAAAAAGAAATTAAATTACAGTGAAATTCCATTTTTGCTGCTTTTACGTAATCCATCCAGATCCGATATAATAAATTTCTAATGTATTTCAATAATTATTCCATACAGTAAACAATCTGAAGATAGCTTCCAAACAATATGGTAGAATGTAACTTGTTAGTCTTTCTTTGATTCGGATTTGAGAAAAGTTTTGTATTTAAATAGGTTTTATTTCCGGACAAATTTCACAAATTGAGAAAATTTTGTACGAGTATGATTCTCACACTTTTTTCATCTAACTAATTACCTATGCGAAATAAATGCATAAAAAATAACGAGACTAACTGTAACCATTGAAGTAGTATGCAGTATATATTGATTTAAAATTTCTTATTGATTTTTAGCAATTGGCTTTATTTTTCTTGATTTAATTTCACACATCTTCTTCTTAATCGTCTTATATTATATTACGCGGCAGTACCCAAACTGCACTGTTTCCAACTGACTTCCCAGAATGACTTCATCTATGTTCATTTATAGCTGTGAAAGTTCTTCTTGATATACAGATGTTCAGAGCTTATTTCCGGTTTGATTAGTATTGATATTGAAGATTTGCAGAGTTTTATAGTTTTTAAGGTTTAGAATTTATACATTGATGTGAAACAAATATACTTTCCTACTTTTTTTTTTTTGTTATAGGGGAGACCGAGGCAATCGTGACACCTAGGGCATAGAGGTCCAGTCATTTTTTCCCCAAACCAATGAATAATTATAAAAAAAATCGAGTTCTGTGAAGTGGCCACACTAGCAACCCATTACATTTTCAAAAAAAAAATTTCTGTTGATAACATTGAATCCTCTTTATCAGAAAGAACAAAATTGCGCTTTCTATTTCTAATTTTATCCGATGATTCTCGAGCCGCTGAGTAAATAATAGAATAATTAATATAAAATAGGTTATTATTTTTGTGAAAAAGAATCTCTTCTGAACATTTTTAACTAATTGGGCCATCATTCAGATGAAAATTAAATTATCGGCTTCAACTTTTCTCAGAAGTGATTCTTTGGGGCAGATAGGACCAAGGGGTCCTTTTCGCCCCTTATGAAAAAATATATTGATATTTCAGTTTTTAATTGCTCCTTGTTTATATTTCGAAGTTTCCAAAATGGTTCGTACCTATAAAAAGAAGAGAGGCACTCCTTCTTGGACGCATGAAGATGTTCAGAAAGCCTAGCAAGAGATTGACAAGGATGCTTCTGTTTGATCCATTGCACTGAAATATGAGATTCCATGAACCTGTCTTCTGGGACAAATTCATAATGAGCAAAATGCAAAAAATGGTCCTCAATTCGGCCGATTCAAGGCAGTTTTTAATGAAAGGGAAAAAGAGATACTGGTGAAACATATTCTCAGTTTTACAAACCAAAACAAAAAATTGAATCGGAGAATAAGAATTCATCGAGGTGGAAGCTGACATTCATATATCCCAAACCACCTAAATCTCCTCCAACTAAGCCTACAGAAGAGGATGCTGAATGTGTTTTTTGCACAGGCACTTTTCTAAAATCAAAAAGCTGCAAAAAGTGGATTCAGTGTAATATTTGCAGTAACTGGGCGCATGAACTTTGTTCTGATTTTGATTAAATTGGTTTTTTGTGTATGATGTGTGTCACGCCATATAATTTTTGATATTAAAATAAAATTTCATTTAATTTTTGAATTTTCATCCTAACATTTTTATATGTCCTCTTTGCCCCATACCTGGGGCAAAGAGGACAAAATAAATTTTTCCAATTTTTTTATCATATCTTAAATAATTACCAAGCTTAATTTCTTCTTCTCGGTAGAAATAAATTAGATAGTTTTCCAATTATAACGAGCCAATTTGTGGTATTGTAGGTTAATTTGGGACTATACAGCAACAATTTTAGTTATCTATGTCCTCTCTGCCCCAGTCTCCCCTAATACTGAACTTTGACCTAGGTTCAGTTCCGGGCCTAGAAACACATTTATCCAAAATCCGATTGGTACATTTGTGTTCTGCTGAGATGAGTGTTTATAATGGTGTGAAATAAATTTTAGAAATGGATTTTGTCTGATCTGGACGGATTACATAAAAAAAAAAAAATGGATTTTCACAGTATTTTAATTTTTAATTTTTTTTTTGCAGTGATGTTGAGTAATGTCTGATTTGTTCCATATACCATATTGTTAAATATCAATGAGATACATATATTGTTTGAAGAACATCCCTGGACAACTTTAAATGATTCTGGAATTGCAGTTTTCAGATTTGATAAAATTTTAAAATTTGCATATTTCCGGTTCCATTTTATAATATAGACTGGATTTTGAAGATTGAAAATTTTTTTCCTTTATTAGTCTAAGTATGTGAAATGAATTCATCTACCTTTACTTGATATTTCTCTACTTAGAGGTTAAAGAGCTGACAAAAATACGAATTCTCATTCAAAAGATTTCAAGCCAAAAAAAAAAAAAAAAACTGTGTTAGTGACACCACAGTCCGAACAGAGACAATTACCAGGCAATAAACGTGTCGATGAATGGTAAGCAACCATCTCTAACTTTTCTAACAAATACAAAAATAAGGGTGAAAACGAATCTTTTTAGCTGTAGGCTATTCTATATTCAGTTTTTATCTGTCTTATTGTACATATATTTTAGTCTAGTTTTGACTGCTGCCTTGTAACTGTTCTCGTTTCTTAACGTTGTACCAATTATATTTGGACTGAATCATTTTTAAGTGTTAATTTTTTTTAAGCTACTTCTATCGATCATTTAAACAATAATAATTTTAATTTTTTTTAATCAAAAAATATCCGCCTCATCTCACCCATCCAACCCCAGAAAAAAGGACTCAAAAAATATTTAAATATTTTTAGAACCAAAAACGTAATTATAACTTGTTAATTTTATCTTAAAAAAAAATCA
Source organism: Ericerus pela (assembly GCA_011428145.1). Lineage (NCBI taxonomy): Eukaryota > Metazoa > Arthropoda > Insecta > Hemiptera > Coccidae > Ericerus > Ericerus pela. The sequence continues at coordinate 1,501,993 of WOFM01000169.1, forward strand.
AAGATCTAAGAAAGTAGTCGAGCCATGCGAGAAAATCAACCCGAAAGTGCATATGCGTCCAACAATATTTTTTCGCATCGTATTGACATTCGCTACTTTTTGTTCAGTCAAGGGGCATTGAAAAACATTTTTTTTTTGGTCCGATGTCGCAAAAAATTTTTTGGATCCTTCGCCGACGAAATTGTTTTATCAATGCTTTCAAAGAAAGTAAAGTTACCGCTCGAACATTTTTTCACAACACCGCTGCTTATGTGAACCCTGGAATCGGATTTTCTCTCTCCGGCCCTGTTCGAGACTCCTTCAACTGTCTTTAGTACCATAAAAAACAGAGAAAGCGTGGAAATTGAGAGTTACAGAGGAGAAAAACGCAACCTGGTTACTTTGATCATTTGTTATTGGACATTATTCGGCTCTGGTATTGCCTCCTCCATCAACAAGTGTTAGTGTGTGCCCATCTATTACCCGATTTTGGGTTTCATGAAAACCTTCGAGTGTTAAAGTATGTGTGTGTTGAGGGTATGTGAAGGGAGAGATCGAATGGATTTAATAATTGTATAGTGTGTGTTCCGTGCAGCAATTTCTGATAAGTGGTACGCCTGATTATTACTTGAATGAGTGTATCAGTGTAGGTACCCCTATTCATGCAGAGAGGATGCTTTTAACTGTTTCGAATAGTGAATGATGTTCTTGAAGGCCCTGCCCAAGTATAGCCAGTTCGACTGTTGTTAGGAGGTTATTTCAATATAAATACTTAAATACCTAAGTAGGTATCTACGTATAAATACCTACTTACATAAAATGAATTTTTAATGGAATAGTTGCAATCAGGGCTGTCCCGTGACTTTGCGAGGCCGGGTGCAAGATAAAATTATCGAAGCCTTAGGGGCTCTCCGAATTAGTTTTTCCAGGGGGGAGGATGAAATTCTTAATTCAACCAACTTTTTTTAATTTTAAAATTACATTCAAGAAAAAACAAGTCATCTAATTTTGCTAAATTCATTACAATTTTTCCTACTAACATCGAGCCAGGGGGGTAAGATACATCCACACTCCTTGCTAGAAGAGCCCAAATGAGACCTGTGGACTGCGGTAAAGTCTTGGTTATTATTATTATTATTATTATTATTATTATTATTATTATTATTATTGAGAAGGGATAAAGGGATTCACCAAAAAACATGTCTTTTTGTAATCATTCCAATGCTTACAAGTTCTATGTATAATTCTAACAAAATTCACTCCATCCACTCTCCCTAATACAGAAGTTACTCAAATTTGTCCAATTTTCGAGGGAAAAATGTATGAATTACAGAATAGAAAGTGTATTACAAAATAAAAAATGTATTATATAAAATAAAAGTAGCCTATTTAAACAAAATTTATTCTCCTTGCCTTTTGTGAAGCAAAACGATCTATCAAATTTTTTAATTCAAGGTTGCGAGTTGCCTCGCTTTCAATTGATGCAATTGCTAAACCATTAAGTGGATCTTGTTTCATGGTACTTCTTAAATAATTTTCGATGAGCATCAATTTAGAAAAACTGAGAATACGATACGCAATATTGAGATTTGGATATGAATTCCATACAGATTTTAAAAATTGAAAGGAATCCAATGCTGTTTTCACATCTGGAGAAACTGTATGTTTAAATAATCTCAGCTCTGAAAATAAATCAGCTCCATCTACATCTAGTAATTCATCATCTTGAAGCATTGTAGCAAAATTTGGGCAACACTTCTGCAGTTTTTCTTCCATTTTACAAAGCAATAGTATGTCAAAAAGAAATACGAAGCAATCAGAATACTTCTGAAGCTCACAAAATTTAGTTGTCATACAACTAAGAGCTCCATCAATGATTGGTAAGAAATAATTAATTCAAAAATCTTTTACTACTTTAACTTGGCTTTGATTTTCTAATGTTGCACTACCAACTAGCCCTAATTCATCCTGATTTTCATCATCCTGATTTTTATCATCGTTATTTTTTTCATAAAAAAAATTTTTACGTTTTTTTTTACAGCGAATAGAAAATTTTGGGTTTTTACCCAATTCTGTCATCATTTCTTTTGCTGCAATAATGGAAGATGTGAGGCCAGTCTCTCGATAGCTCTTAATGAAAATTTTTAGACCCTTAATTTCTTGGATTGCAACACCCAATTTCATATCTCCCCAGATTGCAGCACTTTACCAACTGCATTGATGGCATGCAACAAGTCATACCAAAAAACCAAACTCAATGCAAATTCATAAGAAGTAACTCCATGGTTTACCAATGACAAAGACTCAGAATGGGCAACAGGGTCTTTTGTTCTTTCAGCAACTTCTTCCAGTGAATTACGAACATTTCCGAACTGGTAGCCTTCAGTAAAATATACAGACCAAACGCTGCCGTAGTTTCATGTACTTTATCAATTTTACTTTTGGCTGTTTTTATTTTTCCAAGAAATTGTTCTTTTTTTTTGTATATTTGCGAAGCAACAAACAATCATACGTATAGATTCCCTTTCATTTATTTTTTTATGTACAATGTACGATGTAGTGAAAATTTGTCAGTTTTTTTTCCTCCTTTTGCACGAGGCCCTCTGAGGCGCGAGGCCTGGTGCAACTGCACCTATATCACCCCCCCTTGCAACAGCCCTGAATGTAATATTGATTTTCTACTCATTTTCTACATATTCTACATATTCTACATATTCTACATATTCTACATATTTTACACATTTTACGTATTCTACATCACAAATGGAGAGTACCGGTATCAAATTCTACACGGAACATGATTCAAAAAAGTTTTTGTGATTCAGCAAATCCATTCACTCGTTTGTGTAAATAAGACCTCATCTCTCTCATTTACCATCACCCGGTGCTGTGGCCAAGTGAGAACAGTGCCATATTTTGGGTGGGAGTGAGGCGAGGGAGTTTAGGTATTGAGCCAGTATGGCTTCAAATCCCCATACTGCTTGAATACGTAAAATTATATTATTTGATTATCTGATTTGTGTACTTGAATTAAGTTATTTCAAGCAATCTAGTTTGAAGATCTAAAAATCTAAAATATCTGAATAAAGGAGATCTGGATTTCAAAATTAGATCATTGTTTTGAGGTGATCCAATAATTTACAAACGTTATCTAAGATAGCGTTCTTTTAATTTATTGATATGTTGATCTAATTTTAAAAGATCTGTGCTTCACACTATGATTATATTGCAATTGAAGTTTCAAAAACAATTGTGAGAGTACCGTTGATGTTAGAAAACTGAAATTTTGCACAGACATTACCACATGGTAGCTTGATATTCTGCAAAAATGTAATTGAAATTGATCATTTTCAACTATAACATTGTGGTATTTACTTGGTAAAATTTTGGAAGATATCTACGTTATTTTGCTAATTAGAATCAAAATATCGCATGCAGACACCCACCAAATTTTTTCTAAAATCTAATTAAAATTCATAAGGACTTGTAAAATTATTTAATTCTTTAAATAGAATAATATTATAATTTAGAATTGTTTTAGGAATAACATGATGTAAGAAGTAAAAATGCTGATAACTGATAAAGACTTGAAAATTTTTTGTTGAGAATCAGGATTTTTTATTGCCAAATATTAAATAAAACAAAGTGCATTGCATGGCAGATCAGCGTATATTAAACAACAGGCAAAAATGGAACATACAACCAATGGTTAAATACAAATGAACCATTTGTAAGTGATGTGAGGTATGAAGAACGAGGATCGAAAGAACTTGAGACTTTTGACTTTTAAGAAGTTTATTCCGCAACTAAAATATATTTTACAAGCGAAAAAGTAAATGGCGAAGCAACAGCGATATGCGATCGAAAGTAGAAAAGTAGAAGGGGAAACACTTCGTGACTAGACTGTACGTGTGACATATATATATAGTGATCGTGATGATGATGATGAAGAATGAGTGAGGTGGGATTTCGTATCAACACCCCCCTGAAATTTTACCGAATAATTTCTTCATCATGTTCCCTGAAATCGAATCAATAATTATTATATATAAAAAAATAAAAAAATTAAATATATAAAAAAAAATACAAGTACAAAAATATATGCATAAAAAATTTCGAAAAAAATATTAATATTGTTTGTTTATTCTTTCCGGTAACTTGGGTTGCTAAGAAAAAATTTATTGCGTTGTGCTTCAAAATAAAATTGGTAAAAATAAATTAGTATAAAAAAAATAAATATATAAAATATGGTAACATGCATGCAATAAATGAACACTATCGTGTATATGAATATTATATGGTATATGTAAAATAAATAAATAAAAATAAAAAATAAAAATTAGAAATGGTAACATGCGTATTTATTACAGTGTATCGACTAATATTTATATTTCCGCTCGTATAATTCAAGTTGAAAAAAATTCAAAAATGGAGAAAAAAAATATTCACGAACATATATATGAAATGAAATAAAAATGGTAAAAGAAGGTGATAGAATAAATATGATAAAAGGTTTTTCCATTTGCGGGTTCAATGAATTCGAGCGTACGTTGCGTATTTTATCTTAAAAGTAACATGAATAAGATTGCAGAATAATATTCGTTGCATCGTATATTATCTTTTCGTACGTTGTATTGTATTCGAAGTGGCGTTTAATATGTTTTAGATAAGGCAACGTTTTTCGGTTTATCATAATTTGCGGTCATGTAATGGGTTTTTATCTCTTGTGATGTTTATTGTTATAGGGTTTCCTTTCATACATGCGTGTGGGAATATTTCGTGTGTTTTTCTCACGCTTGTTGGAAAGTGTATAGGGTTTTTATTATACGATTTGTAGGGTTTTTACTTGCTCGATTTTCATAATTTTTTCTTTGTTGTAATATTCGAGAAACCTTCGATTTATTTTAAGCATGTATTTTCAAGTAAATCGTACTGTTGGCTATTCTTTTTGACAATAATTGAAGGTTAATATTTCAGCAAATATTTTCGTGCTACGACTTATTTTTGGACATTTTACGACTTGTAATTGAAATGGGAGAGAATGAATTTATGAACTTTTCTTATTTTGACTTGAGTTTCGCATTTATGTGTATATATTCGCCTCATTCAATACTTTTACAATGATGTTTTCGAATTTTGATCTATCTAAAGATTTTGTCAGAATATCAGCCAATTGATTCTCCGATGTAACTGTTCTAAAAAATATAATTTTATCCTCATACGCTTCCAAAATTGAATAACACTTGATCATCAGGGCTCGCGATTTTCTCTGACTTCCTCCGGAACATATTTTTTGTGTCGAAATATTGTCTTCCATAATATCGACCATTAGTTTTTCTCCAAAAATTTCAAAATTCATGTATTGCATTACCTTAATCGTATCAAGGGTATCAAAAACTGCAATTATTTCGGCCGCGGTACTCGATGAGGCGTGAATAGTTTGTTTAGAACAATTCCACTCCACTAAGTCTCCGTAGGCGAATATCATAAAACCAGTTATCGATTTTCCTTTATTTAGATTATTTATTTCTATATTATTGTCATCTGCTTGGGGTGCATAAGATGCGTCAATATATGCTTGTATTCCATCCCCCTTCGATGTAAATTTTAAATTGTAATTTTTGGTTGTGTTAACGTATCTGAATATTCTTTTAACATAATTTTTTAAAGTGTCGTTTGAATTATTCTGAAAGTGGGAAAAAAAGTTTACTGGAAACAATATGTCCGGTCTTGTCAGTCTCGCTAAATAAAGTAATCCCCCTATCATGGATCTATATTCCGTGTCATCTCTGCCATTTTGTATTTTATCTATTTTTAATCCCGTTTCCATGGGTGTATTTGTATTTTTGAGTTCAGATATTCCAAATTTTTTCATCATTTTCTCTATGTGTTTATACTGTGAGATTGTTATGGTATTATTTTGTATATCTCTGACAATTTCTAAACCCACAAAAAATTTTGGATCATTTGTAATTGTGATTGTAAAATCTTTTTGAAGTTCTTCATTTATTTTCGTAATGGCAGATTGTGAATTTGATGCTATTAATATGTCGTCTACATAACTCAAAAAATATGTTTTTTCATTTTCGTTTTTCATAATGTATAAGCATCCATCACTCTTTGTTTTTTCAAATCCCATTTCTTTTACCTTCGTGTCCAACAAGTCGTACCACGATTTGCTTGAGGTTTTTAAACCATAGATTGATTTTTTTAATTCGAGTACTTGGTTTCTATTGATATTTATGCCTTCAGGTCTTTTAACAAAAATTGGTTTTATGATGGGCGAATTTAGGTAGGCTGTTTTTACATCATATTGTACCATTATAAGTTTTTCTTTGTTGACGATTGATAATAATAACCTAATTGTACCTATGGATGCTACAGGTCCATGTGTTTCTGCTATGCCATATTCTGTCCGATCTTTAAAACCACGTGCTACAAGTCTGGCTTTGGGTTTTGGGTTGCCAAATTCGTCGAATTTTATCGTAAATATCCACCTAGTATCAATTAATTTTTGACGATCATAATCTATCACTTTCCATACTTTCAGATCATCGAGGGAACTAAATTCGTCATTAATGGCTTTTGTCCATTCTTCTCTAAAAGGATTTGTTTCAATTTCAGAGAATGATTTTGGTATATTATCTTCGATGTAAGCCATATTATATTTCATTCTAACATTCATAACTACAGGATTTATTATTCCTAAATCGTACTCATAATCTGCCGATTTTATTGTAAGAGGTTTTTTATTAATTAAGAGTGATTTTATATTTTGGGTTTCATCTACTTTAACGTCGCATGATATATATGATTTTGAATTATATGGATCTCCCAAACAATATCCTGTATTCGTGTATCCCATTAATATGCTTTTTTCTGCCCTATGTGCCAATTTTGGGTCAATTTGTTTTTTGATTTGGACTTTGCCTTTGTGGCATTTTGTTTTCTAACTTCGATGGGTATGTGCCTATAGGCTAATGCACCAAAAATTTTTAAATTTTTTAGATTTGGTTTTTTACCATAAAACAATTCGTATGGGGTTTTATATCCTTCATTTGCTTTAGTTGGGGATCTATTGATTAAGTAAGCTGCTGTTACGACAGCATAGGACCAATACTTTATATCGAGATTAGCATCAATTAACATGGCCCTTACTCTCCTCATTAATGTTTGATTTTGCCTTTCGGCAACACCATTCAATTCAGGAGAATATGGAACCACATAATCCATTGTTATGCCTGTTTCTCTACAGTAATTTATTATTTTTGTATCCGTATACTCTTTTGCATTATCGCATCTTATTGTTCCTATAGGATATTCTGGAAATTTATTTTTCATAGACATTATGATATTTTTAAATTCGGTTGTCACCTGATTTTTATTGGCTATGGGCATGACAAATGTATATTTCGAAAAATGGTCTATGAATGTTAGGATGTATTTTTGATTGGCTACTGAAGGTGTGAACGGGCCCATGATGTCAGATGAAGTTATTTCGAGTTTCCTAGTGGGTTTAGTTCTTATCCCTGTGTGACCTAGCCTTGAATTATTGGCTATACAGCATATTTGGCAATTAACAAAATCTTCATCTCTAAAATTAATATTTTCGGGTATTCCTATTGCTAAATTTTTTAATTTCTGTAAGTATCTGGCATTTAAATGTCCCAATCTCCTGTGTATTATTAATTTTTTATTTGTGTTATTATTATTCTTAGGTTCATCTATTTCATTATTTTGACTGGGTTCATTTATTTCTGTTTCGTCACCCCCCTGGGATTGTTGGGTATTTTCATTTTCCTCAATGATTTCCATTTCTACTGTGAAATCATCCCATTCATCATTAGTATTTTGGGTGACCGGGGCACATATTACATTTTTTTTTATCCATATAATCTTCATTATCTATTTTTTTTTTTTTATCATTTCTCTCGACGTTATAGTATATGTAAAATATACCCTCTTCTTTTTTGGCAGTTATTATTATTTCCTCTGTTTCAATAAAATAAATGTTTGCTATTTCTTTTTGTTGGTCGATGTTAATTATACCTGTATTAGTTATTTTTATGGCCGAGATAATATCCAAATTTAAGTCCGGCACGTAATGAACGTCATTTAGTTCTATCAATGACTGATTTTTTTTGGAATTTTCAATTTTTATGATCATTCTACCCGTATGTGTGGCATATAAAAATGTATTTTTACCCGCACATTGTAATTTAATGGGGGTTATAAATTTTTTTACATCTATTAATTTAGTTAGATCGGAAGTTAAGTGGACTTCTGCAGCTCCATCAAGAATCGCTCTATTATTTAATGTTTCATAATCTCCATTATTATTATTTTTATTAATTAATTCGTTTAACAGCCACTCATTATTATTAATATATTTTTTTACCATGCAAGACATTTTTACTTGCTGCTCGGAACTATCTTTTTTATTACTATTAGATGGATTTACGTTTGTTTTCGGTGGGTAATTTCCCTGACTATTATTATTTATATTTCCATTGCTACTATTACTTTGATTATTGTTATTCATACAATTCTGGGCTATGTGTCCAAATTGGTCACATTTGTAGCATTTGGGATTATTACGGTTATTGTTTCCGTTATTCCCTCTAATTATTTCCTCTATAATTAGAGTTTCCCCTGTAATTATTTCCTCTATAGTTACCACCGTTATTATTATTACTATTACCATTCGTATTATTATTATGGTTTTGTTCTGATGAATTGCTATTATTATTATTACCATTTTGACCATTATTATTGAAACCGTTTCTGTTTCCATTTCTAAAATTATTATAATTATTAGGGTTTCTATAATTATTTCTTCCCCTATAGTTATTATTAAATCTTCCTCTATAATTATACCTATAGTTATTTCCATTCGTATTATTATTATTTCTATTCGTATTATTATTATTATTATTTCCATTATTATTCTTTTTTAAAATTTGGTCCCTATACTTTTGGTCTGAGTCCTCCCTTAATATTCTCTTGAAACTATCTAAATTCTTTTCGTTGGGGGGTAAACTTTCATATTGTATTTTGGCAATTTGTTGCTCATAACACAGTGCTAACTGCAAATTCTCCAATTCTTCATTCTCGGTGACCTCTTTACCACTGTCTCTTACATCGGTTACGAGTTCGTCCCATTTTTTTAAGAATCCTTTCATGTTTCCGCCTGGTTGAAATCTGAATTCTAACCATTTTGCCTTAGCCATATTAGCTGTAACTGAGGTCTTGGTCCCATAAATATTATCTAATTTTTTGAGCATTAAAATTGCGGTATTACAATCTCGTATTTGTTTCGTTATTTCATTGGACACTCTTTCTAAGACAAACGCTTTGGCATTGTCCTGCATTTTGCAGTAATTTAACATTTCTTTATTTGGCCGAAAGTTTAGATCATCAATGTTTTCAATATAGGATTGTAAGAATTCGCTTTCCCCAAAGATGTCGTAATATCCCGCACCTCGGATGGCTGATATGATCATTCTTCGCCAATCCAAATAATATTTGCCATTAAAAACTTCTCCGAGTGGGGCTTGAATGGGTTTAATTTCGTTCGGGGATGCCATTTTTTCTTTTATTTTTGTGAAACCTAATAAATTTTTTTCTCTATTACAAATGGCTATATATTTTTTATTTTCGTTCGTTTCTTTTTCTAATTTTTCTATTAAATTTTCTTTTTCACAATTTTCCTTTATATCCAGTTTTTCTAAATTTATTTAATCAAAGAATCTGTTCATAAATTTTTCTTTCGATTTAGCAGAACTATAAATTCTGTTCGAAAAATAATTTACTGAAGATTCTGAAATTACAATATATTTAAGGCTACTAATGTCTTCTATTCTCCCGGATATATCTATTACAAAGGACTCTAATACAATTTCACCCGTGAAATATTTAACGTGGGGTAAATTATAGATTTCTGTTTTTAGATCAACTACTCTCTCTCCCTCAAACTTTTTAACCAATTCTTCTAAATCTTCTTTTTTAATATTGTATTCACCAATTTTGGATTCAGACAAGTTTATTATTTGGGACATGTACTTTTTTCTTTGTTATTTAATTTTGGGATCTCACTTCAAATACAATTTACAAAGTACGAAAAAAAATAAATGATTTCAATAAATATTACCTTTACAATAGTTTTTCTTTTTGATTTCTGCTGTGTTTTATCGATGATTTATGTTTTCTTCGCTGTTGACCTTGGTACTTCCTGCTTTAATTTTAGTTGTGGGTTGTCCGGAAAAGTTGGGTCTTCGATGTTGGATCTCGGTTGAGTCCTCGATGACGGGAGCAGGTTTCCGTTGGTTGTTCTCTTGATCTCGTTGGCGGTCCCTCTGGTTTTAGCGTTCGTTGACTTCCAGTAATGGCCGTTATTTGAGTCCGGAACTTCAGCTATTCTTCAAATTTAAATTTTGATTTTTTCAAAATAAATTCAAATTCGAGATACTTTCTCGAAAAACACGATAACTTTTCGTGTATTATTTAACAAAAAAACATAAAAAATTTTACGTACAGCAGTAAATCAAATTTCCAAAAAATAATTAATTCATCAGTTTAAATTTTCTAAGTCTCTCCTCAAAGTTCTACCGTAGCGATGGCTACCATGATGTGAGGTATGAAGAACGAGGATCGAAAGAACTTGAGACTTTTGACTTTTAAGAAGTTTATTCCGCAACTAAAATATATTTTACAAGCGAAAAAGTAAATGGCGAAGCAACAGCGATATGCGATCGAAAGTAGAAAAGTAGAAGGGGAAACACTTCGTGACTAGACTGTACGTGTGACATATATATATAGTGATCGTGATGATGATGATGAAGAATGAGTGAGGTGGGATTTCGTATCAACAGTAAGTACACTAGGTATATATTCAGTCATTACATCACTTAAGGTGAAACCAGTGTTGCCTAAACACAAACACAAATAGAATTACATCATTGTATTTGTATAACTATGGAGGACTGACCAAAAGAGTGAGATCGAGTGAGTTGGTATATCTCAACACCCCCAACAACTCACAAAACGAGTAAAATTTGGACAAACGTTGAGTAAAAAAGGACTTGGAAATGAAAATCATTTACAACTAGGTACAAAGAGGTATGTGGTAAGATGATAATTACGCTAATGAAATAGATTGATTAAAGTCACGAATTTAAAAATGCCGCCTTATTAACAATTATTTCACAATACATTTAACATAAATATGAATGTTGAATTACGATTGTCATAAAAAAATGTTGTATTGACTAGTATTTATCACAAACAAGATGCTAAAATATGTATATTTATCTTTAATAAAAATTGCCAAAAAAATTACGTGTGTGTTTAAAAACAGACGTTGAATGGTATAGAGTATTTGCATCATCGATAACTTTCATTGGGTTTAACTATTTGTGTTGTTTATTTCCAAGATTTTATTTAGTATGTCTTCAAATTTTCTTTTTTCTAAAGCTTTAGTCATAATGTTCACTAATTGGTTTTGAGTACTAATATATGTTAAATCAATTATATTTTCCTTTATTGCATTTATTATATTGTAGCATTTTATCATAAGGCTTCTTACTCTTTTTTGATTTTCACCCATTGCTATTTTTGTGGCTGAAATGTTATCCTCAAATATTTTTCAGGATTAGACGAATTACTGAATTGATTAGCTAAATACCAATTAACTTTTATATCATTTAAGACATCGTGTAAGGCGATGATTTCTGTGGCCGTGGATGAAGCAGCTATTATATTTTGTTGATGTACCCCTCAATAAATTAAGTCTCCATTATTATATATTAAGTATCCTGTGATTCAATATCCCTTTTCTATTTTGTTTATATTAATTTGTTCATCGTCTACACCTGGTGCATAAGATGCGTCTACATATGTTTTTTTAATTTGTTCGTTGCTTCTGAATACCAATTTGTAATTGATGGTTGTTTTTAAACATCTAAAAATTCATTTTTTGTAGGTTTTAGTTGTATTATCTGAGCAATTTTACATTTTAGAGAGATAATTTACAGGAAATACTATATCAGGTCTGGTTAAATGTGAAATGTATAATAAAGCTCCAGTCACTCCTCTGAATTCTTTATCATCTATTCCATTTTGGGGTTTATTAATTTGTAATGAAGCTTCCATAGGTGTTTGACTACGATTGGCATATTCTAAATTTTATTTTTTAAGTTGTTTAATGTTTAAACATTTTTTGACAGGATTATTCTCCCGCTATAGGCAATATTTCCCAAGAAAATCGCAAAAAACTGATTTGGGGGCACATTTTCCACAATTTCCGTTACAGCAAGAGGAGTGGGGGTTGAGACTATTAGTAGATATGTTATTTAGGACACTCATCCCAAAAGACTGGTGGAAAAAAAGAAAAACTATGGCAATTTTCCAAAATAAGATTTTCATCTTATCTGTACTACAGGTGTATTTTCAACGTAGAATAAAAATTAGGAAAATGGTATGCAATCCGCAATGGGGAAAGGCCCTATTGGAAGGATAGGGGCTGGAGGTATAACTAACAACTCACAATCACAATCAAGTCTAAGCTATTGTTGCACCCACGCTGATATAGAAACTTTGGGAGGGTGAAGAGTTAGAGAGGGAGAGAGAGAGAGAGCTAAAAGAAAGAAACAACGACGATAAAAAGCAAAATTTGCATGTAATTTGAAATAATCAAAATAATACTACAAATATTGATCGATTAAACTATTTTTTAAATACGATTCGATTACACGAGAAAATACCGATTGTAGGTAGGTACGTAATGCGGTAATTTATCTAAAATATTACGACAAAACGTAGAACACAATGATTAACACAGGCACATACGATTTAATATCTGGTTGGACGAGCTATTATGAAATGAAGACGCGATATAAATATAGCGATTATATTCTCAAAAGGAGATTAAAAATCGTACATAAAAATGAACACGAGCTCGCCTATAAAAATGGGAGCCAAAATTCCACGCTGTCCGAACGTCAAAAATCTACTTTTCGCGTTGCACCTGCGATTGCTATCCGAACGCGAGTTTCCTGCATTTCAAAATTGGTACGGAATTGCGGAGGTGAAGGAGCGAGCGTAAAAATGTGGATTTTATCAAACGTTTTCTACGCATAAATTTTCAATAAATTATAATATCGGTTCTACAATGAGCTGTAGGAAGTATACATAGCCTACCAGCATCTACAGGTACATGCATGTTGCGTGCCCACCTAGTTTATACGCATTAGGCTCGGCTGTAGGGCGCTAATGCTATATAAGTAAGTAGGCACCACAAAACGAATGGCGCGGAGGAAAAGGCTAAAATGATTCGATTTCGATCGGCACACTATAGGTGGGTACAACTGCTGCAACACGAACGTACCCATGTAGGTACTAACTACTTGATTACACTTGGTTGGTCGGTAGGTAGGTAGGTAGGTAGGTAGGTACCTGCAGCGAGTAGGATAGGTACCTAATATTAATAAGCTACGTAAAATTAACGAATACTTGATCATAGCTGGAAAATTTTAAAAATTTTTAAATATCGACGTTGACAAAAAATATAATAGTCTTACGACAGAATTCACCGAAATGATAGGTCGATTTCGAATTTGCGTAGTGGGCTTAAAAGAGCGCAACGAACTGCGCGGACACAGTTCGGTATATCTACATGTATGCGTAAAGGTCTAAATGGCAGTCGATATTATTTCAGCTCCGTCAATAAAATCATATTTTTTTGCCGGCGAAAATGAAAAAATGAAATAGCTTCGACTCGGGCCAAAGATTATTCGGTGGGCACGCACTTTTTCAGGTTTTAGGTTTTATGCTTTTTTTTTTTTAAACGGTTTTCTTCGCTGCTGTGTCTTTCTGTCCACCAGATAAATTTCGGAAGTAATGAAACAAAAAATTATACTTTAAAGAAAAACCAAGTTATAATAGGTTGATACGAAACGAAAATGTTTTTGTCGAAAAACAATCCACACGCTGGGTACAGGTACCTACGTAGCCATAAAATCGATAAGCTGATACTCGGGTTTCGAAATTTCTCCGAAAGAGTCTTTATTTTGCTTGGCCGTTTGGAGAATAGGGCGCGGGTCGCTCCGACCGATTACCTCTATTTGTCGTTCGAGTAAAACCCAAATAATTAATAAAATGTCAAATTGGTAAAATTTTGGAGAACGACGATTAAATCACACGTCCGACCAAATCATACGGTGCGGCAGTGAAAAGGCAAGAAAACAGGTCGATACATTTTTCGTTCAGCGGATGTGGTAACGGCTCCAACACAAATTATCGCCCCCTATATGACTGCCTAAAGGGTATACGCCTCTATCTGCAAATAGGTTGATAACTTATACGCGCCTGATTGTCGTTAAAAGGAAAAAAAAAAGATACAACTCGCGAGAAAGAGCTTTGAAAAATGCGAAGGGGGCGAGAGGCAAAAATAATTTTTTCCAACTACTGCCTACCGCGGTGGCTCCCAATCAGCAGAGCCTACCTTCTCAGCGAGGCGCGAGATTCATCCTCTGAGGGCACAGCGGACTTTCCCAAAACAGTGAACGGTGCTGTTGCACGTTATTATAGAAGGAAATTAAAAGAGCTGGAGATGTCGAAGGCAGAAGGAAGCCTTACAGGGGTATCGAGAGGCTAAGGGGCGTCAAAATTCTAAACTGCGGCCAAGCGAGGCGCCATCCAAAGAAGGCTGAGAACCACTAGCCCATCGCGAGCCACCAGACACGATTTTTTCGTAGATCCCAACGATGGAAAATTTGAGGTGAAAAAGATTCGCCTTCGTACAGACCGCCGATTAGAATATGCGCACGATGCGATGGTAAAATCGAACCAAATTAGAGATTTCTGCTCCAGCGAAGGTGAAAGAGTGTGTGGCAATCGGAAAATAGACCTTAAGCACGCACTGCAAAATATGCTACCAATTGGGTACCCACAAGGCGTTCGAATAACCTTTAAACGAATCTCATTGGAAAATAGTAAGTACTATACGCGGCTTCAAGAAAGGAAAAAATAAATAAATATAATCGAGAATATTGCATAGCGCGGTAAAATTACGATTTAGGAAATAAAAAGAAAAAAACATTTTTGAAAAATTGGAATAAATTTTTGAAAGGCGAAAAAACAATTGAAAGCGCGGCATAAAGTAGCCTACTTAGCCTACATCGTAATGCTAGGTACGTAAAATCTTTCATTTAAAATTAAAAAAAAAAAAAAAAAAAAAAAAAAAAAAGAAATATTTAAAATGAAACGGGTTTAGGTAGTCGTTTTTTAAGAAGCTAATAAAAATGATAAAATCTACAAAGTAGGTAATACGAGGAAAGATCGAAAATCGTTTTAGATTATTATGCCGAAAGATTTTTCTTTTCAGTTTTCAATTTTATTCGTTCCGAAAAATTCGGTACAATCGCTACCAATCGTAGCTGGACAACGGAAACAAATATTAGATACTCCGCGTTATTACGTATAACATCTTAAAATTACTTATTAATTTATGAGACAAGTCATCGAATAATTATTTGAAGAAGTGATTGAAGAAAGAAAGGAAAAAAAAAAAAGACAAGGAAAAACAACAAAAAGTAAAACTGGTAACTATTTTTGGTATAACGTAAGAAAAAAAATTAACAAGCGAAAGAAAAAAAAAATTTTGTAATACCAATAATAATAATAATAATAATAATCATAATAATAATAATGATTAATAATAATAATAATAATAATAATAATAATAATAATAATAATAATATATATAATAAATGAATAACAATAACAATAACGATGATGATGATGATAATAATAATAATAATACTTAGGTACTTACATAAAATAAACAAATAAATAAAAACATACGAGAAAACGAGCAAAATATATTTATTAGAATGAGGAGAGCGGGAGTGTTCTGGAAAAACGCAAGAAATTAATTGTTTTTTTTTCTTCGCGTTGCAGACATCGGATACATAAACATTACGGGAAAATTTCAAAACTGCACTCTCAAATACTTCGTATCTTTCCGGAGAGTATTTTTCAAACCATTGCTTCCGAAATAGTTATTTGTGATTCAAGTGCAAAAAGTAGGTGATTTTGATTCGAGTGTGAATTTTGCAGCACGAGTCGCAGGCGAGGACTGCAAATCACACGAGTATCACTATTTTTTGCAACAACCCCCCTCCACTGTCCCCCAAAAAATGGCGATAATTTTTTTTTTTATAATTAATAATTTTATTTTTTTAAACCAAAAAATTTTTGTTTGAATTTTTCGCAGTTTACTTGTTTTTAGAATGTTTGTGAAAAATACGGTATTTAGTTTCCCAGCGAAAAATAATAAAAACGGAGAAAGTAGCCAGCCCATACGACAAATTAATCAACCCGGGCGAGAAATTCAAGTTGCAATGCGCATGTGCGGAAAATAATTTTGACTTCGTATCGAAATTTACTGCGTTTTGTTCCATCGTACTTTTGGGAAAAGTGTTGCAAAAATATCGTTTTGATTTCATTTTTGCAAATGGAAATTTTTTCAGAAAGAACGAGCAACTGATTAGCATAACTTAAGAAAATGCGACAAACAAGAAAATAAGACAGAAAATAGAAAAGAAAGAGAGAAGAGGAAAAAACAAGGACGAGAAAAAAACCATCATCACAGTGTTATTTGTACTTTAACCATTTTAAATCAATCCTTTCTTAACTTTTTTTTTTTTTTTTTTTTTTGCATCAAACGAAACTGAAAAATTTTCATCCTGTCGGACAAACGTTCGTATGGCAAATCAGGCTTCGTAATCCGTAATGACGGACACCATTTTCTAATTGGTCAAATTATAATTTTGATTGAACGTATAACGACAAAAGTCACGGTTAGAACAAATTAATTTCAAGTTCTTTCATAACTCGGAAGTCCGAAAGCCGTGGCCACGAAGAGAAATTTCGATGAAAATTCTTTTACGACTCCGTTACGACGGCACGTATAAATTTCAACTGAATAGTTGCACACGCAGCCGCTAAGAAGGCACATACTCGCGTAATTCGGAGCCGTTTATTTTACAATACGGTACTGACTACTGCGTAATCTGCCAGGCAATAGTCATCGTAAACTCAGCCGGTTGAATGGAGGGCCGCAAGGGCCAAAGGCCAAGGGGGAGGAGTTCTAACCGACGTCTGGCGGCGTAATGGCACTCGATTAAAGTAGATTTTATCAATTTTGCTCGATTAGTAAGTAAACCAAATTTGTGGCACGATGGTGAGCTACTCTTCTTCCGCGAAGCGAATGTTTCCGAGTGAAAGCAACATGTCATTTCGTCAGCTGGTTGCGTAGTTGGTACCACCAAGGTGCTGTAATTTCGCTAAGCCTGCCTCTTCCACTACACGCGTATAACCATTATGGACTGAGCCTAGTGATAAGAACGCGAAAGCAAGATATCTTGCCCATACATACCAGCCAGAAATGCGGTACTGCAGAAATGACTTTCTCAAGTAGGTATTGGTACCAAATTTCACACTCAACTATCATCTGCTGAATTCCATAACATATTTCTCCATGAAAAGTTCCAAATACTTCTCTCTTTTGAAAGTATCCTGATTAGGGATGGGCACAAATCAACTAAAAATGGATTCGAACACGAATCTGAGAATCCGCATTTTTTTGGTTGATTCGATTCATTATCACTTTTTTTTGGAGTTGAATAAAGCAGGTGGATTCGTGCGCATTCAAATCTATATTCGAATTCACAGATCCAAGTGCTCAGCCCATATTGTTTTTTTTTTCTTTATTGCCATCATCTAAAATAGAAACTACTGAAAGAAAAAATCAGATTTCCTTGATCTCACATTCAAAACTGAATACATATTTTGTTTTTTCAAAAAGTTTTAAAAATTTAACGAGTCAAAGTGATTTTCAATTCCGATTCTTTGAAGGAAAAAGAGTCAAAAACAAAAATGAATCCTTGATCCTCGGAAAATCATTCGAAAGTTCCGGATCCGTCAAACAAATTCGAATAAAATTCGGATTAACCAATTGCCGCGATTCGAATGCCACGAGTGGAATACACCTAACTTCTCAACTTTTTTTTTCGTCGGCCAATTTTAACTTTTAAGAAAGTGCTGGGAGGGAAAAATTTGTAAACGCATTACGAAAAATGATCATGAAATATGCAACTCGGCGAATGTCGACGTTAAAAAAGGTAGAGGTTAAAATTTGTAAAAACTATACAAAAATAGCGTCACAAAATATGCTACGCGGACTAATTACTTTTATCTGTTTTTTTTTTTTGGCAGCCTATTTATTTATCGCATAGGAATTATTAAGGATATGTTAAAAAGGATGGTGATGAGTATTATCTCAAAGAAACTGATGAGGTCATAATTTTGAATTCAGACATTTTGGAGGCATTGTTAGTGGTTTAAGGGGCGTCTTGTTGACGCCCAAGGACTGGCGAGGGGCTGAATCGTTTTGGTTATGCGTTTCGTAATGCTTTTAAAAATTATTTTGACGCAGAATTATTTCATTTGTTGACTCGTACAGTTCAGAGTCGTGACATTCGTAAAACGTTGCCGTGTTGCAACAGGCTGCAAGGGCTATCAATTTTTTTCTCAATTTTTCTTTCAAATTTAAAGTGACTTTTCGACGTTTTTATATTAAGAGGTGAATGGCGCGCTGGATATGAGTTAAAGTGAGCCGCCAACGGTGAACAATAGGCTAACAGGTATTCTTCTTCATAGCCAGTGTATAAAAACGGCAAAGTCTGGTACGACGTACATTTTGGAAATAGTTTTATGGAAGAACAAGAGATGACCAAAAATAAAATTACTACACGGCTGTCGCTACGTGCGCGTTGCCAGCGTGTTATGATCTCGAGATAGAGGCAGTACCTACCTAAAGTTAAATCGCATCTAAAAATGAGAAGCTGGAGCAGTATACCAAAACGCAACTACTACAGCTTCGGTTGTAACGCGATGCTGACAAACACTTGGGCGGTTTCTCATGCTTATTCTTAAAACGTTAACTTAAACGTAATATTCCAAAACAAACGAAAAAAAAAAAATTTCACGCTTACAGTAGATATTGAAATCGGAGCACTTATCACAGGTTCAACGTAAATAGTAAAATATAGTGGTCCAGACTTACTTTAACTCCCAAGATTTGGCACTCCAACCTCAATTTTACTCTTCGAAAAGTTGAAAAATTATTATTTTTGAATTTCAACTCAAAAAAGCCCGAACACGATGACGCGACGTCCTCGTAACGCGATTTTTATTTTAGAGGAGGGCTGGAGGGGGATGCGGAAGACGACAGAAATCCAGCTAGGAAAAAAATAAAATAAATTGCAGAAAAACCGATTTTAGCTGCGTTTTTTTGAACGGGGCTACCTTCAAATTTTATCGACTTTTCAAAGGTTTTTATAATTCGATTTCACCTACGAACATTCCATGTCGAAAATGGCAGGCGAAACGATTCTTAAAAACGAATCAACGACGACGATCAAAATAAAATTTCGAACAAAACGCGAGATAAAATTCACCAAATCGACTCAATTTTGTGGATTTGTTTTTTTGTTTCTCTTATTGACCCAATCCTTACTTAGCTTACGAACTTGGACTTTCGAGACTAGGACAGAAAACGACGATTTTAAGAAAATCACTATTTACACCCATCGAGGTGATTGTCGAAGGCATCTTTTCAACATTTCGCGACAGATTAGTGCCGACGAATTGACAATTTGTTTTGGTAAGATACGAGCCACGTCAAATGAACATAACTCACCGGAGCGAAGTGCTACACGAGTCGAATTCTTGACCGAATTTTCAACGTAATCGAGGTGAACGAGTGAGGTTAATTCGACCAGGTCCATCGCCAGAGATATGAACCGCGGACATGACATACGACACGACACGACACGACACGACACGACACGAGGGCTCAGCGTCAGCTGCAGTTATGCGTAAATTTAGATAATTGACAACGAAGCTTTCGCTCGGAATCAAAAGTGTATTCGGCGTTGAAAGTTGGCCTCGTCGAGAGTTTTTAAAATCCTACGCGTCTCGATAAATTCCAACAATGGAAAATTTTGGGTTCGAGAAAAATGATTAAATAGGTAGGAGGTTGGGGTCTAATCTCCTTCACCGATGACTTAATGTTTTTTTTCGCGGGCAAATATCTATTCATATGCATATAGTTATAGGTAATTCGATGGCCATAAACGTCGCTCGGCACTCATGCTTTAATGGCGCGAGTGACGAGTCATGCTGACGCGCAAAGACGAACGCTCGCACGTCGTGTCTGCGCCAACATTTTGAGACAGTAGGTACGTATAATTATATTATACTTACAAATCAAAGGCGATGGAATCTCGCGCAACGATTTTACGCCGATTCCCTTTTTGGTATATCGAATATTAAACAAGAAACGAAAACAAAAACAAAGAAAAAACAAAAATAAAAAATAAAAATAAAACAAAAAAGTAATATGGGTAGTGATTAAAACGAAATAAATAACGATAATAAAACTTTCTTAAAATTTAAAACTTTAAAAATAACGAGAGAAAAAAATGGAGACCGATAACTTTTACATAAATTAAAATCTAAATTAAAATTAAACGAGAAAAAATTGAAAGGAAAAGTAGAATTTACGTCCGAAAAACGACGTTGATATAATATTATGATGATGACAAACGACGAGACGCGCGTTTCGACGAACAATGCGAAGGGGAAGGGGGCAAAGATTTAATAGTAAATAGTAGCCGGGGAAGTAGGTACCACAGATTTTCATTTTATAGACTTCTTTTTTTTCTTTATTTTTTTCCTCGTCCAGTTGCATTTAAAAAAAATATCGACTACGAGAAAAGATGCAAGTAAAACTATCAGTTCTTAAGATTACTAACTTTATGTTCAAAATAAGTAAGGATCGAGATGAGAGGCGACGAAAAAAGTAATCGGATTGGAAATCTAATACTCCGAATAATTTGTAATTTAAAGATTTTTTTCACACTCCAAGAGTCAAATATCCACAAAAGAAAAGAAAAAAAGGTCGATTGTCGAATTTCCACGATTGCTCTCGAATTTATTACGCCACTCCGTTCGAGAAAACGATTTTTTTTCATCCACCATCCCTCCAATCGATTATTTACAGTAGACATGGACTTTCTTTTACTCGTCATATCCGATTCACTTACAAGTAAACGTATTTTTTAATAGTTACAATGATAATTACACCCTTACCTATTGCAATATTTAAAAAACATTACATAATAATGAGATAGAAATAGAGAGAGAGAGAGGGGGGGGGAAGAAAAAGAGGGGAGAGAGTGTGAGAGAAAGAGAGCGAGAGAGAATGAGGGTGTGGGGGAGTGTGTGTGAAAGAGGGAAAAGGACATAAATGAAAAGTAAACGCGCGTTTTATCGACTTAAAAAAATATTGTTATAATTATAATTATAAATGAAGGTATTTGCAGATCATATTATGGCCGTCGGATTCGCTGCAGCGACTTTTGGCATTTTGCTCGTAAATTTGTTTTTGTGTAGCGGCGGCGGCGGCGGCAACGGCGGCAACACTTTAGCCGTATCTCAGTCGCCGAATCTGCTGCACGCTTTCTTCCATTTGCACTGCGTGCACCACTGGTCTCGGTGCTCCATTCCGTAAACTTTTCGACATTTTTTCGTTTCGCCGCGAACGCGACGCGTCGGACTGCTGGGCAGTTTGGAAGCGGGCGCCGAATACGACAACTTGAGATGTTTGACGGGTGAGGCCTGCGAACAGCCGCAGCAGCGGCAGCAACAAGAAAAGTTAAAAAATGTGAAAACTGAAAGTCGACTGTTGTTAAAAGTCGACGCTGAAAGTCGAGTTTGGGGAGCGGGAGGGCGGACGCGACGCGGCATAAGCCGGCAATCAGCGATCGACATGCGCCGGTTGGGCGGTTCCCTTTTGAGGTAAGCCTAATATGCTTCGCAGGTAGGTACCACAGCTTCAGCCACCTTCGTCAACTAGGTCAGCCAGTGCGCCGGTGCGCCGGTGCGCCAGTGCGCTATGTTGCGCCGTACTCTGCAGTCTGGAGCTGAGCCGGCTAAACAAGCGGCGTCACCGGCTGTTCTCCAAGCAAACCGAAGGAAGCGAGCAGACAGCCAAACTAAGGAGGGACGAACGTCGACGTAATTCGACGATTTTGGGCAACAAGGGGAGTAGACGCCCCAAGCCTTCCCCACGCAAGTCGTGATCGATTGGCCCCCGTCAGTCGTTACGCCCACCAACACAATGACGAAAAGCGCATTTTCGGCGTATTGTACATTCGCCAACTTATCCAACTCGTCGCTCTTTTTAGCCAACGACTCAACCGGACCTTGTTGTTTAACCACCGTTCTCCCCACTCAAAATCTCCTCGAAGGCTTTAGGTAGTCACAATTTCCCGCCTCTGTTCTGGACGTTGTCGTATACCTACCAATTACCAACCCTCTTATTCAAATTTCGTAGCTGACAAACGTATCGATAAAACGATAATTCATTGCTAGTTTCAGGTAAAAAAAAAAAAAAACAACTCTAACGCAGTAATGCCTCGCTAGAGAAGCCAAGTTTTCAGGTGGAAATGAAGATGGAGATGGAGATGGAAATGTAGATGGACATACAAACGGAGGCGGAGATGTAGATTGATAGTGAGATGGGGAGACTGAAAGAGAGAGCTTACTTGAGAAAACTGCAAAATAATATCGATAGTAATCTATATTTATACAGATGGGCTATTTCATTGCTAATTTCGAGTTAAGAAATATAAAGGTTGAGGAAAACAGATTCGAAGAAAGTAACGAAAATAAAGTTGCTCACGAAGTTACATCTCAGAAGTGAGTAATTGCCGTAATGGAAAAAATTAATGTACAGAGATTTAGAAAGTGTTCAAAAACAAATATATATGGCGATCAAGGACAGTGATGGACGAATGAGTGGCGGAATAAGTATTAGTGCAGCTGCGAGTACCTAATTTGAATGAACTTTTCTTTTTACGAAAATTAACCGCATGCTCGCATTTTCTTTTTTCTTTTTTTTTTATTTCATAACTTTATTCTATTTCGAGTACAAAAGCGTTTATAAAAACATAGGTAATCGAGTGTTTGCAGGAGTGTGAGGGGAAGAGGATTGGTGGTTCCAACAAGAAATTACAAAAATCTACGAATAGTAGTTATCCATATCTTTAACAGAAAAATCGAATTATCAATATTTAATCTCTAAAAACCGCTTTTCCAGAGATGTTTTGTTTCCAATTTTTTCAAGAACTACTAAACCGATGAGCACCAACTATTTTAATATTTGCTTTCATACAATAGCTATCTTTTGTAAAAATTTCAGCCCTATTTGTTTGGTAGTTTTCTCAAAGCCATAGGCACAATATTTTTTCCAGAAATTTTTCTTCTCCAGTTTTCTCCGAAACTACCGAATTAATAGGCACCATACTTCTAAGATATTTGCACCAATTTAAGGAAAGCCTATCGTAAACGTTTCAGCCAGATCCGTTCGGTCATTTATTCAGAATCCCAGAAAAACAACTTTTCCAGGAATTTTTGGTTTTGCAGTTTTCTCAAAAACTAATTAACCGATAGGCGAAATACTTCTTTCAAACCTGCTCCAATATGAGAACTATCTCTCGTAAAAATTTCAGCCCTATCCATCCAGTAGTTTTCTCAGAACCACGAACACAACATTTTGGGCGATACACACGTATACATAGAAAAAATTAGGTTAAAACGGGAAAACGGTACCAATTGTTTTCTTCACTCATGAAATGGATAATTTTCATCATCCCTGTTCCAACCCTTTTGAGAGGTCAATTTTAATACCCATTTTGCAAACAAACTAGATAAAAATTACGAAAAACTAACGATAGTCATCTCCAGTAAAAATATCACTCTATCGATGTTTTATTTCTACAAACTGATTTTCCAGGACTTTTTTGTTTTCGTTTTCTCAGAAATTACTGAACCAATGGGCACCACATGTGTTTCAGAACTAATCCTATACGAGGATTACCATTCGTAAAAATTTCAGCCCTATTCCTTTTGTAGTTTTTTTAAAACTTTGAACCAAAAATTTAGACGATACATGCATGTATATACGGACATACGTACATACGTACATACATACATACATACATACATACATATATACGATACTGTATATAAGAATCTCTATTTTCTATCTACATTTTATAAAATATTATGGGCTAAAGACTGTTGGAAGCACTATCACTCCAGAACCGTAGGACTAATTTTTATGAGATTTTCCAAAGAAATTTGTGTTATTCCAAGAAAGGTTTATTGACATAAAGGAGGTCCGTAGCCTCTTGGAGACACAAATTTACCAATTTTCACCATCTGTGAAAACAAAAAATGAACAAAACATTTCTTGAAAAGAATGAAAAGGAGTATAAAAGAGAATTTCAAAAAAACTTCTCCTCGTTTCTCCGAGTCTTCGTTCACGGTCGTCTGACGACTTATGGTTGGTGAGGCAGATATATTTTACTAAGTCACACTCTGTTTCATTTTTCTTTTTCAGCGGATTTCATTTGGATCAACAAAAAGGTGGTTCAAACAATAATATTAAACACTACGGGGTAACAGCTCGTATGTATGTTCGAACAAAAAAAAATTTGGTCAAAATGGGAAAATCGTGTAATCAGTTTTATTATAAGCTTTTATTCTACTCACTGCTACGATTTAAAAATATAACAATACTGCAGCATCCGCAGCGAAATAATATTTATTTCGGATGAAGCTAAGGCCAAAAAATAAAAAATAAAAAATAAAAAATAAAAAATAAAAGCTTATCTTTAGAAAATTTGTTTTAAACGTAGACTTATTTTGTCGCGAAACGGAATATTTTATTACCCAACGACCAGCCCCTAACCACTCCATGAAGTCAATTTCAATTTGCGGACCAGGTAATAAAAGAAAACGGCCAGGACGAAGACGTGTAACTAATTATTGTGAGAAAGATGTATTTGCGCGCGTATTGATAGGGAGGACCGGACTGACGGTAAATAGCCGACTGCGTTAGAAATTGGAATACTTACCGCACTAATGGGAACATGGCTGGCGGAGAAAGACCACGGCGTATTGGTATTCAAGGTTTTTGGTATATTTATGGGGCCGGCGGAGGCGAAACGACGGCTGAATGGCAGTGACGAATTAAGTAACGTTTTTTGATATTCTGGATCTGCAACGGGTACACAAAGGTGAAAAAGTATTAGAATTTGGCCGTGCGTATGCGCATTTATGTGCATTCGCTCAGTAATTAGAAAATGAATGAGGGGCTGTGTCGCACTCACGGCCGAAGCTCTTGCAGTCGTCGTCCATGTTATGGATAACAAATATTGAGAAAAAACTGCAAATGGTGGTACAAGCGTGAAAATTAACCCAAGTTTTTTTTAGGTGATTTCAACTGATCTGACCCGAAGTTCCGAAAATTTTTCCTCCACGGTGGATTCGATTTCTCCAGAATCAGAATTTTGCAATTATTTCACAAATAGTGACAAACAGCATGAGAATACCTTATTACAAAAATATTGTGCATAAAATTTCTAACGAACGAATGCTAAATATGAGGTAGCTCCTCCCATTAAGACTCCACGAAGTGTGTTCAATGTAGAAAACCCTTCTTTCGCGAGACACATTGTTTTACAATTATCTAAAAATTTATGAAAAATACGGCAAAAATACCACAGACGAACATTATCCTAGTTTGCATTTCCCGTAACACGAGTCCGTTAAGAAATTACATTGAACACTTTTGGGGCTACAGTGGGAGGTGCTAAATTATACTTGGCGGTCCTAAAATTGTTGATTCATATCAAAATCATATTTATTTGATCCGCTGAATTCGTCGGTGATTATCAAAATTTTGTACAGTCACAGGAAGTTGAGTCGATCTTAATGTTGCTTTTGCTTTTGCTTTTGCTTTTGCTTTTGCTTTTGCTTTTGTACAGTCGAGTCATGGTCACGGTCAGTCATAGTCTTGGGCGTCGCACATTCCACAAGATCAGTACCAATTTTGTATCCGTCACTGCGTGTGTATACGCGACTGTAGTAGGCATTCGCAGCCAGCCGATGCAATGGCGGTCTGTAAGTTCGCTTTTAGTCAACATTTCGACTTGGACACTAAGTACGACGCATTCGTCTCCAAGTACGGGCAAATACTACCGGTACCAGATGCTGGGAGGTTCTTTGTAGTCAACGACTAAACATTATTCTTACGACGGTGACGTGTGTCACGGCGTCTTCAGTCAGTGAATAGGTGTGGGGAAAATTCGGAGGGTCGGTGCTGCGTGGAGGGGAGGCTTCGCCGGGGCGGATGCCTGGTACGCTTACCTTCGTGCGGTGGACGCGCCATATCACGGTGAGAGAGGGTGGGTGGCGAGTAGGCTTCCTCTAATTCCATTTCCGTATAATAAAACTCTTCTTCGTGATCGTCGAAATCGACGTCCTCGTCGTAGCCGTTATCCAAAGGCGATATCTCTCGTCGGGGTCTGCAAAAAAAGAAAGGGCAAAAAAAAAGATCAATCAAGGCACGCGTACACGCCGAGCAAACGTATGTTTCAGGCTGTACACTTGACTCGCAGCGTTTCGTCTATTCTACGTAGGTATGCCATCCTACACGTACATGCGTATAGGTAGGTTACCTATACAGATGCTAGCCCTAGCACAGGTACCCTTGGTAGGACGACATAGCGGCAATGAAGACAGTTGGGAGAGTGTAGACCGCAGTTCGGGTACGCCCTTTTCGAAAGTTTCTTCGAGTGTGGCTGCGCTGCGAACTGCGGCGACGCGACGCAGCCAACTGAGCTACGAGTGAGAGTGAGGCTCACTATGGCACCTCACCACCAGCCCCAGCCCACCGCCTATTCCTGCTCGTGACCTAGCGAATGAGACGCCACGGCCAACCAATCAACTGACCAACGCTCAGCTGCCGTCGCATTCGCACTGGCGCAATTCGCAAATGCAACGACAACTTGCAACGCACCATCTTCGTAAAATACGTAACTTTACGCAGGCCAACTGGCAAGAGCAGCGCCGCATCTATCCTGAAGCGAGGCAGGCGACTTTTTGCGGCTGTAACTTTGGAAGGGCCGCAGTTTTTTATAGTTTACAAAAAAAAAAAAAAAAAAAAAAAAACCAAATGCTATGACACGCGTGCAAGAAAGGTATAGGTATACGAGGAATATCAAATTGCCACCTGGCATAGTAGGTGCACAATACCTAAGCACTTTATTCTTTTCATTTATTTGTTGCAAAAAAGTTGCGACGTAAGTTAAACTGATAGCTAATGACTTATTTACGATTAGTTGTAATTATTTGGAGGGTTACGACGAAACAACGTTCGTGATAATGGACGAGAGAGACGGCTAAAGGACGAAAGCAGCGATAAGGATAGCGGTCCATAGCGAGTGGTCTGCACCTCTCGAAAAGAACTGCCAAGTTCTGCTAATTTGTCTTTTTCTAGCGAACCTCTGTATCTTTAGGTTCGTAACAGAGCTTTTGACCTCGTTGCGAACGTTGTGAGCAGCAAAAAAAAAGATTTTGCTCATTCGCCCTTACAAGAAAACTATGACTACATCGTCTGTGTTTGTTATGGCAAAACAGTACAATCCAAAAATACGGCTCTTGTCTCTTATTCTATGAAAAGGCAGTCCGAATTTACCGGTTGGAATGTTAAAAAAAAAACTCTGGTGCAACATGCCCCGCTGGAAAAAGTAGGTTTCGAGAGAAAATAATTATAAATTTTGACGGTCGCATTAATTGTTTGTAAGTTCATATGCGAAAATGATATGTTATGATTGTAAGAAATTGGTAGGCTGCTGAGGAAATATTAGACAATGTAAAATTTAAAAGCATTATTTCTTGAAATGAAAAATTAATTACGATGATAAAGTATAGCAGTAATCATATAATTTCAAATAAAATCAAAGAAATACGATAAAGTTATGAAGTAAAAAAAAGAAAAAAAAAGAAAACACGAACATATGGATAATTTTTGTAAAAAGTAAAATTCGTGCAAATTAGAAAAGAAAAAGAGGAAAAAATAGCTTTACCGGAGATACCATCTGGTCGATCCGCACCAAAATTAGTAGCATGCTACAATAAATCATAATAAATATTTGTTCAAAATTCGTGGCTATCGATGAAAAATTGAGCATTTCATATTCAAAGTAAAAACAAAAATGGCGGAAACGGAAAGTACCATTCAAACGATCTGTAACAAAATCAATATGCTTTATCCTTGGCTTAGTATGAATGTTCGTACAAATTTCGTTATTATCCTATAAAAATTTCGACCTGTACTGAGAGAACAAGAAAACGGAATATATATGACCATATATTTATCTATATAATTATCTATCTATCTATCTATCTATCTACACACATATATATATAAGTCCCGTATCGAGCACAAATAATTAGCGCAGATTTCGAACAGAATAAGGATGCTTTATTGTACAAAAGAATCCTAAATTAAAGTACGATAATCCGCGGACAAATATACAATATACTGGAGCGCAACGCTCTTAAAGATATGACAAAATCAAGAAACATTAACTATTAACTCGTCATTTAAACATTCGTGACGAGAAAGAGAAAAGAAAAAGAAAAAGAAAAAGAATTTAAATCGACGGCAGGCAACAGCGGTTATCGTAGTACAGGTATAGAATGGTTCGTATGCGTATTCAGCCAGGCCAGTTTAGATAGGGAGAGATTATATCGGCGAAGCTTTATAAAGATTGGCGGACAATTCAGAGAATACGTACGTCAATCTTACATCCCCCTAATCAAGTGAGTAAAAACACGTAAGCGAAAGTATAGCCTAGCGCTGATAGATCGGGTTTTTCGACTGTCTAACTAAACGAGGTACTCTATTTTTCGACTTAAAACTAACTATCAAATTTGGTAAACGGTAGCGTAAGAGATTCATTCGAAGATCCGAGATACCTTCCTGGGGTCTGGTATCAAAACTCGAGTATTTGGATGCTACCTTTACTAAAAATTTTTTATTAATGAGATGAAAGCTCATTCTTTTTGAGTCGACGTTGACCATGGGAATTGTCCCTGAAAGAAAAAAATTTGAATTTATTTATTAATTTGTTAGATCAAACATTTCATACATCGGCGCCCTTCAGACATGTTCAGATGATGTGGAACAGCGGACTCAGGGCAGTCACCGTGTATTACGTGTTCTCTCTATTATCCCTATAAGGCATTAATTTATTAATATGAAACGTACGTATTCCGTGATTTGTTTTTATTTCGTAAACTGATTTGGATAGCGCCCGAACTATAGGAAAAGGGCCCACCCGGATTTCATCCAGCTTGTGCCGATTCAGTTTATTACCATTTTCCACGTATACAAGTGTTCCTATTGAGAGTTTATTTATTTTACTTAGTTTCTTATCCAATCGTTTTTTGTTTTGTTCATGAGATATTAGCGATTTTTGGAGAGCAGTTTTGCGATCATTTTTAAGATCACGGATTTGTACTGAGAAATCAGGGGCAAAAGATACAGAGGATTTTCCAAAGAGAAGGTATGAGGGAGCAAACGTAGTTACTGAGTGTGGTGTGTCATTATATTCTTTGACACAATCATGGGCAATTGAAGTCCATGCCCTGTTTTTTCTGTTAAAGTTAACGTCATTAATGCGGCACCTAATTCTATTTACAAGAGTTTGGTTGACTCGTTCGTTCATACCATTTGAAGATGGAGAATCTACAGCCGTGAATACGTGAGTTATGTTTTCTTTCTGTAGGTAATCTTCAAAATTTTGGGAGCTCAAGGCACCGTATTGATCAGTTAATAGGGTTTTAATATCGTTATTTTTGTTCACAGAGTTAATAAGCTTAATGAAATCCGGGGCAGATTGCCCAGCAGAAGTAGAAATGTACACGTATCTTGTAAAATGATCAAGAAGAATGTGCATGTATCGCTTAGTTGAGCGTCGACTCCCAAAACCGCCAACTGTATCTAGAGACATTATTTCGAACGGTTTTGTGGCTGGACCCAACAAACCAATTTCTCCTAAGGTACGTGGTTTTCTGCTCTTATTTTTAATGCAAATTTTGCATTTAGAACAATAATCCAGCATAATTTTGTTCATTTTTTTGAAAAAGTAATATTCCCTAATTATTTTTGAGAGGTGTTTTGAGCCTATATGACCTAACTCTTCATGTACTTTTTTAATCAGAGTTTTTCCAAATTCTTGACTCAGAACAATTTTCTGCTTCCCTTTTATTTTCCTTGTGATTATCAAATCTCTTACTTCATCGTGTTTATTTTTTTTAAAGTTCTTCTGACTTTCTAATATTTCGTTAGTACTTATATTGTTTATTATTTCCTCTATTTCAGGGGCACTATCCAGCACAGGATTGCGAGACAAACAGTCCGCTTCGGAGTTTAGAGCGCCGGTTTGGTAAATTATTTTAAAATCGTATTGTAGCAATTCGTTCGATATGTTACCTAACTCCTCGTCGGTTCTAGCTTTTAGATTGAGGTGTTCAAGAGGCTTGTGGTCGGTAATAATTGTAAAACTATTTCCTAACAGCCAATACTTCCAGTACTTGACTGCTTCCCAAACTGCATACAATTCTATGTAGATAGCCTTCTTTTTTTGTTGAGCATTATTCAATTTTTTTGAAAAATAGGCAACGGGTTTCTCATCCCCATTTTCTTGAACTTGTTTGAGAACTGCTCCTATCCCTATACCACTTGCATCAGTATAGATCCTGATGGGAAGGTTCCTATCAAATATGGCTAGAATCGGCGATGAAGTTAGGTATGTTTTTATTTTTTCAAATGTTTTTTGACAATTATCATCCCATAAGAAGGGCGAATCTTTTCGTAATATTTTATGAAAGCATTCCAACGTCTGAGATGCATTTTTGATAAACTTGTGATAAAAGTTAATCTTACCTAAAAATTGCCTGACATTCTTTTTTGACTTAGGTGTTGGGAATTTTTTAATTGAGATCAGGTTATCATTTAAGGGTCGAACTTCATTTTCGCTTATGATGTGGCCTAGGTATTTTACAGAACGATTTGCAAAGTTACATTTGGTAAATTTGAGTTTCCACCCGACGCTCTTTATAGCTTCAATTAATTGTATAATATGAGTCAGGTGTTCGTCGAAGGATTTAGAAAAAATTAGAATGTCATCAATATAAACTGTGCAAAATTCTTCTAATTTAAATTTACGAGCAATCCCGGTTATGATGCGTTGGAAAATTGCCGGGCTGTTTTTCAGACCAAACGGCATATTAGACCACTGGTAGTGACCATGTTGCGTCACAAAGCCAGTTTTGTGTCTGTCTTCAATTTTAATCGGGATTGACCAAAAAGCTGAATTAATGTTTATGGCGGTGAACCAACAACATCCCCTTGTTCGGCTAATAAGATCGTCGATCAGAGGGAATGGTTGGCTCTCCGGCACTAACAACTTATTAAGCTCGCGAAAATCAATGCACATGCGTACTTTTTCTTTTTTACCATCTTCACCAGTTTTCTTGTAAGCCATTGTTACAGGGCTGGCAAATGGCGAGCAAGAAGGCTCAATCATGCCATGATGGAGCAATTCTGAAACCTGTGACTCAATTTCCTTCTGGTCAGCGAACGAACACCTGTATGGCTTCTTGGCAATGTATTTATTTTCCATTAATGTAATGGATGCTTCGTATTCAGAGACATTACCTACATCGTACTGATCTCTAGCAAAAATAAAACCGTATTTATCTATTATGTTTTTTATTCGATTTTGTTTCTCCCTATCTAAATGAGACGTTTTTGCTTCAAATAACTGAATCGGTATATTTTCATTCCAATTAATCAATGTTGCAAGTTCTTTATCGTTATTATTATTCAAATTCCTAGTTTTCAATGGCGTTTGTGTGATGTGACCTGTATAGTCGCAGTTAAGACGGAATTTTTGTATTGCGTCTCGCCCTAATAGTATATCATCCCTAAAGTTTTCATTCTCAATAATATTAGTTTTCAACTTATCCTCTATATCATATATTTTTAATTTCAACTCAGTAGATTCTTTAATTGTGCCCTTACCACTCATTGTAAGATATTCTTTATTTTCGGGAATTGTTTTTTTATTTTTGAGATTATCAAAAATATTTTTTTTTATTGCCGAAACATTGGAACCTGGGTCATACAATCCTGTTTTTTCCTTCCCTTCAATACCTACTGGTATCTTAATGAGTGTGGGCCTTATTCGTTTTTTTGTTCCTTTTCCAGAATTTCCGTCACTTCTGTTGAGTTTATTTTGAAAGGACGCTCTTTGCGTTCTTCATTTTTATTATTATTATTACTGTTATTTCTTTTGCGGTCTTCGTCTGCTTTTTTAATGCGACACTCATTTTCAAGGTGAATACGTCTCATTCCTTTTTTTAGGCAGTATCCACACGGTTCTGTTGCGTAGTTAGGCCAACGTGAGGAGTTTTGTTTCGAACTATTATTATTATTATTATTCTTTTTTGTATTAGTATTTTCAAACTGATTCAGTTTTTGAAGTAATTTCCCTACTGTGTTTATCTCTCCCCTATCTAACCTAGCCCTGGCCCATTGTGGTAGACCATGTACTATTAAATTTAACTTAATGCTATCGGGCGTTAACGGTTCCACCTCTACAACTAATCTTAATTTTTTTAGTGCATAATCTGATAACGAACCAGACAAATACGCGTAGCTATAAGCATACATAACATCGCTCCAACCTTTATTTTCGAATGTTTCTGCGAAGGAACTTCTCCAAAATTCCCAATCGGTGGACATGGTTGTGATGCGAGTCGCTGTATACCAGTTTTCAGCAGATCCTTCGAGAAATAACCTGAGTGCTTCATGATAACGGTCAGTGGGCACTTGTATTCGTCCGCATTCGTGTTCAAACAACTTAATCCAGATGCGAGGATTCGGAGATTTGCCGTTAAATTTATCCAAAACTACATCCTTAATTATTGTTTGTAGTGGTTTTGGATGTTGCTCTTGTGTGGTTGCTGCAGCTGGTTGGATTGAAGCAACGGATCTAGTAGGAGATGGTGGTTCGTAGTCGAAGTCTTTTGGTAAAAACGGTATTGTTTCTAAGATGTCCTGACCCCAGGTGGGATTTCCAGTAGAGTCGAAGTAAGATTCAAGCTGATCTTGGGTAAGATTGATGGCTACTGTTCTACGTTGACCACGTTTTTTAATAGCATTTTTTACTTTTTTTATAGCTTCATTACCTGCGAGGATAGGATGTGCTGCAAGGGCTGATGTATCTTTTGGAAACAAGTACCATTCATCTTCCTCAGGTAGTTGCATAGCTCGAACAGTGACAATATTGCTTTTTGCATCAGCACTACTTGAATCCTGGACGATCACAAACTTCACTTTTGTAATAGCGGTCGACATTTTTGCACTTTTTTTTTTTTTGGCACAATAAAAAGTTTAAACAATATGAAAAAAGTATTTTTTTTTTTTTTTTTTTTTTTTTTTTTTTTGAAAAAATTTTTAAACTTCACGGATTCTTAATTCGCGAAAATTTAGGATTTATAAGTCCCGTATCGAGCACAAATAATTAGCGCAGATTTCGAACAGAATAAGGATGCTTTATTGTACAAAAGAATCCTAAATTAAAGTACGATAATCCGCGGACAAATATACAATATACTGGAGCGCAACGCTCTTAAAGATATGACAAAATCAAGAAACATTAACTATTAACTCGTCATTTAAACATTCGTGACGAGAAAGAGAAAAGAAAAAGAAAAAGAAAAAGAATTTAAATCGACGGCAGGCAACAGCGGTTATCGTAGTACAGGTATAGAATGGTTCGTATGCGTATTCAGCCAGGCCAGTTTAGATAGGGAGAGATTATATCGGCGAAGCTTTATAAAGATTGGCGGACAATTCAGAGAATACGTACGTCAATCTTACATATATAATACTGTATTCACGGACTAGTCAAATAAATGGTTCGAAAATGAAATGAAGGAGAGGGAAGAAAACAAAGGGGGAGAATGAGGGAAGAATGAGAGCCATTTTATGGGAAGGAGTTTGTTACTCTTAGCAAGTTGTTTGTCCCAAGGAAAGTTTCAACCTTTAATGGAAGTCTGTAGCTTCCCTGAGTGAAAACTTCTACATTTTCCTCTAAGTACATCACTCACTTCTTCATTGTTGGTAAACTAAAGAACAGAAAGAGAAAAAGGAGAAAAATATAAAAAAACTCTAACGCAGAAAGAAGCAGCTCCGTTAGAAAAAGTAGGTTTTCAAAAAATGTAAAAGTAGGTAGTTACTAAAAAGTTACTGATAGATCATAATAAATAGTTGGTTCCGAATTACGTTCCTATTGGTCCAAAATTATGCATTTTATTGACGAAATAAAAACGAAAATAGTGTTATCAGAGGAACCATGCGACCGATCCCATTAAAATTTATATAGCAAGTTGTAATATTTGTTTCGAATTTCGTAGCTATCGATCGAAAATTGATAATTTTATAGCCAAAACAAAAACGAAAATAGCTATACCGGAAGTACCATACAGCTGATTCACACCAAAAATTTAAAGCAGGTCATAATATATCGTAATAAATGTATGTTTTAAAAAATTTCACAGCTATTGGTCGAAAATTAAAAATTTTATAGGCAAAACAAAAAACAAAAAATGCCATATTGGAAGATTTAAAATTTAAAAAATTATAAAGGGAAATCTGAAAATTTTCAGTTTAGGAATTTTAACGTTTTCAGTTTTGAATTTTTGATTTTCTCCCCACAACCAAAAAAAATACCTTCGTTATGTTACCGTTGTCGATTAAAATCTTTACTGAATGACAATAATGATCCATGTGGCCTTAAATTTTCTGAAATCATTAGTCATGTAAAGACAACTATTAAATACAGCTGTTTCATTTAACCTCTGCCTAAAGTCTTTTTTCAAGCTTATTTCTACATTTTAAAAGCAAGAAATACAATAAATTCGTAGAAATTATCACGTATTAACAATAATAAACTACAAATACATCCACAAATATATTTATACGGGCATATCTTTTGAAGAAATAATACGGTTAAAAAACTGAAATCTCTTTGAATTACAGAATGGTTTCTTATACTCGGTTAAGAAAACTTAAAAAATAAGTCAGATATTTGGTGATATTTTAAGGTATTATTGTCTGGCAGATCTGTCAGACAGGTACTTCAGCTTATATAGTTTTATATTATATATATTCCATTCTCTTGTTCCCACAGTACAGGACGCAATTTTTGTCCGATAATCACAAAATTTGGTTCAAACATTTGCACTAAGCGAAGGACCACACCTATTGATTCTGGTGCAGATCGGTGGGATGGTACTTTCTGTACCACCATTTTTGTTTTTATTTTATGTGTAAAATGCTCAATTTCGCACCAATAGTCACAAAATTCGGAATAAATAGTTATTATAATTTACTGTAGTATACTATCAATTTTGGCATGATCGGCCGTACAGTACTTCCGGTACCGCTATTTCTGTTTTCATATTGGTCATAAAATGCGGAATTTCGGAATAATATGTACGAAATTTAAAATAAAAATTTTTTATAATTTATTGTAGCATGTTATACCATATTCACTTTAAGAACGAAATGATGTCACACACAGTATATAAGTAAAGGGGCATAAGAAAAACAATAATTCACAATTATTTGGCCGAGTAAGTTATAAATTTTCAATTCAATGATGGCATAGATTACGCTCAGCTGTGCTAATACGCGTAATTTTCTGACTAAAGTCAGGTTCTCCTTATAGTGAATAGGGTATACTAATTTTGTTGCGGATCGACTGGACTGTACTTCCGGTACAATTCTTTTTTCCTTTGTTTTTTCTTCTTAAATTTGCATAAACTTTTTTTTTTTTATAAAAATTATCCACCTATTTATATTTTTGGTTTTCTCATTTCATAACTTTATTGTATTACTTGGATTTTGTTTGAAATTTTACGAATATTTATCATTCTTTATCAGCTTAATTAATTTTTAATTTTAAGAAATAATTCTTTTGAATTTCACATTGTCTGATTTTTTGTCAGATGCTTACAAATTTCGTACAATCATAACACCATTTACGCATATGAACTTAAAGTCAATTAATTTGACCATCCAATTTCATAATTCTTTTTTCTCAAAAACATATTTTTTCTAGCGAGGCTTACTGTGCTAAAGTTTTTTGAATTTTTCTACTTTACGGAACCAAAACTGCACGAAAACTGTAAAGAACTGAAGATTAATTATTTTAACCGAAATTGTCAAAAACTAAACATTCAAATGCACCCAGCACTTTTGTTTGTCATCTGATACACTGTTATTACAACTATTCTCCACAGCAAATAGTGGCGCGAGTTGGTAAAATTTATTAGGAGGTGGGCTGAAGATAAAATGTGAAAATGTCAAGGTTTGCAATAAACATAGATATTGAGTTTTTAATTATTTAATATAAAATAAATTAATACTCGAATTTACGAAATTATTGGGGGATAGGATTCCTCCAGGAATATTGTTGAGGGCTCAAATTTACCAAAAAAACAAAATCGACTCTTGAGAAAGCAAATGCAAAAATAACAGCATTCAAAATCATTAAATTTTACTGCCTGGAATAAGAACGCGGGCAATGGCGTACCACAATTTTTTCCAACTGTTACAAAGGTAGCTCTGCACAATGGTCAAAAAAACAAACTAATTATACTTTCACCACCCTACAACAAAAGTTTCTTGCGCCAACTAAGCCAAAATATCATTACCATTTGTTATATAATATAGGGTTCTGATAACTGAATATTTGGGAAGTTCCTTGTGGTGTAATAGGATAAGGTATGGCTTAGAAGCAGGATGTGCCATGTTCAAACCCCCGCACCAGTTGAAATTTTTATGTAATTTTTTGGGGGATAATTGTTGTACCTTTGATAGTAGATGTAAACATTCAATATTACACACACACACACACACAAAATCCGATCATATAAGAACATGACAGATAACCCAATGATATTTTGGTAGAGATAGCACGAGGCGCTTGTCCTACAACAGATAAATTCGCTATTATCCGTTTTCTTTTTTTATCTCATCTTATCGCTTCATTATTAAATAAAATGATCGAATCTTTTTTTTTGTTACAACAAAATGCCACTCCTACCAGATGGCTTTGGGTGAAATTTTGGATTTAAGAGGGTGCCTATCTCGTTGAATCTTTTGTAACATTTTATTTTGCAAACTCAACCGTAAAAGCTGTAGATAAGCTCAAAAGTTTTGATGATATCATATATAATTGAGCATCTGATAATCATAGGATTAAAAAGTCGCATTTTTTCCCCAAAGTTTTTTGCAAAATTCACATTTTTAGTAATTTTTGATGCAAACTTCGAGTGAAATTGACAGAAATTTAGCAAATGTAAAAAATCGCATACCTACAAACGGATCAAAAAGAATGGTCGATCTTACTCGAATTTACAAGTAATTTTAGGAAAATTTGGAGAAAATCAATAATTTTTGTAATTTTTTGCCAAAAACGTCATTAAATGATGCCAAAAAATTGACACAAAACTCGTTAAAAGCAGCAGAATATCGAAGAGTTATGTAATATTCGAACAAAATCTTAGTTTGTTTCACTTCAGAGCATCAGACTGAGTCGTCCATATAAAAAAAACCGTACACAATCGGCGGAATCCCAAAGTTTGAAAAATGGAGTAGGATTGCCGTCCTTCTCAACTTTAACGCAGACGTAACGTTTTAAATTCGAAAATGTTACAAAAAAATTTAACCAAAACCTTAAAAAGCGGAAATATTTTATGTCATCTCGATTCGCGCTCACAGTAAAGGCATACCTCCCCAATTGCTCATTTTCGTTTTCATGTTTTTCCACAATCTACACGCAGCAGCAATAATACACCATCCAATGGCTCGGTCCACCTAACGCATTCATTATCATCCGACTAGGGATAGAAAAAATCTGAATTTTTCCAAATTTTTCCAATAAAAATAGGTAGGCTATAGGTAGCCTACAACATCGACGGGTTACTTGAAGAAAGATTTTTTGAAAAACACAAAGATACTAGTTGACGATAGTTTGGGCCGCGCAAAACGAAGAAGAAGAAACTGGTGGTAGGCCTTGGACTAAGCGTGCCAAGAAAATAATTTGGAAACTGGACGACCGGAGTCGACTTACCCGAGATGCGCAGTTCGTACGTGCGATTCGATGGAGTCGCAAGTCGTGGTTATAACTCCGCAGCCAGGCCAGGTGCACTGGAATAGCGTACGATTCATCTGGAACATTGGAATTGAAACGAAACAATAATTAGAATCGTCGCTACGGAATCTGGCGAATGTTTCACGTCAGCGGGCTTTCGTTAAAACATTATCCGAAACCTCCAATCGTAATATGACGCAAAACATCTCATCTACTTATTCGCTAAATGCGATAGAATTAAGTGATTCTGATTTCCTACTCCACGACCAACTTTCTTCGAATCAAAAGTGGTTTTATTATTACGTTCGATCAAAGCTGCGTACCCGGTCTTTTTCACAATATCGGATTGTCGCGACATCCTTTATCTCAATTTCAATTACCAACACGAAGTATAAAAGAAATTTAAACTTGCGGATTTACCGCGAGCTTCGCACAAAATAAAGTCCTATTTACGGGCAACAATTCGGTACCTAAATTTTCGACTTACTAATTTTCATCCTCGAAAATTCAAATTAGTAAAGTCACTTTCCAGAAATTGTTTATATTTGATACAGCATCGTACATTACAAGAGTCGAAGATGTTCCTCTTTCCGTTAATTTACAAACTGTAAATGATGAAAGAGAAAATGCACAATTCTTCAACAGTACCACTCTGATTATACGTGGTGATGGTGTAAGTTACGTATCGATGGTCTCATATCTACGTAGGATGAGCGACTTTTCACGAAAAATGAGTCGGAAGCATTCGCTGATGCATCGAGGAAGCGATAACTCGATAAGCTGTCAGCCGGCCTTGAAAAAAGTCGATTTTATTATTACTTCAGCCTCTGAAGCACGTAAAGTTGACTCATTCTCAAGGTAGGCTGACAGCTTATCCCTTCCTCTACATATCTACGCGTCTAACACATTCTTGGTGAAAAGCCACTTAGCCTAAGCGTGCGTGAAACTATCGGTATAGACTGCATTTACAGTTTTTTGATACGTACCTACCTAATAACGACACAACAAAACAAATTTTCATCATCATTATGAACCCGACATTATCTTCCAGTTGAATATTTAGTCCGTCATTCTACTGAATCGTCTCCTCTCCTTATACCTATTTCACGCGTACCGAGTTACCCAAAAAAGCCTACAGGCTATAT
Source organism: Ericerus pela (assembly GCA_011428145.1). Taxonomy (NCBI): domain Eukaryota; kingdom Metazoa; phylum Arthropoda; class Insecta; order Hemiptera; family Coccidae; genus Ericerus; species Ericerus pela. Next base: position 1,541,333 of record WOFM01000169.1, read on the forward strand.
TTCCGATAAAAAAGCGAATAAGAGGCTCGTTGCGTTTATTCACGATGGAGACGAGGTGATGTGTACCTAACGCTTCGTTTCTCCGATACATACCTACAGATAGATAGCACTGATATCTACGCAAAGGAGGCACAAAGTATACGAAAGACGTTTACGAAAGGTCCCCGAAAAGTTAAGGGTGCTAGGAAATCAGAATAGTCGGGGGACACCATCACCATTCTGATCATAATACTCTCTTGCAGTAAACAGAAATCGATTATCTAAACATCCAGCGAACTATTTTATGTCATCAAAGTTTGGACTCGATGTGGGCACACTAGCATGCAAAAAAAAAATATACAGATTTATTAACGTGGAGGGGGGAAATAAAAAAACTCTAACGCAGCAACGCTTCGCTTTTCCTCGATATTTATATCTATAGTTATCGATATATCTATATTTCATTGCTAGTTTCAGGTTAAGAAATTAAAAAAACTGCCATATCTTTAACAAAAATATCGATCTATCGATGTTTCATCTCTAAAAACCGTTTTTCCATAGATTTTTTGTTTCCAGTTTTCTCGAGAACTACTAATCCGATGAGCACCAAACTTCTTTAGGACCTGCCCCCATATAATTGCTATCTTTCGTAAAAATTTCAGACCTATCTGTTGGGGAGTTTTCTCAAAACCGTGAACACAGAATTTTTTCCACAAATTTTTCTTCTCCAGTTTTCTCGAAAACTACCGAATTAATAGGCACCAAACTTCTAAGACACTTGCACCAACTTGAGGAAAGTTTATTGTGAAAATTTCAGTCCGATCCGTTTTGTCGTTTAGTCGTTTTCTCAGAATCCCGTAAAAACTTCCAGTTTTCTCGGAAACTAATAAACCGATAGGCAAAAAACTTGTTTCACATCGGCTCCAATATGAGAATTATCTCTCGTAAAAATTTCAGCCCTATTCATCCAGTAGTTTTTTCAAAACGGTCAATGCAAACTGTTTGGCGACACATGCATAAACGAATGAAAAAAAATCAGGAAAAATGGAAAAATGGTACCAATCGTTTTCTTTTCTCGGGCAACGGATAATTTTCATCGTCCCCAACCGCTAACCTTTCGATAGGTGAATTTTAATACGTCGTTTGTAAACGAAGTGTGTAAAAATAGGATCGTCGGTTAATACAAATAAAGATAGTACACTGCAGTAATGCCGAGGAAAAACGAGCAGGTAGGTACGTGCTCCGCCGCTTCTTCGACCAAATACTGGCACAGTTGCACCCAATGAAGGAAGAGCGATCGAGCCGAGCGGATCATTTTGGCTGCGACCTCGCCGTACTCGGCAACACGGCAACACGGCAACACGGCAACACGGCAACACGGCAACAGGCCCCGCTGATGATCGGCACAAGTAACTTGGTGTAGGCAATACGCGAGTAGGTATCTGCAAAACCTTTCCCTCCCTCTCTAATGGTGTTACGCCCTTTTTCACACCTCCAAGCAAAGGTCGCCTCGGGCGGAAATGAGGAGCGCGGCAACGCAGATCAACAGTGGGCACTCGACGCGCAAGAGTGGCACCTGAAAACGGGTCGCAGACGCACGCCTCTTTAGGGGTGAATTCGCGACGATTTTCACGAAACTCGAAAAAGCGAAAAGCGGCGACCGCGAGTCCCAGTGACCTACTTTTTGCCGTTACGCTTGAAATCTTCTTTCCTCTTTCACGACCCTCTCTCGCCCACCTTTAGCGTTGGCCCAATTTCTACACTTATCTCTCGGTAGGTGAACGAGACCCGGCAATAACTCGTTTTTTCCAGCTTTTCGCGCCATTCCATAAAGCGTCGACGTATCGTAACCGGGACTTTGTCAATAAGCGAGTAAGTAGGTACATTTTTGAAAGACCAGCAGCGTCGTCTTGCGCCTTTTCCGCATTTCTGGACCGAACCAGCATCTTGAAACGAAAAATTCGACGAGACAGTCTCTTCTCCAACGAGGCCTATCGGCTTCGGTTCGAAGGAAACGAATGAAACATTTTTTGAAAAACTGCAACACGTTACAAAACGCACTCTTCAAAAGTCGGTAACTCCTTCGCACAACAAGGCCAACGTCTGGGTCAAGTAAACGCCAACAGTGATAATAAAAAAACAAAACGAAATCACCGGAATGTCAGCTTGGCTTTGAAATAATCATTTATAAGACAGAACCAAGGCGACGCCAAAACTTCCTTCGAATTTGCGACTCTTATCTCGAATTTCGCATAGTTTTATAAAAATATTTATTTATCACTTATTTTGATCGTTTCAAACGAATGACATCCCCCCACCACTCTTCCCCTTTTTCATTCGATGTGGAAAATAGGTCGTCGAGAAAAGGGAGATTTTCGCTATTTAAGGGACAAACGCTAATTTGAAAACCACAAATAGTCTACAGACTAATTTTCACTTTCTCAAACCGTGATGAACATTTTTGAGAAAATAATCGCCTATATACTTACGTATTATTAGGCGAAAAACTCGACTACAGACGTAGAAAAGCAAAACTAAGCGAAACGATTTCAAAGTATAAGAATTTCTATCATTAGAACCACACATTGATAGACTACGATTCACTAAAAATGCAAAATACGTAAATGTGAAATCCAGAAGAATAGAGGAACGACGAAAAATCCGAAAAAATGAAAAAGACCCCACCCAGCTTTCCAATGCACAAAAATATCAAAGCTGACTAAGAAAAAAATTCAAAAAATAATTATTTGACTGTAGATTCGAACCTACAACTCCGGCATCCCACCACTCACTTAACCACTGAACCACAGTGGCAGATGTTCAATTTGGTGTCACAGACATACAATCATTTCTCATTTATGTTTTAATCTAATGATTTATGACGTCATTGTGCCAAACAAATTTTGCTGTCCATTCGCTTTCCTAGCAATAGGCGTTCTTTGGCATCAATGCCGCCAAACAAAAAAAAAAAACACCATTTTGAGAGCTGCATTGCACAAAATTGATTTTTTAGACAAGATTTGGAATTTTAGTTCGTTTTCCAACAACATCTCCTAGTAAATTATCAATACTAAGTGAGTACGGTCGTATTTGTGAGGTTTTTTTCCTTTTTTTTTTTTTTGCAAAAATTTATTCCTCTCTTCCTCGACGGAAACTAGGGGTATTATGGTTTCGAATTAACCACCCGCGGTCGGATGCGTTCTAAACAGCAACTTCAGCTTGAAAATCACTTGATGTGAAAACGGGTGGGCAGAGCAGCAAGTTTAAAGGAGAGCACTTGAAGAATTGCAACGAAGATACGGCGAGCGCCGCATAGCGGTCAAATTCTTGGCCATGCGAAGCCTTCTTAAAAGGTCGCAGAATATTCGAAACGGCAGTCATCGTCACATTTCCAACTCAAGATAGCCATTTGTTCGGTTTGCTTAAATCAGTGTTGCTGCGTGGGCTTCGAAAATTCATTTTAGTTTAAGAACTGGTGATGAGTAATATCAATAGTTTTGTGGACTGATATAGTTTCACTATCGCAATACTATCGATAGTTTTTTGATGGTTTTTCAAACTTTAATGTTTTATAAAATTTAATGACCAAATTCATTGCAATTTGATGGTTATTGGCTTAAAATTTACAATTCTCCTCACTTCTTTTAACAACCAATCATAGTAGACTTTATCCTAGTATTCTGTACACTCTATATCTTGAAGGATATTAATATGATTGCGTATAAGGACATAATTTTTGAATCTGTTGTATAATTCTTTTTGTAACTTGTTTAACCATACTTCCTTGTAATGAGTTAACTTGAAATATTACACTGTAGCATGTAACTTAATTGGGTTCAAATTATTTGAAAGTCTCTTTAAACAAAATAAATTGAGGTCCACGAAGAATGAATTTGTTGCACCATTTGGCTACGATAACATTTAGTAAATTGGCCAAGCTTTTGTAACTGTTTGCCAGATGGATTCGCCGTTTATTCATTGAGGTACCATATATGGGGCAAATCTGGGGATAAATCCCCACAGCTAATAATAAAAAATATTTTTTCCCAGATCATTTATATTAAATGAACGAATAAATATAATTATCAACAGGAATTTTGTAGATAAAATTAAGATTAAAAATTTTCCTCTCTTAGGATGCCAGGATATTTTGATGGGGAAAGTGGTACCAGTTTTTGTTTTACATGCGTCCTCATATCATATTTAATACTCCGTGAGACAACCTAATAACCTCCATACCTGACAAGTAACGCGTTATTGACACTTATACCTATCAGAGCCAGTTTTAAGAGGGGGATTTGGGATATAATATCTTCAGTGCCAAAAAAAATAAAGGTCAATTTAAAACACAATCATTCGGTTTTTCAAATTTTGTTTCTATGAAATATATAAAGAATTGGAAATTCCATCTGGAAAAATTCGTGAATATTATAAAATGTGATTCAATACCCCCCCACCACCAAGAAGAAATCCTGAACCTAGTATCCTGATATCCATTACAAATAAAATTGTAACTATTCTTAGGTCTTGCTCATCTTTTCAATGATACCCCACAACCTACGTAACTTATCCACCTCTATATTAAGGCTCTTTGCTAGCAAGTATACGCACGAGGGTAATATGAGATGAATTACTATTTTCTGTTATTATATATATATATATATATATATTAATAATAAACAATATAAAATTCCTGAAAAAAAATGAATAACACAAGACGGCGGCTCATCTCTTATCATCCTCACGCACATATCTGTTATTAAAGAGTCTTACCTATACATATGTACATTATATGGTTAGGTACTTACATCTAACTTTGGGTACCCATACCCGTACATTCCCCAAAGACATACAGCTAAAGAGATACCCAATACTCAATCAAAAACTTGTCAAAATCAGAACCTTGATAAATCGTTTCGAATTCCAATATTTGTTAATGCACATGTGTAGTAGCGTGATTGTGTATGTGTATTGGTTTGGCTCTTTACTACTAGGTATACGCATGTGGGGGATAATAGATGAACCACCATTTGTGCTATATGTATTGTACATATATAGTGATAATAAAAAATTGTAAAATTAACGAAAACACGAAAAACACAATATGGCAACTCATTTCCCATAATCATCATACGCATACCAGGTAGTGAAGAGCCTTAGCGTTGTTACGGAGATGTCTATTTTCACAACAAAATAAACGCAGCTTTGGATGCCCAGAACCTACAACTTGGTGGATTGTTTCTTTTCCATTTTTCGCGTGTTTTTGAATCACAACGTATACGGAAGAGTGGACATCTCTTTAGCTGTATACGTCTCTGATGTTCCCAAACTCATCGCAACCGTTTTCAGGTTAAAGCAAACACACATGAAAACCAATTGAACCAGTGTCTCTGGAAATTCTATTTCCCCGCGGACTACCTTTTATTGGTCTTAATTTTTTGATTAAAAATAAAAATTGGCCGACCTACTGTGGTCGAGGTCGACATAGGCAATTTTTTACGGGATTTTGTACGATTCTCTTTTCGAAATTCAAACGTCGTAGTTCGCTCATTGGCGTAAAATAATTATGCGTTTATATAGGAACGTTATAGGTAGGTAGGTAGGTAGGTAGGTATAGGTATCAACCTACAGGTTCCTAATATCTATCGACATATTTGATTCGATGCGAGAATACGCGTTCAATATTATTCGTACACAACGAGCATATGAATATTAATACTGGAGGCACAATTCGTTCGTTTTCAACGAGGTCGCTTTTCCCACTCCATCAAAACTAAACGTCCCATTTAAAATACACGCGAAATATGCGTTTTTATCCGAATTTTTGGCCATAATTCTCTTATTTAATGAGACAGCTACTTTTTTTGTAATAAATGAAATTTTAGAGGAGGTTTCAAAAAATAAAATGAGCCCGAAAACGAGAAGTTAAAACCCTTTTAAAACCCGAGAAAATTTAAAAAGATGATGAAATCGTGCATCGAATTGGTTTAATTTTATGTTATCAGTACCTAAACTTAAACCTAAAGAAAACTAATTACAACTACTCGTTTGCATTAATTCGCTGTTTTTGAGTCTTATCATCTGTGGCCTTAATTTGTAGGCCTCCTGTTGGGACGGAACGATCAAGTAAATTGTCAACCCTAGTCTCCGTTCTCACGTTCGGTTCTTTTTTCTTTTACTCGTAAAGGAGAGTGAAAAAACTGGGAACGGGGCTAAGGCTAGAAGAGTTCATACGCTCTCAACTCTTTTATAAAAATAGAACCTCTGGCCAACCAGAAAACCATTTAAGGCGTGCTCGAAACGCGATGGAACACAATGTTTTTCAAACTGTGCCGATTTTTCGTGAAAATCGTTTCGCAAATTTTCACCACTTCGAGCCGAAATAAACTCGCGATTCGTCGACGAAAGAAAATGAGTTATAAAATTGGCGACATATCGTGAAACGACTCGCAATCAAGCGTACAAATAATTGTCGCCCTAAAATAATTATAGGATAAGTCTAGTTTGGATGGCAAAATAATAAATTTCTCGTAATTTCGTTCCGACGAGTTCGCTGCGAAAAGAGAAAAAGCGTTTCACTTGGAGCGACAGCTGCCTCGAACACGTAAAAGTTATCTACTACAGCAACTTTGCGTAGGTACTTGGCGCTGGCGTACTTCAAAAAGTTGAACGTTTGGCTGCGCGGCCGTAACAGGGGTGCACGGACACACGGTGTAGAGGCTCGGAGACTCGCAAACGTACGTTGAGAACGCAGGTTGCACGGCGACTGAGGGTAGGACCTCGGATGGGGCACAAGTCGACAACCGACGCCGAGTCTCGACACTCCCGGTTGATCGGCTCGAAAATTTTACCAACCGTCCGAGCTGGGTCAACTTTTGCGCGGTGGATGACTATCGAATTCTGTCGAGGTCGGACGTACCTAGTCGTTTTGATTAGCGATATTGGATCGAAAACGGACGAATCACGTCCAACCTGCCCCCACCGCAGAGTAAAGGATGAAAATTCCATCGATTTCGAAAGGACGGAACGGTCACACGTACGTCTACGTACAGAGACAGTGGTAAACTATAGTTCCAACACTGTAATTAGTAACTATTTTTAGTACGTGTGGATAGGATTAGCCGGTTTATCCGTAGGATATTATACATCCACGCCAAGGTGAACGGAACACGTCGCTTTGTTCGGAATGAGATTCACATTCACATTCACATTCACATTCGTTCGTCAAAATTCGCACGCGTGGCGCGAAAATATTATTTTTTACATCCGCCGCGATAACAGAGAATAGCCATATCGGCCGACTATACGCATACACCACTTGAGCAGGTCAATACATCGAAGTTATTATTTTTTATCCGAGAATCACCGGATGCAGGGGCATGGATTCAGGGGGGAGTCGTGTTGCACCCCTCCCGAATGCCAGAAAATTCGGTAAACTAGTCGGCAAACCTTATAAAATTTATAATTGTTAGTCGTTAAAAACCCTACTATCTAAGGCAGGTACGTCATCCTGTAAAACACAAAAAAAAACAATTTTTTTTTTAAATTTTTCTATCACTTTACTTGCGAAATTGTTTTCTCAGTTTACAAGCCCCCTCGCCCCACTCCCATCCCCCCTAAGCATATGCGGCACTAAATACCAATATTGAAAAGTCGAAAATTTCCGTCGGTACCTATGTGACCCAACATTCGGCATTGTTACCTGGTGCATGCCCTATGCGGCCTGCCCGCTCCCAAAAAAAATAGATATCTTCTTTCAGTAGGGGTAGGTACGCTACTTAGTGCAGCCGCCGACCATCACCACATGTAAAAAAAGTGGTCGATGTCACACTTTAGCGAGCTTACTGACGGCACTTTAACCGCTAACGATGGGTCGCTGGAGGAGACGACCTACGTAATAGTTGACAGCTTTACTCGACTCACATGGAGCAAATTTCGACGAGGCCGTATAGCGAGGCGCTGTAAGGTTAAAATGTTTGGTGTAGGCGGTCGAAGGGAGCGGAAGTGGGCGGCGGAAAGGGGTAAAGGGGAAAAGGACCATACCAAACGACAAGGAGACTGTCATCGAACGAGAGACGACGCCGCTGGTTGCAAGTAGTTGCGACTGCGTCTGCGCAACGGCGGAACACGCGCGGTGATGCCGCCAACGCGATAATTTCCGCCCCCCTAATTTTTGGTACGCGACGACGCGACTAAACGTTCGTATGCGAACGAATCGATGCGAGCCGAGCGGCCGAATAAACCAAATTCTTACTCAGGTGCCGCCACGCTGGCTTCTCGCACCATCACAATCAGATCTCAAACCGTGTGTTGGAAAACGATCGGCAGGTACCAACGTGCCTGCGTGCCTGCGTGCCTGTATGCGTAGCCGACGAAATCAACTTTCAGTGTCGTAAAACAAAAAAAGCGTTTTTCTGCGCAATATGTCGCATTAGGGTGGTAGAAGAGTACACAGCTGGGGTCGCAGCAGCGACGTTCCGCAAACTCGTAACCATCAGCCCAGCCTTCCGCAACAACCGAGGCGAGCGTCGATGCGTTTCGTTATTCAGCGAGAAACGCGCACAACGAAAAGCGCGTACATTGTAGCCGCACCCGCACCCGCACCCGCACCCGCCCACGCAACTATATGGTCGAAAGACTCGAACGTAACCTACGAATACGCACGATCGTCGTACTTTTGCTGATTTATTTTCGCTTTCACCGCCGGGGTTTGCAATTCGCACTTTGCCAACATTGCCCACCTACCGCATACCTCCACCTATTCAGCTAACAGTACTTATAAGGTACCTATACGGTAGCCGACAAAGGAAACCCCCTCCAGTCGCGCGTTATAATTAACTGATACGGCCACACTACCAGCTGATAAGAGATGTTTCGCTCCGCGATAAGTCGACCCAATGACGGGTCAACCGCACCAACTCGCAAATCATTTGCGAGTCGCTTCCATAAAGAGTGAAAATATTTTATTATATCGTACCTACGCGGCGGCGGTGGCGGCGGCGGCGGCGGCGGCGGCGTTCGCTGATCCATTCTTTCACAAACGGGTCAAAAATATTTCCTTCGCATTATCGCATCGCATCGCATCGCATCGCATCGCATCGCATCCGAGTGTTGGATGCGACCAGCGAAACGGGTAGCGATGCGCGCAGCCTCACCAGAGGCAAACGAGTCGATTCGTTCAACCGACTTCCACGCGTCGTGACGTACTTATCGAGCCTGGAAACGTTGACTCGCAACGATGAGTCAAATTCCCCATCATTATCAACCGATAGTTGTTATTAACTGCGACAAACTCGTCTCGCGATCGAATCGAATCGTTAGACAAAGTCTGCAAATGTATCGATAACCCAACAACTTAACTACTACCAACGACGAATAGTTTAGGCTAAAAACAAATTTATAAAAGATAAACTTTTATTCGTTTTTTTTTGGCTTCAGCTTCGTGCGAAATAAACATTATTTTGTTGCGGGAGGTTGGCTGCAGTATTGGTATATTTTAAGATCGCAGTAGCGAGTACAATAAAAGCTTATAATTATACAAAAGGTTTTTTTGGCCAAAATTGGTGGTGAATAGTTGGCGTAGCGCGACCAAGATCGAGACATAGGGTAGCGGAAAGGTTTGGAGGGGGCGTGTAGTTGTAGTGGGAGAAGTACTTTCACGAAATAGAGATTTGATAGTCTATTTTTTTCGTATCGTACAATTCAAAAATCTTCAATCTTCAGCGACAGTGTCAGAGGCGAGGTTAAGAAAGGCATAAATGGATGGCCCTCTCTGCTAAAACCTGGCAAAAAGCACCATCGTAAAAGAAACCGATAACCGTCATTGTCGCTTGTTAGGGGGAAAAAAAGCAAAAAAACAAAAAAGCAAAAAAGCAAAAAAGCAAAAAAAAAAGAGATAAAATTGAAAAAACCGATGAAAATGATCCGACTAATCTTAATTTGAGAAAAAAATCGAGGAATTTTATCGTTTCTGAAGAGGGGGTTTGAAGCTGCGAGTAACCTAAGCGCTGGCCACACCAACGCTTCGCATCACGATTCACGGCCAACTCGGCGACGAAATGGCCAATGGGCTACAGAGTGAAGCGACAGAGGTACTCGTGAATTAGGCGAGGTACCGCCTACACCTACGAGATCCCACTTTTCCATTTCTTAAAATCAAGCTGCGAGTCGCTTCGATTCGCTCGTTCGGATGTATTCGCTTCGAGCAAGTTTTCAACAAAAGTAAATAAGCCCGCTGTTATACGAATTTGCGTCAACTACGAATAAGGGCCATTCCGCTGCTGCTACTGCTGCTTTATACGCGGAATTTATAATACGTGGACCAACGTCGCGGATGACCATCGACTCGCGCATCATTTTTCAATCATCGGCGGCGTTTTAAAAATGGAATTCGAGAACGCCGAAGGATCGAAGAAATGCCGCAGAAAAGGGTGGCTGTGGCACCAAGCACACGGAGAGTGGGGGCGGGATGTGGCGAACGAGTGGTTGTAAATAATTATTAAAAAAAATAATAATAATAATTTTCGATATGCGACGACGCTAAAACGAAAAAGTTGCCGCTAAAAAGGGATGTGAATGGCGAATGCGATAAGGCGGGGAGGCGTCGCGGGGATCGAAATTAAGGGTGCACCACTACGTACACGCGGTTCCGCAATTGGTACGCCTGTGAAAAGATCGCGTGCATCGTAAGGCGGAAACGAATCCAAGACTGGAAATAGATTTGCGAAAAGAAAGGAGCAGTAGAAGGTCGGGGCGAAGCGGGTGGCGAGAGGAAGGGGGAGAAGAGTAGGGGCTGAATGTAAATCGCACCACCCGAGAGAGATGACCCATTTTCGAATCTGCAGCTCGACTCGCGCGATTTACCGCACGAAGCGCATTTCGCTTTTCGTGGCCGTAGAAGAGAGGGGGGCACGGGGTGTACGTCGACACCCCGAACGTCGCCCAGTCGTGCCGCGCATCGATCCACGCTGCCGCAAACGTTGAGGTTGGCTCTCGCTACGCCACCTTCAGCCACCAGTCCACTACTTGGCGCGGCGCATGTTCGCGACCCCGCAAACGCGAACGCGTTGGCCCACATTTTAGTGTCGTGACCCCCTCGCGCGCTAGGGTAGGCGCAGCGGCGCGGCGTAAAGGAGGGTTGTTTTTCGAAAACGACGGGCAATAAAGGTCGCTGCCGCCCACTCGTCACCGCCACCAACCACCGGCCCACACTCCGTATCACCCTTCCGTCTCTTCTCCTCTTTCCCCACCCGCCTTTCTCACACAACTTTGTTCGTGGCATACGGAGGCGCGTTCACGCGGTACCGTTTACGACGCGGATGCCGCATTCGTCGCACGCGCGCCTCCCAACGATATTACGACGCAATAACGTCGCCACGTTTCCGCTTCCCGCCACCCACACTCGGCCCCCATCGAACCTCCTTCGTCGAGGTCGGGTACGCGCTGACGGATGCGGTGCGCGACAGCCGCCATCGAGTGCCGTTTTCGGCACCGAGTGCGACAAGATCGACATGGCCGACCTCGCCGACACGGCCGACACGGCCGACATGACCGACATTGCCGATCTGTGAAACGAAACTGCTGGGCGCGAAGATGAAACTTCACGCGGCGAAAGATGCGTCATTTTTCCAACGCGGCAGACGAATCGCCGACGACCTCACCGGAGCGCCTTTTACGCGGACACGAAATGGACGAAGGCAAAGGCAGAATTGAGCCGAGGAGCAACGAGTTACACGACGAAAACGTTTGTTCGGCGACTCGACTTGGAGCAGTTTTCGAGATTACCAACGAACTGGAAATGGGGCGTCTCGGCAGGTCAGCCGGCTGCCAACGATCGACTAGTCCGCTCACATTCCGGCCATCGTGAATACGTTTCAAGACGGACACAATGGCGGCGAATCGGATCGAATTCATATTTCCGAATTCAACTACGACTTTACACCATTTATAGCCTTTGATTTTGGTTCTTTGTGGGAAATGGAGGAAAATCAGCCGCCGCTACCGTTGCCGCCGCTACCGTTGCCGCCGCCATCGCCGATTGGATCATTCGACGACAATTCGTTTATACGAAATTGAATTCTCAACATGTGAGCGACGAATTCTGATATTGGTCAAACGAGCGGACGAACGGACGAACGGACGAACGGACGAACGGACGAACGAACGAGCCGAAGCAATGGCATCATCCGACACCAGCTACCTACACTACAAACTACACACTGTACAGGGTAAGGGTACACTTTACACTTGTACAGTCCAAATGTTATGTCTATGTAATCCACACACAGAGCTAAAGAGATGTCCAACGCCGGATCAAAAACACATCAAAGATAGAATGTTATAAAACGTTTCGAATTCCAGTATTTGTTATTGCGCAGGTATCGTAGCTCGATACTGCGTGTGTATTGATATAGAGATGTCTTTCTTCATTACGAAATATGAGCGGCTTTGGATGCGCAGAACATACAACTCGAATTGTTTCGGTCAGCCCTGTATATAACCACCAACCAACCACACATCAGCCATTTGCACCTCCCGTTGCGCGAGGGCATGCGACGCAATAAAATTTGCGTCACAATTTGCGAAACGCGTAAAGGCGTTGAAATACGTTTAAGGGTGAAAAGTGGAAGAATAAGAGACGGAGATGAGGGTTAAGGGTGAAATGCGTTTCTCCTGGAATCCGACCCTCGGGAAACTGCAACATTTTCATGGCCAACGGGTGGCTTTTTAGTTTTCATAGGTCGACAGTCGGCTATCGGCAATTGGGTCCAAATTCCGGGTATGGTGGTGGGTAGAGTAGATTACGTACACACTTATCAGAATAACTGCATACCCAGATGTAGCTTTCAGTGAAAAGTTGACCATAATCGAGAAGAATAAGAATTTTACAGAGAAATAATTGGTATTTTCTGACCTTCCAACTGAAATAACCCGAAAACTAATCAAAATAGAGACAACAAGTACGGAGCCTTCGAGAGAGAAGGAATTTTTTTCCAACAATTTCAACCCCCTAATGCAACGGTCTTCACTCGAGTTTTTTCCGATGATACATCGGAATGACGCAGTAGAATAACCAACAATAACCAACACTTTTAGAACGAATTTGAAAACGAACCTGCAGCTGGGTACACGACTAAATCGGACGCGTACGCACTCAACCTACTCTTCCGACACCAGCAGTCCAAGAGTTACGACGTCCATTCCGTCAACAGCCTGCAGATGGCGATCCTCTCGTCGATCGTCGATTATTTTGTTTTCATTTCGTTTGGGCACAAGCGCGACCCGAATGTCGAAGCAGCAAGCCCCGTCTTTCTTAATCATCGTTTTTGTGGCAGCTACCTACCGGTGTAGTTTGTGCCCACTTGCTGGCCACGTACCCCGCCTACCTACGCATGTTGTTAATCGAAAATTTCGAAACTCCGAGCAGAGAAAGAAAATCGCGGGCTACTAACGCGCGTCAGATTCACCGCACGTCCGCTCGTCCCCGAATATTCGCAACTCAAACGACAGAGTTTACCGCGGTGGCTTTCCTGCAGCCGGCACATCTCTACTTCGCGACGAAATAAGCTGCGGAAGGTGCGCTGTTTGCACTGAAACGAAATTTCAACACCGCCCGCCTCGACGTTACCTGCGACCTGACTGTTCCGCCACCAGTGCGTACGTTTCCGAAGCGCCAATTGTATTCTCCCTCCCTCTGCCACTATTTAGGTGGTGCCTCCCTTTTCCACCTGGCGAAGGGATAAGAGTGAAAGAAATGGCAGCCCACCGGAGCGATTCCACTACGGCAACGCTTACGTCGTTTCAGCCACTTACGCCGTTCACGTCGACTTTCACCAGACGTACAGTCGCGCGAGAATCTCGAAGAGGAACCGAACCATCGGCCGGGTCCAAGTTCGCATTAAACCGCGTCAGTGTCCGAAACGACGGAATCGTTGGTGGAATCGCCACCCAGAGAAGAGCGACCCTCCATCCTATAACGTAGGTACCGATAAATGGTGTACAGGTACGGTGTCGCCACTGCTAACGGAGACATTGGTTAGGCAGCGGCAGCGCCGAACTCAATCCGCCAAACTGGAGGACTGCCGTAGCCGCAGTAGCCAGAGGCTATAGTCGCCACCATAAACGGCTGCAATCGCGACCGACGACAACGACTGGTCGGCGACTGCTATACTAGTCGTCGGTTACAAAAACTGACCGTAGCAACGCAAAACTCCTCCTCCTATTGAAGTGTGACTAGTTTTTGGTTAAACCTTATCAATACCTTAATAATAAAAAGGTTATTTTTTACTTTCACTGATTATAGTAATATGACAACAGTAAAACTTTCTCATATCATGTTCATAATTGTCTCGAATTTTCAGTTTTAGTTGTCCTGTTTCTATTTTAAACTGTTCAAAAATGGAGTGGTAAAGCCCCAACAATTCTCAATCGTCTATCGTAAAATCAATTACATTTTTTTCTCAACTTATTTCCCTACCTTTATTTTGTAATCCACACCTTGATCTTTTCGATTCCATTTTTTTTTTTTTTAATTTTTTCTATTAAAAAATAAATACGTCTTATTCCCAAATTTGTTACTAGTTTTCATCAACATTACGATGATTGTAAAAAGATTTTGGTGTTTGTTGATTACTACGAGTTGAGGGCCAATAGGTCAATTATAAAAGTTAAAAACGAATTTCTACTCTCTATTAGTTGCCTGTTAATTGTCTTATTTGTAATTCAGAATTTCTGTTTTTTTCGTATACAATTTGCAGTCCCATGATAAGTAGGTATTAAATACATTTCGGTAACATTTTTCAGATTACCCGGCAGATGTTCGAATCTAGCGTACGCGGAAGGGCCAACAGTAGTGCAATGTGTACCACTCCAGTTATCGAAGAAAGGCACTGTTAACCGACATGCTACGCATATTTTGCAAGTTAATAAGTCATTGGAAAAGTGGTCTGTGAAACGTTTTACTTTTTGACTTTGTATTTCACGATTGTTTACCGCTTATCACTACTAATGGGCAAAATTTTCTGTTCTACACGCAAATAGTAAACGACCCGACCATTCCAGAAGGATTAGATCGCTCTCATTCCTCAAGGATTAAAAAAAAAAAAAAATGGGCAATTTCCAATTGGTTTATTCGTTTTTTTCTCAACACGATTTTCGCGAATCAAAGGGCAAAGCCGGTTAGCTACATTTCGATATTTACGTGGCCACGTCGAGTCTCAACACTCCACTAAGGATGCTTATGGTACAATGAGCAGACACCTACAGCTCGTGGGTCAAGTAGCACCAACGTTGGCCAATAGTAGACGTACGCCCAATCATACGCTGCTGGGCTGATTGAAAAATCACAAACAACGGCCGCACGAATACGAACCGAGTCAGCAATTATGGACGTACGCTGATGTGGGGGTAGACTCGGTGACTTAGAAGTGTTGACAAGTTTACTCGGAACGTAAGAAAGAAAGAAAATAAGAACCAAAGAGGAAAAGAAGAAAAGAAGTGGGTAGGTGGGTGGGTGGGTACGTTAAAAGCCTTGGCTTCGAAGGTGAACTCGGCGGTCGACGAGTCCACAGAAGCGAAACGGAGGGGCGAAAGGGTGAAGGGCGACGGGGCAGCAGGGCGGCGGGAGGAGAAAGAGCTGCGAAGGCCGAGGTATTCGATAAATAGGTAAACGCTGTCGGCGTGTAGGCGAGGTGCGAGTCGTTCTCGAATTGCGTTTGTAGGTTAATGGCGGGCGGGCCGCGGGGCGTCGCGTCCGCCAATTTCGTCGGCAACAAAAAACAACGATTAGCTCGCGTACCGGAGACAAAAATCAAAGTAAAAATTTAAATTCGATTAGGAATACGAAAGAAGGAGAAAAACAACTTTAAAGAAAAAAGAATTAGGTTAAGAACCGTGTTAGAGAATCGTCGGATCAGCGGGCAACGACACGATAGGGGGACGTGGGGCAGGCTGCAGTGGGGTGGGGAACGCCTAAAAGGCGACACCGTCGACGTGGTCGGAGACGAGAGTTCGTTGTTGACGAGCCAAGGGCGCAGAAGCGACCAGCGACTACAGCGAGCCGAGTGTCGTGTTCTCACTTTTTTACCCAATTTCGCATTTCCGAAGTGCGCGGCGCGAGTGTCAAGATCGAGCCGAGTGCGGAAGAGTAGGCAGGTGGGTGTGGGGTGGTGCGCACTCAAAGCGTGCCCTTGTTGCTGCGTAAATTGGCTGTTCGCGGTTGGCAGTATGATCGCGGCGGCAGGCAGGGTTAGGAGAAGAGAACGCCAACCGGGTGAAAGGGGATAATGATGACGGCGGTGGCAGCGGCGGCGAAGAGAGCCGACTCGAACGGACGACGCTAACGGTTCACGCAGCTTCTACCCGATCGCTGCTGCACTTCCTGGTTAAAAAGAGAGAGAGAGAGAGAGAGAGAGAGAGAGAGAGAGAGAGACACAGACGGAGTGAAAGAAAACCGGGTGCGGGGAGGCGTGCGCGGTGCGACCGTATTGCCAATACGACGGCGCGCCGAATCGACGGCCAATTCGGCATCCGGCCAACGCCAATGCCGAACGCCGAATGCGAAAGCGTACATCTACTCCGATCTAATGCCGATGATTTACGCCAATCCTTAGCGCCAAACCGCAGGTTGATGGAACAAAACGGACGATAAAAGGCTGCTGCGACTGCCAATTCGCAGATCGCAATTACGAATACGCGCCCAAACCACCACCATTCGACAGCAGAGAGCGAAATATTTCAATATTTCGGCGCACGAATGCCACGCCCGTCCTTTCGGCACTTTCCCCCGCAAATTACACATCCGATCCGTCGCAGGTATTTCCGCTCGAGGAAAGCGTCAGGCGGGCGCAGCAACAAACTGCGAAAAGTCGGCGTGTGGGGCGCGCGGCACGCATACGCCTTCGTGCGGACGTAGGTAACATTCCAACTCGCCGATATCCGATTACCTGACACAGACGGACGGACGAACAGACAGACAGACAGACAGACAGACAGACTGACTGACCGATCAGACAGACGCACACACAGACACGCGAAAATCTGCATTAACTTGGTTAGTTAGATTTTACTTTTTTAACGAAGGCTTCGTTTCTGTATTCTGTTTTTTTATTGTTCGGAAACATTGGCAATAAATTGTCGTCCAACTTGTTATGGGTACCCGATTGGACAACTTCAATACCTACGAAAAAAGGCGGATAGCTTTTACAACTTGCTAATAACAGACTACCGGATAATACAGATGATACAGATGATACAGATGATACAGATGAAGGCGTGACCGCAACTGGGTGAATACCGAATAGCTGTTTGATTTCACAGGTGAGAACTGGAAATGAAAAAATGGGCAAGTGCCGCGGTGGCTACCCTCATCGAGAATTGATGATTTACGTAAAACCTGAAAGTATCGAAACAATAGTCCACTAAGACAGCAAATTTTCCATTAATTTGCGAGTTTCGTTGATTACAGAAACAATTATACAATATACGGACAGCGGATTCGTGAAAATTTTTTCCCCTTTTCAACGATACCAACCTCAGCTCGCGAATTTATACAGCGGCTGAGGAATCATCGAGTGAAAGGGAACAGGTTACTAGATTCCAAAAATGACAAATTTTCTATTATTTCCGTTTTTTTTTTTCGTTTTTTCGTTTTTTTGTTTTTTCATTTTCAAATAGCTAAAGTGATTGGAAAGTTATATGAAAATTTTACAAACATTTTGAATTCTCTCCTCTTTCCGGCAATACCGCGAGCATTCTTAAAAAAAGTTCTCTCCATCTTTTTCTTCGCCTCCACTCCTAATTCAATCGCCGCGCGATTATACACGAAGGCGCGCTTAGCAACGCAATTTACGCAATTTACGCAATTTACGCATTAAACACGCGCATACGAGTCAAGATGGTTGGCAATTCAGCTACGCTACGCTACGCTACGATACGATACGATACGATACGATACGTCGCCCACTTTTCACATCCCAATCGCCAGAAATTTTTCATTTGTTCCCCCGCCACTCGCCGTCGCTCCAGCCACCGCCGCCCTCCGCTCACCCGCCACCCGCCTCAATCCGTCGTATTTTATTTCGTATTTTTTGCGTCGTGTCCGTTTACTCCCGTTCTCTATCTCCTACCCGATGATCGTTTCGTATCAATAAAAAATAGCAGAAGAAGAAGAAGAAGAAGAAGAAGAAGAAGAAGAAGAAGAAGAAGAATAAGAAGAATAAGAAAATGAAGAGAATAGTAAACGAACGACGACGCAGCAGCAACAATGCTTTCACAAACGCATAGGAAGCGAGCTGCGTGCATCGAACGGGGGCAATGACCTGTCGATGAAAATAGCGACCAGTGGTGGCGCGTATGCTTTTGTTCTCGATCCGTGCGGCGGCAGCGGCGGCAGCGGCGGCAGCGGCGGCAGCGGCGCGCTCGTTGGACCGTATATTTACGTAGGTACTGTAGAGTGCAAGCGCTAGTCGATAGTTCAGTGGGCACTCGACTAAAACCAACGCCGATAGGGTAATTAATAATCGCTTTACACGGCTACACGGCTGCGTTGCCTTTACGCGCCACGAATCAGCCGCGACGGTTCTCGCACGAAAGTGCCAATTCACCTTTGGCTGCGAATATCGCACACGACAGACCAAAGGTCCGAAAAAAAATTCGCACCGCCTCGACAACACCCACTCGTTTTCAAAACTGTTTTCCCGTTGTTCTCGACGGTACGTACCATCGAGTTTTAGCTGAGCGGCTTCACCAGATTTTAGGAGGCCCAGCGTTCCCACGACCCTTTTAGATCCGCAGACCGCAGCAGCGCCCATTTCGCTACGAAATTAGCTCTCATCTAAAATATGCGTCCCAACAGATTGAAATAAGATTTTTCCCATCTTGCCGAAAACTCGTCGACCTTGTTGGCCGTAAATTTTGTCGCTACCAAAATGACTCCTCGGGAGCGAGCAACATTTTTTACTTAAAAACAAATTCACAAGAACCTTGGGACAAGTTAAAGCCATAATATATACATAAATACTAGCTAGCTGCCCGTGGTTTCAGCTTCGCTAGACAAATGCTTAGTACTTAGTTTTGACCCTAACCCTGAGTTATGTGTTCGCTAATCTAAGGGCCTGTTTTTAAATTAAAATGAAGCTACCAAAAAATATATTTTAGCTAACGCCTCCGAAAACATGTTCGATGATATATAATTATTAGGCAATAAAATTTGAAAATAAATAATTCTCACCCTTTTGGGCACAATGAGGGTCGAAGAATGGGTCTACTGATAAAATGAACATGAAATTCGAATTCAACGCTTCAAAAAACAAACAAAAAACATGTGCAACCTTCTAAGAGGATGTAAATTTACGAATGAGGAAAAAGCTACTAAATGCGGCAATAATAACTTTGCATAATGTTTTTCCTATGTTACAGAAATAGATGGGCTGGTCACTTTCAATCTCTCCGACAAATCAGTCTACCCCCAGGAATTGTACATTTTTTACCCCATCGTATGGAAAAACTCAACTATCATTCGGAACGAAAATTATCTGCCTTAATTCCAAGGAAACCTCCAAACTTCCAAATAAATTTGTAAGCATCTTTTTGCACCGCGAACTTCTCCGCAGATAGTAGACAGATAAGCCTAAAAATTAAGTTTTAAATTAATTTTCACGAGTGAAGTTAGTCAAGAGTTGACGTGTGCTTTTGTTATACCTATATATGAGGCCACTAAAAACTGCTAGTACATTTTTTATAATCTCTCAGTCCGGGGAAAATAGACATTTTATTCTGGAAAATTGCTATAGTTTGTCTTTTTCCAAAAATATTTATAGATAAATGTGCTAAACAACATACGAAAAGTGTCAACTTTCATCTATCTTGCTTCAGTGGGAATATTGAAAAATGTGCTACCACATCAGTTTTTTTTACATTTTCTCAGAAAATATGAACTGTAATGGGAAAATAGTTCCGTAAAAGAATGTTGAACATTATATTTACAATAAAAAATGTTCTTATCTTTTTTTGTGTATGACACTCTCCGCCTCTAAAAAGTGAGCCTGATAAATACAACTTTTTGTATTCATAGTGCTAAAAAAGCTAACATATCTACAGAAAACTACATTTTACTAGTAAAAACAGAAGAAAACGGATTATACATGCTATTTTCCCTGAACTATTTCCAGAATTATCATTTTTTTCTAATGGTTAATGCTGTTTAAATTTTTGTAGGCCTTTTAAAAACTTTTTGATCAAATTAAAACTGCAAGAAAAAATGCTAAAATCGAGTATCTTTTTCCTCGAGTGTTTTGAAGTTACTACGTAAGGTACCACCTAACCTACAGTTAGCTTTTGACATACCTAAGTATTGCAGAGTGAGTGACCAACAAATTAAATTCACATATTATACCTTTGTTCCAAACTGCTGTTTATCAATGTGAACGTGAAACGGATTAAAAACTGCTCGAATAACTTTACTATTCTACCCACTTCCATTAACATTTTATGGAAAATCTTTGAAAGCACCTTTCTTAGAAACAACCGGGTGAATTATAATAATTTTTATACGAATGTGTGGGCCGTTTGCAACACTAAACCAAGTTTCATTACCATAGGTTAAAAAGTGAAGTCTCCACAGACTCCCAAAAATTACAAAAATGAGTAAAACAAAGCGTCACATTTTGTATTGGCTGCCATTTAAAAACCAGTTGACCCATAATGCTCAAATTCAATACCAAACCGGTCCTTAACAGTTTCTAACTATTACAGTAATTTCAGGCAAAAATTTTTCAATTTACGTGAGCTATAATTAGTATGACAATATGGAGTGTTTGCTAAACTTTGAGAACTACTTTTAAAGAATGTTTATTTTATGGTTTGTCATTATAGTTTCAAATACTTATATAAATTGCTTTAATCAAATAAAAAAAACAAAAAATCCAAATTCACTATAAATAAATAAATAAAAAATTAACCATCCCACAAAAATTGTAAAATTGACCGAGTAGGTAGCTATAGAATTTTCGTTCTAAAACCTTACGAAGCAACTGGGTAATAAAAATCTACAGTTAATTTTTCTAATATCGCAGAGTAACTGACAAAACAATCAAATTTGCACATGATTGTAAATTTTTTTCAAAGGTTGAAACTTATCGAAAACTGAATTCCAAACTCCTTTTTATCTGATCTGTACAAAAAATACATCAAGGAAGAAAATAACAAAATTTAGATATTAGTGAATTTTTCTTCTATAAAATGTTTTACATTATATTTTTACTAGACTGGCAGTATACCTATTAAAGTTAAACCTTTTAAAATTTTAATTTTCATAGATCTGTTAGTAAAAATATAGAAAGCCGCGGTCTTTAGTAAATATTCATAAAAACAGAATGGGCAGTCAAAATAAACAATCCAAATTTTCTAGTACCTATATTCACACATATATTACCGGTAATTTTACACCAATGATTTTGCACATTTTGCGTAGATATTTAAATTTAATGTAACTGAAAGTTACTCGTTGTTTTTTTGTTTTTTTAACGGCATTCTCTGTTTTACCCACGGAAGTTTATCCATTTTTATGGATGGATGGTAAAGTTTTTTACATTATTTTCACAAACTGGACTTCGTGTAAAGTGTTAGTAGTGTACATGGAGAAATTTTGATATAATATGTCAACATATAATACATTTTTTCTGTTTCTTGATGCAGGTATTTAGTATCAATCTTCAGAAACATGAATAAGTGGACCAAGTCCGTGGGTGCGGCTTAGAAAACAAATAAAAATATATTATCTTCAGTTTTAAAGGGCTTAACAATGTCCGTTCATTTGGCTGCAGTAGGTATATTTAAATTTAACTCCATCTCTCGAGGAATGTATGAACTAATATTTAACGATGAATACGTAGTTGTGCTCGTGGTGCAGTGGTTAAAACGTGGGGGCTGTCACGCAGAAACGCCTTAACGGTCAACTTTTTAAAAAAATTATCGTTAAAAAATACACTATAGACCTTCGATTATACAGTAGATAGACACACTATGTCGGTGGAAAATCGAAGCACACATAAATGACGTCATAATAGGCAAAATGCATGTTAAATCCCGTAAGGATTTTCGGAAGAAAAGAAAATCAAAAATGTTTATTTTTTCTTTTAAAATGATTTTTTTAATAAAAAAAAAAAGAAAAAAGAAATGATTATGTACAATTTTTCAAAAAAAAAAAAAACTCCAACCTGGCTAAAATCCACTTCAAAAACCTGGAAATAACAGCAGTATAACCTGGATAAAATAACTTCTTTCCCCAATGTGACATCACTCTCCATATGTATCAGTGCTTCAATGGAAAGCATTATACAGGATTGTACAGGGCGTGCATATCTAGTATATGGTCGAAGCTATAGACTCTTCTGATAAAATGCATTTCGTGGTAATGATGAGGGCATTCAGTTTGGGTTTCAGTTCCTCGAGGGCTCTTTCACACTTGGCAAAATTGTAGCAAGTTTTTTTCTTAGATGAGCCAATACACGGAGTACATGTCTGATGAGCACTTTTCACATTTGATAGCCGCATCCACCCACGATGACTTAGAGCTGTAATTATATTATTTCAGCTCCTAAATTTTTTTCTTTATTTTGTGTCAGGGTTTCTCTATACTGCTAATAATACAACAGTAATTATCCTCTGTGGGGACAATACTCGTACGAAGTAATAGGGGCTCCCACCCCTCAACAACAGTCGCCGCCCAAAGGCTGGCAATAATCGTCTTTATGACGTTAAACGAATTTACACTGGTGCGTTTGTATGTTCGTACCTGTACGTACGTACAGGTAAGATACATTGCACGGGCCCAGATCAATTACCAGATAACGATCTCGGTGATGTCATGGCCCGGTACCAAACGCGCTGCGTCGTTTCTTATCACCTTGACAGAGGCAAGAAACGACGTAACGCATGACATAATTACGTACATGTACGTATGCATGTGTGTCTGTGTGTGTGTGTGTGCCAAATTCTGTATATAAACTTTTAGAACCGGCTCAAAAATCGCCAGTGTTCACCGAGGATTTGGCTCTCCCATACTTAATCGTATGAAGTGGCAGAACACGCAAAATACTTTTGAAGACCTTCTAGTGTGAATATCTCTCACGACAAGGTATTCCACATCCTCTCTTTCATATGTGTATCACTGACATGGTATGTAATAAAATCAAAAATACCCTTAAACTAAAAAATAAAAAATAAAAAAGTAAAAAATAATTTTTAGGTAAACGCTTTTATTCGAGTTAAGTGCCCTAAAAAGGAGAAAATAAAATAATTTTATTTTGTTTGTATCACCTAGAAATGGCATCAAATAAAAGCGTGGGGCGGACATAATGGCAAATTAGTATAAGAATTTAATGTCGGTAGTGCAATGCTATTGTTTCAATATAGCTTATATTGATGGTAATGAAGAGAGATGACTGATACAGGGCCATATTCTTAGTCAGTTTTTTACCTCAGGGAAAGCACTTAAGTAACCTTTCCCTTATAGGTACTTAAGTACTGAAACAACAGATCAAATATCACCGAAGTGGTATTTTATTTGAAAGCTGAGGATTGTCTAGGAATATGGCCCATTCTGATACACATCAAAATTATATCGACCCCTCAGAGGCTTTGTAATTACGTCCTCCTCCCAGGTTGAATCGAGTTCGTATGGAATGGCACGGATAAATTTGAATTCATTAAATTTGGGTATTGTTGTCCGCCCCACGCTTTTATTCGATGCCATTTCTAGATGATACAAACAAAATAAAATTATTTTATTTTCTCCTTTTTAGGGCGCTCAACTCGAACAAAAGCGTTCACCTAAAAATTATTTTTTACTTTTTCATTAAATTCGTCATAAATTTTGTATCATTTTCGTCATTGTTTCTCTTATAGTCACGATCGAATAGTGGCGACTGGTGAAAATTGATTCCTCACTACCTTGTCTGCTTCACTGTTTCATTACTAGCTCTATTTATTTCGTGGCTCGATAAGCAGAGCTGGCCGTGCCAATGCCAGTCAGTGAGTAGAACGGCGACTCTGCCCCGCCAATTATCCATCAGCTCAACAGCGCATTATGGTTTTACATTTCGGCATTGGACGCGCAGCAGTACGGCAACGCCGCCGCGTTCGTCGTATTTTTTTGCTTATTCCACCAACTTGGCAGACATAATACCTATATTTATACTTAATGCTAACGTACTATCGTCTTATCTTATCTGCGAAAGATAGCAAAACTTGCAGACACGCGCCGGATTAACGTTCTTTTCACCTTATCACTTCGTCTCTCTCTCTCTCTCTCTCTCTCTCTCTCTAGACTCTTTCTCTCTTGCCGCCTCTGTCTCCCGTAATCGTTACATCATCGATCCGATATGTAACGGCGGCGGCGGCGCGAGCTGTATTAATTATTATTAAATTTACAGCGTAAAACTGCGTACAGTGTAAGGGAGATGTGCGACTATCACGCACAGCACAGCCTATACATTACAGGTACGCTATACGAGAATACAGTCTACGACGCGATTATCGCACTGTTTCGCACTCGAAAATCACTTAAACGGGTGACCGAATGCCATCGTCGCCGTCATTTTGCGCAAGATAAAAAATTTCAAAATTTCAACCCAAACGGCACGTCCCGTCGTTTCTACCGTCGCCCGTCGCCCGTCACCCGCCGACCAAACACCAAACGAACCAATTTATTCGTCCGGCCGCAGGCGCTATTACTCCAGGCTCAATCGCGAATTTGCAACCCAACGTATAAAAGTTACGGCGGCGATTCGAACCGCAACTTAAGCAGGTGAATGAGAATCGTACCGGTAACTCGGGACAAGGACAACCTCCCCATCCACACGCAAAACAGAAAAAGCTCGATATCTAAAGTTGCGGACCAATCGGCGCTCTCGAATCGAACCCCTCTGAATGATGCCTACGCATAGACCTAATTACGAGGGGGTCGAGGGAGATTCTATCTGACGCCCTCACCCCCAAGGTGGTACTAGCCAACTGACGAACTAAATTATTCATATTTTTACCTAAAAAAAGGGAAACAATATGTTTTTAAAATTGCTCCACCAACATCTCGGGACTGCTTTTCCGTCAGCATATACGCTTCTACGCCCATTTCGTCGAATTTTACAAAACTTTTCTACGAGCGCCGACACCACGTAGGTAACGTAATTCGGCGACCTTGACGTCGAAACGTCACGATTTCCCCCCCCCCCCGTTAAACCCTGAAACGCAGT
Organism: Ericerus pela; assembly: GCA_011428145.1. Lineage (NCBI taxonomy): Eukaryota > Metazoa > Arthropoda > Insecta > Hemiptera > Coccidae > Ericerus > Ericerus pela. Next base: position 1,566,562 of record WOFM01000169.1, read on the forward strand.
TTTAGGCAGGGAAGCGCGAAGAAGCTCGCACAGGTTGAACAATTTTATTGAAAATTTTTTGGAACATTTGTTCGTTGGATGCAACGGTAGCGTGACCACGACGTCCACGACCAACGCCAGCTGCAACAAAGCGTATAAAAAGTGGATCAATTGTGACGCATCCGAGTCGAGGTACCTACCGCAACAACACCGACGATAACCAAACTCGTGGAGTGACAGAGAGAAGTGATAATAGGATATTTTACACAACCAGTTGGCACAACGAGCCACTTACACGCGACTGGCGAACACCATCGGATGGGTAGGCATAAGCGCCAACTGGAGTTTTTTTCAGTATTACCAAATTTTAAGATTGTAATTTGTAAATAATGAGTGGCAACTGATAATTAGAATGAAAACGGTATTATTTCGCTTCACGAGCGCAAAGTGACAAGTGAGCAATCCTCGACGAGTTCGAGTTTGCAACTCGAACAGTAGGCGAGTGCCGCAAACATCGACCGAGTGGGGAGGCGCACTTTGCACTAGTGATGGGTAGTTCGTTCACGAGTTAGTTCTTTTGAACTAATCCTAGAAGTGAACTAACCGATCATTTAGTTCACTTCCAAATGAACTAGTTCATTAGTTCTTTTTTTTTATAGTTCTTAGTTCTTATCAGTCTACTATACTCGATCCGTTGATGGAACTGAAATTGAAGTAAGTAACAGCCGACGAGTGAGTTAAACAATTAACCGATAGTTCTAGCATGAATTTATGAATACGAGTCGACCGATCGTAATATCATATAATAAATTAGTTGATTTAAATGATATGAGCCAATCATGAATCAGCTGATTGAAGTCTGAAGTGATCGAGTTGAAAAATTTACTGAACTACTGAACTAATTGAACTAGTTCAGTGAACTAGTTCACTTTGGTGAAGCAGACTCAATAAACTAAATCCGAAAACTGAACTAAAATTCCCATCTCTACTTTGCACTCACGTCTCACGAAGCAAAAGCTATTTTTCCCAACACATCCCCGCCAAGTTGGCAAACGCACCTGATTGGCTGATGGGTGGAGCAAAAAGTTTTGGTAGCGGGAGCAAACAGTGGTTTTGCTCCCACTATCGCATTTTTGCTCCTATCGAAATTTGATCGTGAGTCGCGAATTCATAATTTTGCGCTTTAACAAAATGAAGCGCAAAATCACCAACTTTTAGGCATGTGTTGGTAAACAGTATTTTACTCGACTAGTTAGCAAAATGAGTGATTATCACAAGCGGCTAACTAGTCGAGTACGATATTTTTTTCAACGAATCCACCGATAATTATTTATTCGATTAAGCGGGTAAACTTCATTCACGAATAGAATTTTAGATATAATTAGATAATATCGAGAAGTGAACTTGATTATTTGTGTAAGCATCATCGTGTGAAATGGCCCTTTTTCATTGTGACATTTTGCAACTTGCATACAAACGGTGCCGTGAAGAAATAAACAACAAATAGTTGAGAAAAAACTCATTTCTACACTGGTTGTACACTCTTAATGAAGAAATGAAAACCATTTTCAATGTTCCAAACTGCTTTGAAAATATCGTATTTTGCTAATCAAAATCGATTTAATAATAACCTCTTTTTGGTGAATGAGTTGAGAAAAAATCCGTGTTGCAGCTGTACACCTCGTGCGTCTATAAGTAGGCGCATATGTGGGCAGATACGATACTCTTCGCACCGAATACACCAGAAAGATGTTCGTAATTACGCATAGCTGCATAAAATAAGCGTTGTTTCATGAGCAAATGAAAGCCACCTGTAGTCTGCAACGCTGACTGATCATTTGCGAAGAAATAAACGAAAGTGCGTCGAGAAAAACCTCATTTCCTCATTGGTGGAGAGGTGAAAATGTTTTTCGACTATGTTGCCTATCGATTTGGAAAACTATCATTTCGCGATTCGATGATAATCTGTCTCCTTTTTGGGTGTACGAGTTGGGAAAAAATGTGTTCAAAATGAGCCGTGCGAAGCGGCGCCCCAGCTGACGGAGGCGGCCACATCGGCGCTTCCGAGTCGCAAGGGAGGGGGTAGGGCGACACTATTCGCAGCAGGCGAAACGAAAGACGCGACATCGTCGATGAGAAACAACGAATGTGATTGAAGAGAGAGGCGCGGCGATTGGACGGAGCCATGCGGGAAGGCGCATGGCACGATGATGATGATGATGATGATGATGATGATGATGATAATGAAGGTGATGGGAAAAAAGAAAGCTGCGGAAACGACAAGAAAATAAAGAGAGCAGAGAACGCAGCAGCAGCTACGTACGCCAACAGAAACGGGTCGACGACCGGCCTTGACGAATGGAACGAGAATCACCGCCATAAGATAAATGTACAAAGAATGGTTTGCGGGCTGACCGTATCTTCGTCATGGCACGAACCGGCCCGGTCATTGCCACGTTGCCACGTCGCCGCGCAGCACGTAACCACGCCCTCCAAACTGCCCTTTTTCCAGCCTACAGCCAACTACAGCCTAATTACACCAAACTCGTACACGTACGTTACATCCGTCTTGATTCGGCCTGATCGGCGCGGTGTAGCGGCAAGGGTGCGACACGACAGGCGCGCGGCAGCGCCTAACCGCCGTCGCCGAGAGCCGAATAGAAGGCAACTCTTTCGGCCAGCCGGCTCTCCGCTCGGCGCTGTTGGAAGGACTTTGATGTGGCGCAACAGACCTTCCTGCCCCCTCCCCATAAGGTAAAGAAACGACGATAATCTGCCATCGCCGGCGCCGGCGCCGCCGCCACCGCCATCGCCAACCCCCCTACGCACCCTTTCCACTCTATCGAGATGCGGCTGTGTCGTCTTTTCTCTGCACATGGAATGGGCGTGCTAGAAAGACGCGGAGAAGAAAAATAATAAGAGATGAGAGATGACTCACCAGATGTGAGACGAACGAAGAACAAAACGAAATGAAAAGAGACGAAAAGAGGCAAAACATAAAAAAAAACACAGAAGAAAACGAAACGGAAAAGGTCGACGCACTCTCGAGACTGGAAACATTCGACTCGGTGGCGTGCATCACGGTCACGACGGTAACACACACGCACGCACGCACGCACGCACGCACGCACGCACACGTACACGTGACTGCAGTGCACCGCCGCACATGGGTTTTATACGCGATGGCAGCAGCTGCGGTCGCCGTTAGTTAGCCGGTTGTGGTTGTGGTCGGGGTAGGGGTCGGGGTTGGAATTGGGGTTAGTAATCGACGACGAATGATGACGCGGCGGCAGCGATAAGAGGACCGGGGAACAAGGAGACAAGAAGAATCTTTGAACTCGCTTCGAATAAATCCATTTCGTCATTTTCAATTTTCACCGCCGACGATTCGGGCCGGCACCAGCGAATCCTGGCTTTACGGCATAACTATTTACGTTTCCCAAAGAGACGTCAAAGTCGAAGGCAGCTCACACGCACAATTACCTTAGATTCGAATTTTCAACCTAAATTTTCGTCTCCGAAGGTACTTAAAAAAAGGGCCACGATCAAACCACGCAAACCGCTACGTACTTATCGTCTTCTCAGAGTCGCAGTCGCAGTCGCGTCGACGCAATTTCGAAAACCTCCCTCGTCCAAATTTTCATATCATTCCGTAGAATGTGATTGTGCTACGGCAAGAGTAGTAGTCCACACAGATATTCCCTAAGATCGCAATTCGAATAAACGTTAGCTGTTCAAAAAAGGTTATCAAACGATTGAAGGTGTATGGTGCCTGACAGCTCAAACACACAGATACATTTTCGTACAATTTCGTGTAGCATAGGTACATATTGACACCTAACAGAAAAAATGATGATGTAGATTTTTTGTTTTTGTTTTTTTTTTTTTTTCAAATAAAACTTTTGTTCTAAAACAGACTAGTATTGTACAGACCCAAGACTGAATTTCGGAGAAAATTTCAGTGGCAAAAGTAAATTTTTAATCATAATTTTTTCTCTCATTCCATTTTTTTTCTCTTACGTCTGAGAAACTTTTAACGTCAACTCCTTCATCAGGTAACGCCCTTGAACTAATTGCGAAATTTTTCATTTTCAAACTCGCGTTGAAGGCTCTTATACTAATATAGGTACATAAATGTAACGCCTGAAAAGATGGTAGTCTCTGGTAGTTTAACCACATTTCCTCCAAGAATTTAATAAATTACCGTGGAATATTAAATAAAATAGACTTCAATAAATAAAGTAGAACTCCTAGTTATCCAAACTTTGTAACGATACATTTCTACTCATTAACATTCGTATTCATATAGCGTCATACCAATAAACTGTCATCTACCCTGTAGCATATAAGACGATTAATCTACTAAATGGAATGCAGATTCCCCTCAAGAATGTTATCGCTTCAGCCTATACAGCTCCCTCACTCGCACATACACTTGTCATTCGCGCCATACTCGCCGATAACATTCAATAGTCCGCCAAATTTGCTGACACATCATTTATCATGTAGAATGTACCAGGATCAGCTCGAAACATTTAGAAGAACTATTTAGTCCAAACCAAATAATTAAGAGTAAAATAATCGATCATCTCATTGGTCAATTCTGGCATCATCCTACTAAGATCATATCACACCACCTTCATGTCATCTTATGCGTTCATGCACTAACAAATTTGTCATTGATCTAATTATTTTAAATGAAGTGTGAAATCACTTCTTAAATAACCATCACCAGGCTAACTTCTCAAGTTCCCCAGTCTCTTGTAACAAATAAATGTTAAAGGGCTCGATAGTTCGAGTCCGCAACTGTTAGTATAATTTGTACTATTTACGAGTCTTTGTTATTTGAAATCAATAAATGTAGATTTGAACTTAGTCAAATTGTTTTGGGTACATCGATAGGTTTTGGACCTATATTTTGTTTGTTTAAAAATACTTTCAAATAATTTGAACAATTAAGTTACGTACGATATAATATTTCAAGTTGACACGTTACAAGGAAGTGTAGTTAAGCAGGTTAAAAACAGAATAATACAACAAATTCAAAAATTATGTCCTCATACACAATCATATTATTATATTCTTCAAGATATAGAGTGCAGAGAATAGAAGGATAAAGTCTACTATGATTGAATGTTAAAAGAAAAAAGGAGAATCGTAAATTTTTCATGGAAGGATAATTCAAGGAGTTGAATGTCTGTGTAATTTTGATTAGGTCAAAGACCATTGTTTTCCTTTCGAATAAATTGTGTTGACCGAATTCTAACAGTAAAATTACTGTTACATTTTGTCTTAAAGAAAAAGAAGATTCAATGAAATGTAATAATTTAGGGAATACATTAAAATTATTAAATTATTACGACTGCGTCGAATTTAGTCGTCCAGATAAAATATGGCCGACTATATTCGTTACAATAAATACAAAACTAGTACATCAAAGTAGGAAACTAGGAAAGTTATCCGTATTACCTCCCAGCAAACACGCATCCTGTAGCTAATATCAGTACAAAGGAACTCATTTCTTTCAGTTTTCTCTAATAAAGTTTTTTCGGCTAGGCTACTTTGGAAATGAACTCTACAATTTCAATTGTCAAAAATTAGCTTTCTGTGAAATGCGGGCCCCCCACTATGAGAAATAATAGGCCTCGGCTTCTCATGTTTTACGAGAAGCTGAGTTTTAAGGGAGAAAAATAATAAACTTCTTAGGTGCAGTTTAGACCAGTGGAGGGGCAGCTTCGCAAAACTACATAACCACTTTTGCACTTGACTCCGCAAAACATCACTGTTTGCTGATGAATTCTGCTCTTATTAACAAGGTAGGATTGGCAGGTTGCAAACAAACCTCAGAAGCGTAAGAGAAATAAGGTTGTTTACCTAGAATGATTGCCCACCCCCCCCCCAAAAAAAAAAAAAGTACCTGGGCCACATCACACATATAAGAAGTAAAACTTCGCACTTCAATGAACATATCCGAAGATGTATCACACCATAAAATGTAAAAAAAACTTATCTAATTAACCCTTTTTTGTCACGCGGAGCCCGATGAGTAGTTCAATACCGAAATGAACTAAACATATGAACTCAACTGCTCAAAAAATATAATCGACGAAATACTTATGATTTAATTTTTAAGAAAACAGTATCTTAACACCTACATTAAAGAAGGTCATAGTCTGAACTGAAAAAGTTGAAATTTCCAAATGATAAACACTGTTGCAACAACGGTTTAAATCCCAGTAGAGGAACAGGTTTACAGAATTTTTATTTTAACAGATCAAATTTTAAAAACTCTAGCGCAGCAAGCCTCGCTAGAAAAAGTAGGTGATCGAGAGAAAGAATTATGAATTTTGATGGTCACATTAATTGTCTGTAAGTTCATACTCTTTAATGGTTCGTTAGGATTGTATGAAATGTGTTAGCTGCTGACAAAATATTAGACAATGTGAAGTATAAAAGCTTTTTTTCTTGAGAAAATGAAAAATAAATTAAGATGATAAAGTATGGTAGGTATACCTACATCATCATATAATTTAAAATAAAACCAATGAAATATAACAAAGTTACGAAATAAAAAAAATAAAAAAATGAGCATGTGGTTAATTTTTGTAAAAAGAAAAGTTCATATAAATTAGAAAAAAGGGGGAAAAAATTCTTTACCGGAAGTACTGTCCGGTCGATCCGCACCAAAATTGGCATGCTACAATAAATTTTAATGAATTTTTATTTCAAATTTCGTACAAGTGGTTCCAGAATTCCGCGTTTTATGACCAATATGAAAACAAAAATAACGGTATCGGAACTGCCGTTCGGTCGATCTATACCAAAATTAGAAGTACGCTACAATAAAATATAATAAATATTTTTTTCAATTTCGTACATATTGTTCCAAAATTGCGCATTTTGTAACCAATATAAAAAAAATAGCGGTACGGAAGTACCATCCGGCCGATCTACGCCAAAATTGGTAGCGTACTACAATAAATTATGATAAATAATTTTTCCGAATTTCGGGGCTATTAATGCAAAATTGAGCATTTTATAGCCAAAATAAAAACAAAAATGATGATACCGGAAGTACTGTCCGGCCGATCCACACCAAAATCAATAGGCATGGTTTACGGCTTAGTGTAAATGGACGTACCAAATTTCGTGATTATTTGACTAAAATTGCTACCTGTACCGGGGGGGGGGGAACAAGAAATGGACTTATATCTATCTATATATCTATCTATCTATCTATCTATCTATCTATCTATCTTCATATACATATGAATTTGAGTTATTGGTGCCAAAATTTTCCTGAGATCATGAAACGAAGAACGTACCCACTCTCAACCCTGAGGGCTAATACCGCACCAAGCGTAATAAGTAAATTTTCTAAAGAAAAAACCTACTTAAAAATCAGGCTTCGTCACGACATCTTGCTCAGTTTGATTTAGTCAACTGAGAATTTTGGTAATTTCCGTTTCGACCATCTAAGGGCAACGATGTCATCACAATAATGTTGATCTGCGAGTAAGTCTACAAGGAATTTTCGCCTCGCTCACTTCAATTAAAAAGACCTACGTGCCACCTTGAAGTGGAATTCAATGCACACCGATTATAAAGAACCTAAGTACAACAGAAATAATGTCGGTTTGTTATTCCATGAAAAGTCTACGTAAAGAAAGAAATCAAAAATAAGTTTACGTTAAATGCGAATTTTTAAAAGATAAGATTTTTTTTTTATCTTCAGTTTCATATGAAATAAATATTATTTCACCGCGGAAGGCTGGCTGCAGCATTAATATTATTTTAAAATCACCGAAGTGAGTAGAATAATTTTAGGTTGAAAAACTAATTTTTAAAAGATAAGGTTTTTATTTAGCTTTAGTTTCACGTGAAATAAACATTATTTCATTGCGAAGGGTTGGCTGCAGTATTGGTATATTTTAAAATCACAGTAGTGAGTTGTATAAAAGCTAATAATTACAATAAAATCGTATAAAAAAAAAAGTTTACGTTAAAAACAAGTTTTTAAACGACAAACTTTTATTTTTTTATTTTATTTTTTTGTTTTCAGCTTCACGCGAAATAAATATTATTTCATTGTGGAAGGTCAGCAGCAGTATTGGTATATTTTAAAATCGCAGTAGTGAGTAAAATAAAAGCTAATAAAAGGAAAGACTTCTTAAGGAATATTTTTGCGCTACGGGCGTTGAAAAATTTTGAGTCTTTCGCTGAGGGTAACCATCCAAATTGCCCACATGGTCAAGGGTGGGCTGCTATGAAAAGAATAACAGAACTGCAGCTTTGGTCAAGTCCAAACGACACTTTTTGGGATTTCGTAGATTAGAGATGGGCATATTTTATTTTGAAAATAGACATCTCCATACGAAAACACACGAACACGCACACACAATCAAGCTACAACACATGCGCAGTAACAAATATTCAAATTCGAAACGTTCTACCTTTGAGCGGAAATAGACGTCGCTTTAGCTGTACGTCTCTATTGTAGGTACACCTAATTCGCCTTTGTGGCGATTCTCCGATCCGAAATATCTGATCGACGCTCGCCCTAATTCGAATTCGAATTCGAATTCGAATTCGCTCGTCGCATGCGTCACGTCGACCATAAATTTTCACTGCGCGCCGGACGCGCATCCAACGGACTAAACGTCGCCAGCCAATGAGGCTGACACACGACACAAATTTTCGACGCTCTCCGAACTGGGGAACTTGAGGGATCGGATCGGATCGGATCGGATCGGATCGGATCGAATCGAATCGCAATGGATGAAGAGGCATGCAATTTGTAGACGATTCGGTGCGACTGCGTGTACTACGTAAATGTTGAAGGAGAGTTGGCCGCCGAATTCGTTTCTTTTCACCCCCCATTCTCTCATTCTCTCTCTGTCTCTCTCTTTCTGGCTCCGTTTTCTTCATCATATCGTGAAATAGCGCAGCAAGCGTTCGAGCGAAAAATGAAAATAATTTTCTGGACGACTGGATGAAAGGCGGTTTATTGGACCGGACCCCGTCATTATTTGGCTGAAACTCGACTAGGGAACGAATCACGAAGGCGCCTACCTGCTTTGCTCGGCTTCCGCAACACTATAATATTATGATGAATAATAAAATAGCGCGTACGGACACGAGAGACGAATGGAAAAAACGAGGAAAGCGGGAAAGGCGGAAAGAAGTAAAGGAGGAAAAAAGTGGAGAACTGGCGGCAGGAAGGGTTAGCGATAAATAAATCGAACGAGGCGAAGGATGCGACGTAAAAAGATAAATTTTAGGTAAACTCGAGCAAAATTACCAACCATCTTCGGGGAGGGACGTGTAGTGTTGTCGGAGGAGGAAGATGGGCAGGGAAGAAAAGGACACAGATATGAAAAAACGAGTCGGTTCGAGATCGAGAAGACGGCGGGTTATCGACGCGAGATTAATGAGCCGGAGAACTGCGAGAACGAGAGGGTATTAACCTTGCGACTGAGGCGGACATAGTAATGGCAGATACGAGTACGACGGCACAGCACCCAATGACCACCCACGTAAAACCTTAAAAACTGACTAAAACTAATACAGATTCAAAAGTTCGGTATCCAGCCCATATTCAGCGTTTTGGACTCGACGATTCAGCCGAACCGCCTCAACGTTCGTCATTCCGTACCCCTAATAGGGTCGGATTTAGGCTGCAACGAGGCAGGTAACGGCCTTGAAAAGGCGACAATGTTTTTCAGTAAAACAAATACCATCACCACCATTACCACCACGACCACGACCACCACCACCATCACCACCATCACCACCACCACCATCACCACCACCACTTACATCAACAATATAACAACCACTGTATCAGATTGTTTTTCATTGCGTCAAGTGGAGGTAATACGCGAGGAAATGGAGGGAGAGAAGTGGAAGAGAAGAAGGCAATGCAACTTCCTCGTCACTTTGATGATGAGTTTGCCCTTCTCCTTTCAGACCATTCATTTTGATAATCACCATTCATTATGACCGATGTAATCCTGCTGCCATCTCCCCCCTCCCTAGGAGTTTAGTTCGGTTCGAGTCGCTGTCCCTGAGGCTAGTCTGGTGTAAGGATTGGTACAAACGTGAATGTGCACTGCGCATTCGTCGCACATAACATAGAATGAAAGGGCATAAATTTTTGTGTGTTCGGAGCAATTGTGCTACATTGTATCACTGGTATGCCTCCATGAGCGTTACGCTAAAACTGCTAGAAAAGCACCTTTCTTTCTCGTTATTTGTTAAAAGCGAATAAAATTATATCGTCCTCCTCACAGCGCAACTGCTGGCGAGGACCGTTTTAAAATAAGACAATTTTAACACCCCGTTTACAAGCAAACTGGGTAATTAAACAATCACTACAATAAACGTACAAACTCTTTCCTATTTAGTCGAAACGATAAGTCGAAATTATACACGACGGCACTTTTGATTAGTTTCAGAACCAACTACTAACCAAATTTTAGCCCAGTCGAATAATAAAAACTCCCAAGCCCTCGTTGGTGGAACTTTTGTCAGCCTTCGTGGTTAAATTCTCATCAAACTCCATACCAGTTTTCATTAGGTTCGGAACTAACTACCAACCAAATTTTTGCTTTATCGAATGATAATTACGTCTTAAAACGTTTTACCTTCAACCCGTCAACTGATTTTCACCGAGTACAATCCCATACGAGATTATGTCCTAACCTACCCGCATACCAAATTTAAGCTTTATTGATCAAAAATTACGACCTCTATCGTACTTACAAGATAAATGCCTGATATACAAAAACACATACGTAGATTCATACATATACACACGCATACACACTTACGAATATATACATAATATTGTACATATAAGTACAGTATAAAAATGTATGAATTTATCATATTTACGCCAGAAGTTATGATTTTATATGAAACGAAAAACTATAACAGTCCCAACGGCAACTTCGCTAACTCGCAGCATTTTCTAAGCAGCAGGTTTGAAAACCCGCTAAAAATGAAAATGGGGCGAGTGTGTCAGAAAATCAGCTCGTCTGTAGCGGTAAAAAAGGTAGATCCGGGGGCCATGGGTGATGCGACGAAGTATAAATAAATAGATGCCGATGTAATGAAGTCTGAAGCTTCGCATTAGCCAGTCCAAAAATACTCCGATTAAAAAGTTGGTGATTGACGAAACGTTTAAATTTGGAACGGTCAAAACCTTCGGATGTCGTTGTCGAGGACCAGCTGATAGTGGCGCTGCTGCACTTCTCTACGGGGGAAGAGTGGAACACGCTGGATTAACGGTGACGGGTGTGGGATCGGGGGTTCGGGAATTCGGAGTTCGAGGGGCGGGTAAATCGATAAAAAGGGCTTTTAAAGGCCTTCATCTAACCGCGCAACAGTGGCGAAAGAACGAGAGGAAAAGAAAGGAAAAAGAAAAGTCGCACTTTCTTTCGTGCGCCGGATAAGTCGGATGTAAACAAACGAAAAGTTAGTTGACAGGGTGGGTAGAAGAGATAAAAGGTAAGATGCGAGTGAGGCGAGAATGGTTTGCTCCAAGACGGAGGGAATGCTGATTCTACGTCGTAGATTTTCTACGTCGCAATCGCGTCACCACGTGCGTTCGTATTTAAAAAAAAGAATTTAGCGCAGCAACGCTTCCCTACAAAATCCAGTTTGCAGATGGAGATGAGAGTGAGTGAGTGAGTGAGTGAGTGAGTGAGTGAAAGAATAACTCCATGTGGTAACAGTTTTGCTCACAGTCCAAACCAGGATACATTTAGTATTTTTTGATAGACCTTATACTTGCCGAGAACCATACCATATGTGGATATGATTTTTGGTGGATCTGATATACCAAAAAAAAATCAAATGCTGTGGAACTGTGTGATAGAAAAAAGGTGTGAATATGGGCTATGATCTTGAAGGATTGATGCATAAACATTATAATAGTGTGGTTCCACACACCTACACATCATATGACACACACAAATGAGAGTTACTGTTACGCAAATCTGACAATTGTAATTCTCGGTCAGCCCCTACTGTAGACCAAGCCCTAAGATGTTTATATGTCAAAATATACTTGGCATAGAACTGCTACTTTTTTTTAGCTGGTTGCGTGAAACTGCGGTACAGCCAACATGGTGCAACAATTTTCCATGACAAGTCTGTTAAAAAGTCTGTTAAATTGTGCCATCTGCAACTAACTATGTGAGCTTTTATTTATTTATTTTATTTGATGGCTATACTGAAGTTTCTAGTTACTATAAACAGTGGTGGAAACTTAGATTTTTCCTGTACGTTGCATTTACAACATAAGCACAAATTAAGAGGGAGGCGAAACAACAGATCAATCACGTGTGATATCACAACCTATAGATCAGTCACATGTGGTGTCACAACCTAGTTGCAGGCAGATGATTTTGGGTCCGAACTAACTTATAGCGATATCACAAATCTATATAAATTCCCATATAATTACGAAAAATGGAAAGAAATTGAAAATTTTTGAAGAAAAATGGGGTAGAAAGTAATCGTGCTATGCGAAGTATTCTAAGCTATCGGTATAAGAAAAAATATATTTTTTCCGTTATCTTCACCTTTAATGTTCTTTCACTTTTCTTACTGTACAAATTAGATGGGTAAAATTATTTTTTGGACCCAGTTTCAATTGATAACAACGTGATGACGTCAACTCGTGACTGATTTATTAGCTGACTTCTATTTGTTTTTTTTTTTACTCGTGTCAGTTTCAATTTTCCATTTGTGTAAAACCCTGCTTATTTGCGCCTATGACTCGGACACTGGGAAGCAGAAATTATAGATATTGAATCATCATTTTACATACGTATTTGCAATTGTATTTTATCAAAATGGGCCCTCTCGATTTGCCAAAACTTGTTTTTACAAAAATAAATAAAATCAACTTCAAAAAAGATAAAGAAATAAAAAAGGTGAGAAAAAAAAATTACTAAAAAGGAAAAAATAATTTTGTTGTGATCAACAAAGTTATAGCACCGCATTTTTTTTTTTTAATAAAACTCTTCAAGTAGGTGCCAAATTTTAAGCATATAATTATGCAGCCTGTTTTACACTATTCAACTGGATTTAAGTAGACAAACTTGTAGGTTCCAGTATTGTTGAAAACTCAGATAAGAGTTGAACAGACTGGTTTTTGGCACTAAAAGTTCTAGATAAGCTTAGTAATAATAAGTATAATAGTCGGGATCACGGAAACTATTACTGATTCATTCTGTACAGTATGGGAATTATAATATGAAATATTATTCTTGATTAACATAGTTTTCTATACTTAATTAGATTTTATGTTTGAAATTTGGCGACAACTTGAAAAGTTTTATTTAGGAAACACAAAAAGAAAGAAAAAAATATGATCTTATAACATTCTAGATCAGAACAAAACTTCTTTTTCCTTTATAGTAATTCATTTACCAAACTCTAGTTTTTTACAACGGACCAGTATGCAATTACAATAAGGCCCACAACTTGAACGGCAAGTACGTAGTAGTATGCACTAAGCATCGCCACATGTACCAAATTATAATCGTGTTAACAAATTTTACCAAGTAGTATCACCAGTATCTTAATGCAGTATGTGTAAAGTTGTGTCATTTTGCTTTAATGACATGCTTTAACTATTTATATCCAAGCATAAAATTTTCATCTCCGTGGCTTATTTTTCAGAAAATTAAATAAAAAATTAAAGAACGTAGGTTGATCGAAAAAAAATTTCTAAATCACCGGCCGGCATTTGAAGGTCGCCCCATAATTTTATTCATGGACACGATGGCGAACGCCACCAATTCAACTCGCTAATTCGGAACGTAATTATTACACTCTCAAAATTCAAATACTACTACTAAAAAAAAAAAAACAAGTTTATATAATACCTATATATACGTTTGTATAAAAATAAATAACTAAAAAATGAGAATACGTTAATGACGACACGACGACGCGATGTTAGGAGAATACGGTTGCGATTAAAAAATACGATTTTAGAAGTGTTTTCCCATTCCCTTGCTCCTCTAAGGACTGTATAATTAATGAGCTCGTAAACAAAAAAATGTTCGAACCTCAGGCGTAACTACGGAGTTTTTCTTCTTGATATTTTCCTCAGTTAACCGAGGTTAGGTTTTTCCTAGTTCCAATTATTTCCGCACACGCGTCATGTTCCATTCTCTCTTACCCCTCAACTTGGAGTTTGTTTCATTTAAGCAGTTTTTCCTTTAAAAAGCATTACATTCGGCGTGAGACCTTCATACAATAGAGAATTACATCCGTGTTACTCAGCTCGAATTTATTTGTCGCTAACGTCGCCGTCATACGAAAAGACGATATTATATTAATTTTTCCGCGCATTAACTAGGTCGGATTTATCCCGATTGACATAGGCCTAATATATATATATATATGTATCATACCTACTGTATAGCGTACATATGACATTGATTTTTTACTCAACTTTTTTGGAGGGATTATGATGTCGACACGAATCAAAATTGATGCTCATTAATCGATTGTTCTAAAAACAAATGATCCAAGTACAGAGGAGGGAAGTACGAGGATTAGACCAAGTAAATTCGGTAACAAAATAAATCTTCCAGCAAATTAAAACTTTCCCCTGACCCGGAGACAAAGAAAAAAGCAAAAAGCAAAAACCAATTGCAATGACATACAATATCCGAATCTGAATCTGTCTGCCGTTTGCAGACTTCGGAGAGCAATAGTTGGTACCCGTAGGTTCGAATATTCCAGGGCAAAACAAATTTAGCGATGAAACGACCAGTCTAAAACGAAGCGAGGAACTGGTAGCGAAACCATTTTGAGAAATGCGCCGAACGACCGGACGCTTTGAAAACAAAAAACATGCCGACCCACGCCAGTCTTAAATTTTCACCAAGAGCAGACACAACTTCGAATTACCTACGTGTATTGCCGATTGCACGTATCAGGTATAGATTTTGAGAATTTTGCATTACGAAGTAAATTTCAAGAGCCGTAATTCGGAAACTAACGGGCCGATTTGGCTAATTGCATTCAAGGTGCGTACTCACTGATCACTTTCCCGACTGATAAAACAATGTCTCTATTCTTCGAAACGAGTCATCATTTGCCTGCAGCAATGATATTCGGCCAACTGAGTATAGTGGTGCCTGACCAAAATAATATAAAGTCATTTATGTACAGCGCTTTCTGTTCCTTATATGGTAGTGGTTTCAAACGACTCGTTTTCATCGATTTTCATAATCGATAAGCGAGCACTTTTGCGAATATCGATAACGATACCGCCCATCAACGATATTTTAAAATTAACGTTTTTAAAAGAAAATTTTCCAAAAAAACTAATTTTAGGTAGCGAATTTGCAAAATTTAGTAAATTTTTATCGATAAATATGTTGTTTGTATTGATTTAATCGATTATGATCGATCAGGAAGAAAGTCCTTATGAATTTCTATCGGTAAGGAATTTCTTTGATTTATAACACCATTATTATATACAGCCTTGGCAGCTGAACTCAATACCCGAACATACAAATAAAACAAAGAAAACCAGTTTCCATCCATACTCCTATAAGCGAGGAAATAAAAAACAACATTTTAGGCCTAACTTGAAGCCACCTTTATAAAAGAGTCTAAAAGCACATTAGATAATACATATTGCGCTATAACTAATAACTATACCACACATCATAATTAGAGTGGATGCACCAATGACTGATCGACCATGACTCCAAGGCTCCTGCTGCTAAAATGTCAACCACAGGTATTTCCTCAGATTTACTAACTTTTCTCTGCATGTTTTGCAAAAAATAGAGATCACAACCCACGCAGACGAGAGAGATCTCATCTCGCGCCTGCGACTACTGTTGCGAACATCGCAACTCGTCAAGAATCTTTCACTTTATGCTGTTGTTGCGAAGTATATTATTAGGGCGGGAAAAACTTGGCTGAACTCGGAAATAAGAGCTTTCAATTGGGACTATACAGCAATGCAATACCAGTAATATTATCGCACGCGTGCGTGGCACCACCAAGAAGGAGGCTAGCTAAACGTCTAGGGGAGATGTAGGTAACTTCTATCGAATATTTTCTCATACTTCCTTCTCAATTTCTTCGCCTCGGACAAAATTCGAACAAGAATCTCACCCTATTTCAAGGAACAATAATAAAGTTCAAATTTTGAAATTTTCTCCGTCCCACTCAATCCTTCCATAATTTGCCGATCGGGACTGGAGTGCTCCGATCCCTCTAAGCAATTAGAGGATTCCCCCTTTCTCAAAAAAGATCCCACCAAAAAAATGATTATTTTTTCAATTCAAAAATTAATTTTTGTACTTTTTGCACGTACCTACTCATTCATGTAAAATAACTGCGCTGTACCTAATCATATATTCACATCAATTACCAAATGCAACTTTCCTTCTTCACACTGACATTGCTGCAGTCTGATTATTCCGACTCCAGCCTGAAAAGAAACCGACCATTAACATTCGTTAGTCTCGACCCTATAACCGGGATTCATCTATAGGAGGTGTTTTACAATATTTGAGAAGCGTAACTTTTTGGTGTTTTTGGCGTTCCAGATTCTGTAGGTAGAACACGACGTATTTTATTGATATTTTTTGGAGCCCTTGGGAAATGAAACTCAAACCTTCCCCACCACCGAAGATACAGCCCAGGCTATAGTTTCTCATCAGGCCAGACACAACTTACATGGCATTCTTTCAAAGAATTATTGTTTTGAAAGCAGTTACAAGTTCTCAAGGCGAATAATTTTGTACCTAATTGTAATTTTCTGCCCCGGACAAAACAAAAAAAAAAAAAAAAAAAAAAAAAAAAACCACCCTCAAAATACCGCTGCATGCAGCTCATAATGTAGAGCGAAGATAAAAGCTAATGAAGAAAATACTACCATCGAAGTATCGAACACAGCTTACAGCCGCATGGCACACACAAACACGTCCATAAGCTCGGCAACCAATCACTGCAGAGTTTTGGTGGCGATAACAAAAATAAACGCTAAGTAATCGTTTTATTACGTTGGTCGTCGTAATTCACACCGATGCAGTAACCTCGCATTGCAGTTTTTTTAATGTTTTTTTATTCCCAACTCAACACTGACCTATTCCAAGAGAAAATAAGTTGCAACACAGACTTGATGCTTGTTTGTGTACGGGCGTTTTTCCTTTCCAGCATTATTTACGTATACAGAAGAATTATGTGTAGGAATGTGAGTAGTGTGTGTTGGTGCGGGCGCGCTCACGCGGGCGTGTGTGTGTGTGTGTGTGTGTGTGTGTGTATATGCGCGCGCGTGTATCGTGTTCGTACATTTTGCATCACAGTTACTTTCCCGCTCTTTCACCCTTCTCGATCGTTTCATTACGTAGCCAGAAATGTTTACGCGTTTCATGCAACGAAAAACTACATAATGCAATGTGCAATGTGCAATCGCAATGTGCAACGGACAACGTAAATAATACTCGTAACAGACACGTCGTTACGCAAGTTTTCAATCGACGTGACGACTGACGACGAGCGTCGTAACACACTGTTCAGCGAAAGAATAAGTCGGCCCGGACATGTTTCGCAAAAACAGAGCAGCAACGACGAGAGGAAAAAAAGATACCGGCGAAGATTTTTTACGAAATTCGATAATGAAATTTTATTTTGCAATGCGCAGATTAAAAACGCGGCGAGATGCCTCCGACGTATTCCGAGTCGATTTTGACAGGAAAATATCATTCCGATTCGACGAGGCAAACGGAATTCACGCAAAGCGAATTCGCCGCGATTTATAAATCGATAGTCCGAGAATAATGAAAATCGTACAGAGGTGCTGCACCCATCTGAGGGCAATAACAACGAATATAACGTCGCGTCACGCGTAGTCCGTCAAACTTTTTCTAACTCGCACGAAGTGAAAACAACTTCCACTAACTTAATAGCTAACACCAGCAGGGCCGAGTTAACTGCCGCCGGATGATTTGCAAGTCGGTTCGGTAGACCAATTACACGACTGGCAAGGATACAAAAATGTTTCACTCACAACTGTCACATTAGTAATAAATCGTAACATTATGAAGCCCACCCGCTTCATCCCCCCATCGCTGTTGCCTCCAAAGTGGCACACCTCGGACCATCCTCCTTATCTACCCGAAAGATCCCACCTCCTATGCAATGAGTGAACCTAGTACTCGAGTGATTCTAGTATTTGAACTCGATGTAACTAAAAACATGTCTAATCTAAAATTATTTTTAAAAGCATTAAAAAATATCGGCGAACCTAACAAACCATTTTACAAATAAAAATTGAAAAAAAAAGAAAAATTTTTTTCAAAATTCTAACCCCTGCCCAGGATTAGAACTTAGCGCTACTCGAGGTGAGAGCCACATTCCTACCATAGCGCCGCAAAAGCTGCTCAATGTGAATGATATAACGTTATATTGATCCAAAACGATATAATTAGATGGTTCAAAGAAATTTTCCTGTCAGTCGACAATCCTTTAAAAACGATTTTTTAAAAGACAAGCTTTTATTTTTTTTTTTTGGCTTTAGCTTCACGCGAAATGAACATTATTTCATTGCGAAAGGTTGGCTGCAGTATTGGTATATTTTAAAACCGCAGGAGTGAGTAGAATAAAAGCTTATAAAAATAAAAACATCAGCTAAACTTTTCCTTTACTGAACAATGCTGGCGCTGGCTTTAATTTATATCAAAACAGAATGAGTCTGCCTTCATCGTGCACAAAATATGTTTTGTCAAATTATTGGCAGACTATTTACCATCAACCTACTCGTCTGAAGGAATGACGAATGATTTATTGACGATTATATTTCAATTTTGGATGTCACAAAAACTGAATCTGATATGCAGTGTAATACTCACAAAACAGATTCTACAGTTCAGTTATACTGAAAAGGCCAGCGTTTTCGTTGTTCAGTTACTCAAAAGAAAATTTCAAATGTTTTCATTTTTCATAAAATATTGTAATAATTCAATTCTCCTAAAAAATAAGACTAATTTCGCAGCCAGAGGAAAAAAACGCACTCTTTACGTCCTAAGAACCATTACACTAGAGTACAAGTCCGATGCTTACCTTTCACATTAAATAGCTGCAGTCACCCATGATTTTTTCCGCTTTTGGACAGCAAAAAGCAGCTACTAAAATTTGGCAGATATATAAAAAACAACTTTGAGGTAACTTTCCACAATTGCAGTGGTGCACATACGCAGTAAGTATTCGTTCAGACGCAGCAGTTGTGCGGTTTTTTTTTTTTTTTTTTTTTACAAATTTTAATATAATAGCTGAATCCGCTATGTGGAAGGCAAAAATCAGTGTGAATTTTTTTCACCCAGTGTGAACACATCGCCTTTTAAATGGCAAATGGAAGAAAAGCGGGTGGATTTTTGTTGCGCGGATTTTTTCATCCAGCGTTAAACAGTTCTAATGGTCTGAAGAC
Organism: Ericerus pela; assembly: GCA_011428145.1. NCBI lineage: Eukaryota > Metazoa > Arthropoda > Insecta > Hemiptera > Coccidae > Ericerus > Ericerus pela. Next base: position 1,586,018 of record WOFM01000169.1, read on the forward strand.
TTGTTTGATATCTTTTAGAGTAATTCAACTGTAGTCGCAATTTTTTTGGTCCATTTTCAGCAACCATTAAAGCAGTGGCTTTTTTATACACTTTGACTGCTGTCATTAACGAGACAAAATGTAACGTATTTCTTGTACTAACATCTGATGACGCTAAAATCGAGTTTTGTTGTTATCAGTTATCCTTTATCAATGTGCTTCATTTTTTTCAATTCAAGTTTCTTCTTATTTCGGCAACGTCGAAACGGCATCGTAGTACTGACGCGAATCTTCTGTCCATGTCTATCAAGTTCGAATCCCCACAACAGCAGTTTTTGTTTCGTATTAAAGTTCATTATTATAAGCTTTTATTCTATTCAACTACGGCGATCTTAAAATATACCAATACCGCAGCCAACCTTCCACAACAAAATAACGTTTATTTCGTACGAAGCTAAAGAAAAAAATAAAAAATAAAAAAAAATAATAAAAGCTTATTATCTTTTAAAAATTCGTTTTTAACCTAAACTTATTTTTGGGTTTTGGACATGGGTCATTGATTGAAAGAATTTTACACATCTTATAACAGCGTATTTAAAAAAGTTCATTTTTACTTCAGTTATTTAAAAATATATATTTCATTTATTTTGCTTTTAACGCCCATCCCCTCGGGAGAAAACCTGACCATCACCATTCGCCAACAAATAGCACCGCCTTACCAATTACACTATTTCAGTCTATCCTCGTCATTACTCTTGTAAGCAATTATGGCAATTTTTGAAAGTACGAAATCGGCAGATCGCCGATCGAAATGGAGTAACCACGAGAGGAACGAGCCTCGATAAAATTATTGATAAAAGTAAAGAAAAAGAACACAAATCGATACGAATAGGGGAGAAAAACTTTTTACACAATAAGCGAGGTCAGTTAGACCTAATAAATAACCTTCCCTTAGGTTCGCTTATTACAATCAGATTATCTGCGCGAATACATATTCATACACGCCCTCGCTGCTCTTTTCACATATTTATCTGGCAACCACGCAACGTGTATAACGCTAAAAAATGACGTCACTGCGTCATTGGACAACGTTTACGAGAGAAAAATAATTAGCCGTGGCGTGAAAAGCTAACGCCATCGATGATAATGTTAGAACTTTGCAACTTTCGTCTCTGTCTTCATCGAAAATCAGAAAGGTACACGAAATTACCTCTCATTACTCAAATACTAGCGCGAGTTATTGAAATAATTGACCATCGATCGACCATCGCGAATTTCACTGACTCTCGGAACTCTGGGAGAGAGCTGAGGAAAAAGAACTGTAATATAATCTGAATTGAACTGAGCTGAAATAATCCTATCTGCTATCAAACAAAATTATGGAAATACGTATTTTAGTGAATACGAGCCAGACTATTTATGTTATTCGTCTGAATTATACCCACAGTTCTGCTCGTAGTGGCTACAGACCAGTGGCGTAGCATAATTTTAATGAGAGTAGGGGAAAGGGACAAAATATTCGTCAGCAACAGCCTACCTTAAGGGTATTGGAGAGTCAAAAAATTTATGAGGGAGAGGGTTAACCCAACACCGCAACCACCCCATTCTTACTCCACTGCTACAGATTGGTATTCCAAAGCTATCCCGTTGTTATTCTTGGGCTACAATTTCATGTCATCTATTTATCATCGCTTTTGCGAATCACAAATCTGATTAAAGGTATTGGCACATTCCTTACAAAATTCCTCTTTTATCCTTTTACAGACTGCGTATGGAGAAGGTAATAGGTCTGGCATGTCACATCTTCGAAACTAACAGATTTTTGTTCGCTCAGAACATGGGTCTAACTTTATGGATTGCAATGAATGTAGGTTCAAAATGTTCCTTACAATCCGGAGAGTTTACTAGACTGTTCATATTTGAAAATCAATAAATTGGAAGGGCGTAATTAAAGAATTTAATTATGAATTTAAAAATTATCGACATAAATTTGGGAATATTCACCAATGAGATATTTATTCGGAGTAGTGAAATATACTCTGATGTATCCTAATTGATTCTTTTATTTGAAGAGTATGGACCAATAACAGAATTATTCCTCTTTAATTGTTTTTCAGTAATTCAAATCTATGGTTATTATGAGTCTATACTGTACGGTATTTCTCACACTTATGCCTGAATGCAAAAAAGATACTCAAGTATCAACAGTGATGAATATACAGAATACATGTTTATATATCGATACTTTGACTATATAGTCAAAGTATGGATATAATTGATAATGGAAAAAATGTAAGAATTACTCAAGTATCTATCGTTCTTGCATTCCAGCTTTAATATTAGTGAATGAAAAATGTTTCAATAGGATGGTTATTTCGTATTTCCCAAAAATATGTTTGTGAAATGCATGAAAATATTTCTATTCGATGTCTAGGTATTCCTCCAGGCAGCTAATGAAAAAATCGATTCAGTTCTTATTCAGTATTGTGGAGGTACACTATTTTTAATGAGATGTTTGAAGTTGAGAGATGCTTTCTTCCATGTTTTTTGGAGCGAAAAATTCGAATTTTGTATTAAATTTTTCATCGAATCTTTTTTTGCAGCCTTCGGTCATACCTCAATCCATATATGGTTGGAGACGCTGATCAGAAATTCGTCGTTAGTTTTTGCAAGAGACCAGTTTTTAGTTTCCCCCCTCCAATGGTCTAAAATGAGGGGATTTTAAAAACTTTTGCCAAATTTTTCAAGTCCTTCGTCAATTTACACACTTTTCAGCAGCAGAATTTAAATAGGATGTCGTATTTTCCCTTATGAAGACTTTTCAAACCTCCCCTAACAGAATGATCGGTTGAGGAAAACGAGGGAAAAATGTTAAAACTTTATCGCAAGTACAAACCCAACGTCAATCAATTAACGTTTTTCCAGTAAATTCTAAAATTTTAGCTACATATGTTCCTGAAATAATCAAGTATCTATTATTAAACCACAAAAATAACCATCGGGTGCAATTCATTATAATGAAATAAGTACCCCGTTCATGCAGGGTCCTTTACTGAAATTTTCTATTCAATGTTTCAACATATCAATCTTTTCACTAAAAAATTCCCAAATAAAGATTATTTAAAATAATAAAATAAAATCGGCTTCTTACTAAATTCCAAAGGACTGTATGCATATTTCTGGAAGGGTATTCCAATGTTGAATGTTTTAAATAAGTTTTTATGGTAAGTCTACGTTCCATTTTAAATCAGTGACATGTTAAAATCCTTGTACTGGCATAAATGGAGAATTTAAATTTCACAAAGCAGGCGCTGGTAGTTGTTGAATTTTAATTTTAAAAATTATTGTGAAAGGCTTACAAAGGTCTCAAATTCTAAACAACAAAATTTAATCAGTTAATTCTGAACTATAATACGAGCAATAATTGTATGTATGTATGTATGTAAACGTCTTCTGAAGAACTAGACCGACAATTTTTCTGAAATTTAGTGATGATAGGTTTTTGGGTACAAAAAAAAAAATCTAGATAGGTTTCAAGTTTCAGAAAATTCGTTGAATAGAAATTATGAAAAAGTCGCTTGAAACGAACATGATTTTTAGATCTGCAATCTACGTATAATCAAATTTTTTAATTAAAACGCTAAACACAACGGACAAAAAATGTCTCATACTTAGTGAATCTACGGAGGTGTACAAAAAAAGCACTTTTTTGAACACTTTTTGTTATTTTTTTCAAATTTTGGTAAAATTTTCTTTCGCAGAAGACTAATTTACCTCGAAAACTAAGTTAGCTACTCCCGAGGGCCACTAATTCCACCAATTTCCAAAACTACCGCCAAGAACGTTTCAAACGGGTGGTGGGGGGAGTCCACCCATCGAGAGGTTATTTAATAAATTTATTAAAATTACTAATTAAAAACATATTATTTTTTATTTTATAACATAAAAATTAGTTAATTTTTAACAAAATTTATAATATTAAAATAATCTTACAAATTTTCAATTTTTTATAAAAATGATTGTTTTTAATCAGAAAATTATAAAGCTATTTTATCAATAGCAACCTAAATTTACCCCCCTTAAATAAAATTTATATTACAATATTAATTATATATATAATAAAAATATATTAGAACATATGAAAGTTACATTACTATAAATATAATATAATTTTTATTCAATTAAATTATATTTTAAATTAAAATATAAAATATATTGTTATATTAATTTTTAATTTTTAGATATTAAATATAAAATTTATTTATCAGTAAGAAAATTTGGCTAAAAACTTGATACAGTTTGCAAAATTGATAATCGGCACCCTAACTTATAAAATGAAAGAAAACGCCTTTAGTGCTGTAGAACTTGGTTGGAAAACCTAGTTTACCAATTCATCCACGAGTCAAATTCTTATGTTCATTACTGCAATGAAAACTAAGACGCAAACTTTTCAAAACTGTAGTTTTTTCAAAGTTATAGAAAAACAGTTTTTCTAAAAATTTTCCGGGAACGACTGAACCATTCGACACCAAACTCCTACCAGACCTGGTCCTACACGAGAACTACTTTTTCTGAACACTTCAGCTCAATTTCTTTTCTGGTTTTCTCAAAAACGTGATCAAAATATCTTCTGCAGCAGTTTTTTTTCCAATTTTCTCGGAAACTAAAAGACTAATTGACACCTATCTTGTATCAATATTGAGGTTATACGAGGACTATATCTCGTGAAAATTTCAGCCCGATATTTCTTGTAATTTTCTTGGAATTACGTATAAACCCCTTTTCTAGAACAAACCTCTAGTCAAGCAATTTTTTCTTTTCAATTTTCTCAAAAACTATTAAACGAATAGGCAACAAACTTCTACGAGACTTGCAAATACATAAGAACAATGTATCGTAAAGATTTAAGCTCAATCCCTTACGTAGTTTTCTCAAAATACTGGAAAAACTACTTTTCCAAAAATTTTTGTTCTCCCATTTTCTCGAAAACGAGTGAACCAATAAACAACAAACGCCTACCAGACCAGGTCCAATATAACGACTATCTTTCATGCAGGTTTCAGCCCTATTCCTTTAGTAGTTTTCTCAAAACCATAAACATAAATTTTTGGTGATATATAATTATACCATACCTATATATAAGTATACATTAAAAAAAAAGTATGTACAGGGATACATGGTGGAAGTAAAACTTGTTACGCTAAAGTTTGTATTTTGAAGAATGAATGTTTTGTTGGCAGTGTGATTTTTCCTTTTTCATTTTAATTTTGTATAAATATTAAAATGCAGAAGTCATATAAATTTAAAAAATTGTTTTCACAAATTGGTGAACACATCAAGTCACAACTAAATCACATATCCTTCATTCCACTGATAAGAAAACAATGAATGAAAATGTAAAGAGAAAGTGAAGAAGGAAGTGAATCAAACAGAGTTGAAAGGGCCTAGCTTTCATAAGAAAGATCAGTGGTAATATTTTTTCATTTTACATGCTTCGTTACGTTACCATTTTGTTTATTTTGTTTCACAGGCTTCGTTACATAGCTGTTTTTAGTTTACTACCCAGTGCAAAGACATTTCACTTCAATAATAACTTTTGAACAGATGAAAATAGACCACTGTGAACAGAATTATTGCATTTGTCATGAAAAAATACATATTTTTCATATAATTATTCGCATACTTTGTCAATTTGAAACAAAAATTACTTTTGCAGTAAAAGCCTAACAACTTTTGAACGGATAAAAATGTAGTGCATTGCAAATTTCATTTAACATGTTTCGTTTCATTACCATTTTGTTTATTTCGTTTCACGGGCTTCGTTGCATGACCGTTTTTAGTTTATTACCCAGTGCAAGGAAGTTTCACTTCAAAAATTTGATAAAATAGGAAAATGGTATCAATCGTTATCTGTTTTCACGAAATAGAGAAATTTAATCATCGCCATACTCAAATCTTTTACGGGTCAATTTTAACAGAAAAAAAAATTACATACTATCAGATACCCCCACCTAAATAAGGAAGTCTCGGAACGCCCCTGGTTGGGCACTACCAATATATTCTACTTTTGCTCTCAGATACTTAGATATTTGCGCAAGAAATTACTTGAAATAAATTTGTTCAGTGGGTAAATTTTTACAGATCCAGTCATAATGGATCGGATTTGTGGATTTATTTGCGAATTCTGCGGCAGAAAAGCCCGGAGATGGGTCGGATGAAACTAAAAAATATGGGTACGTATCTTAAGAAATTTACTACCATAAGTAGAAATGGACACCAGAGAGAATAAATTCGAAAAACCTGTTTAAAAAAAAAACAAAAACCGTTTGAAATTGGTAGGTACCTATAGGCCCATACCGCAAAAAATCCCGGAATGAAAAGAACGAATTTATTTTCACCGACGGGGAGGGGGCGGCCCTACTCGGTAGCCGAGTTATGTTCTAGAGCAATTTTATTATAACTTTTGTAGAGTACCACGATTCTAATGACGTTGACGCCGCCGCACCATCGTCACGACAAACGGCCTTCGCTTATTTGCCATTTGTAACCAATAATTCAACAATTTCAACAATAAACGACGACCTTAGAACGCCAAGTGTATGCGAAGAGGGAAAGGTGAAGGGAAAGAGAGGGGGTATAGTGGAAGAAAACTAATATTCCTAGGATAGATGACGCGTCCAATTTTCAGCTAGGGAGTGGAAGGAGTGGGAGAAGTGAGAGGGAGGGAGGGAGAGAACGTTTCGTCGAAATGAAACCGGCCGGCTTTATGACCTTACGTAAGGTAAGAACTCGATAAGTGTAGCAGAAGAAGAGAAAAATAGAAAATAGAGCTCGTTTGCATTGGCATTAAGACAAAAGGTAAGAAGTGATACAAACTAGATGGGCGTAAAGGGTAGGAGGAAAGTGTATATAGGGTACGAACAATTTACACTCTGGCTCTGGCTGGATACCAATCGTATAAAAACGATGGGTGTGGTGTGGTGTGCACGACTACAGAAACACGCTCGTTCTATTTTCAATCGCCGCCGCATAATCCACCACCGTGCGTCCCGGCCCATTTACCTCTTCGACTAGCTCCGCCAGACAGACCCACTCCAACTACTGACTGACTTACTTATCATTATACCACCCACCCACCCTACCCTACACCCCACACACACACACAATGCCTCGAATGCCATTAACGACTAATGAGCATAAAGGTCAGAACGCTGATTATACAATTTAAAAAAAAAAAACACAATGCAAAGACAAAATTATTAGTATAAATGTTATTTTCAAAAAACAAATCTACTGCTATTTACTCAATGTACACACTTTCAAAGGACTATGTTTACTTAAGCAAAGTATTAAAATTGTAGGTACTAAAATGTTTGTAATAAGTGTTTTTTTTTTTGTTTTTTTGGCAGTAGCCTCACCTTTTATTTTGAAACCCTAAAAATATTGGGATCTTTAGTTAATTTTTTACTTATTTATTTATTTGTTTGTTTATTTATTTATCTCATAGATAGTTTTGGATCCTATAGAACCACAGAAAAAAAAATCACAAAGTATAGAATTATTAAATACCATTCCAAAACCATTTAAGAAAAGTCAAATCTACCGATACTAACCGGAAATAGAGAAAATACAAACAATATAATAAGTTTTGTAAAAATGAAGGAACTTTTAATCATAGGAACGATTTTATTAAGGACTAGCCGTCCTTAATATAATCTTCGCTTGGCTCAATCACAGGAGTAAGAGTAGTGGGCCATTTTATCAATATAATTTCTACTATTTTTTTATTTTCATTTTTCTATAAATAAGTATAAAATTATAACGTATATTATTATCTAATGTAAACTCGAAGCTGAAATTAAGGTATTTGCAGTACAACGATTGGAATTCATTTTTTTCAGATTTGCTTAGATATCATTCTCATTTGTCTTTAAATTTACAAAAAAAAAAAAAAAAAAAAAAAAAAAAAAAAAAAAAGATTTTAATTATTTTCAGTATTTAATCATTTAAACTGAAACCAAATTAAAGTACTCATTATCATCTTTTCAACTTCAGCCAATAAGGAATGTAAGTCTTAGTCTTACCTCAATGACCACCAATTTGCAGCAATTGCAGCACTATCTACTTCCATATTAAATCCTGAATGATAAAAAATCCCCGTACCAAAAAACAACCCAACCAATTGTAGAGAAATTGATGGCTGTCAAATTCTGCCTTATAGTTTCTTTAATTTAAAAAGAAATACCAAATTCAAACTGCAGTATTAGGGAGAAAGAAAGAGAGAGAAAAAGATAAAGTGTAGTGAAAGGTGAGACAGAGATAGTAATATTTTTTCCATTTCTCTTTTGTTCCATCCTTCTTTAATCCTTCCTTCAATTGACACAACTAAGATAATATAATGAAAATAATGAAAAAGATACATATTTTACAGTACTGCTCAGGTAATTATGAACCTATTATAATAACAGATAGATAGCCTATTTTACCAGTAAATAGATGACTTTTGTGATGATAGAAGAATAAAAAAATGTTGGTTCAGCAATTTTAAAAATTACGCATTATACTTATACATATATATATAAAAGAGATATATGGAACTCTTTTATGTATTAGTATAAATAAAACATATGAAATCTAGCACACAGCCACACACACACACAATGGGCAGTATGACGATTGCAAAGCTAAACAAAACAAATGCGGAGGTCTTCCTCGGTACAAAACTTTAGTTCTCCATCCAATTATCCTGCAAAGCCCAAATTTACATTCACTGAATGAAGCGGTGAATGAAGAACTGCAATGAGTCAAATAAAAGCGTAAGAAAAAAAGTTAATTTCCTTACTGGAACTCAACACACAAAGTGGCTGAAATCCGGTGGATTTTTTTTTTAATCTTTGAAGACAGGATAACGGACAAAAATCGATCGAACCCAAAGATAATGCACGATACTTGAAGACTGTTACGCTGGTCGACATATTCGAAACTACTTAGGCAAGAACTAAAATACGAAATGTGGCTTCGACAACACTCGCAGCTGTGTTAATGCACTTACCCCCTTCGGGCAAGTTCAGGTTGCAATTTCGACCGAAGTAGGCAGTTGATAAGCCTACGGGCGTACGCACTGCCGAACGGCCAGTAGATGACGCGGTAGTTCCGTTATCCGTTTGTGCTTTTTGTTTCTTTTCCTTTCTTTTCCTTTCTTTTCCTTTCTTTTCCTTTCTTTTCCTTTCTTTTCCTTTCTTTTCCTTTCTTTTCCTTTCTTTTCCTTTCTTTTCTCTTCTTTTCTTTTCTTTTCTTTTCTTCTTTTTCGAACGAGAAGAGTAGTGATGCGTGGGTCGATTATTCAAGGTCGACGCGCGATTGGAGCCGGGCCGCGGTTAAAATGCGCGATAAATGTGCGGTCGGGACAACGCGACAACGCGACACCGCAAAGTATCGCGGATCGTGCGGTCGCAGTGAATAACGACGAGGCGAGGGAGCCGACCTTATCAGTTGCCCTCAGTCATCATCGACATAAAAGAACGACGCAATGTTGGACGAGAGACCCGCGAGTGCCGAGCAGCCCTCGACATTGCGCCATCCCCAAAAACGTGAACAACATTCGGACATCGACCCGGCAATTCGAAAGAAACTACGAAAATAGTTATTTGTGATACGAGCGTATGAAGTAGGTGATTTTGATCCCAGTGTGATGCAAATCACACCATATACACGTGGGTCACACACTATTTTTCGCAACACCTCCCACTACAAAAAATAAATAAAAATAGAAAAAAGAGAAAAATAAATATTTTTGCAATTGGGAAACATATAAGCGCAAATATCTCCTTCCTTTCAGAAAAACCTTGCGGCGTAGGCTGACCTACCTTCACTTCAGTCAGAGGTTCAAAATCCTCAAAGTGGAGAAACTTTTATGGAAAAAAAAAAATAAATAAAAAAAATAAATAAATAAAAAATAAAAAAAGAAATAAAAGAAAAGAAAAGAAAATGACGATGTAGGCTAGGTGCAGTAGTAAAATTAGTATATAAAATGACGGATGCCTCCAAGGCGATTTATTATGTAAAAACCGATGAATAAAATAAGTACTTTATAAATCAGTTCTAAATGGTTCTAAAATTTCCCGCTTTATACATCATCGAGGTGTGTATAAAAATAAAATTTATAAACAGGCGTTAAAAAAAATATTTCAAATAATACACGATGAGAAAGGCAATGTTTACGCTGGTATTTTTTGAGTGAGAAGTAGCTTATTTCAATGATGAATATAATCTGGATATACAGTGAACACACCTCCATGTAAAAACGTGAGGCATCTTTTTACATGGAAGTATGTTCAATTTACATCGAAATCGAGGTAGAGGTCACATTTTCTAAATGAAATGTTAAATCAGCCACACTGAGGAGATTGACATTTTATTATGAAATATCTTCCTCAACAATATTCAACAGTGAGTTTACACGACTCAAGAATTGCTCACTCGCTGCTTTCATTTTGTATACTCCATCACATGTAATGGCTTAATTTTGAACTTTGTTGAGTAATTCAACGCAAGTACAAAATTATGAATTCATGACCCATGATAAAATTTTGATATAAAATGCAAAAGTGCGATAGTGGGAGCAAAATCAGTATATGCTCCCACTACCAAAATTTTTTGCTCCACTTATCAACCAATCAGGTGTGTTCACCAACTTCTCGAAGGTTGTGTTGGGAAACAAAGCGTTTGCTTTGAGAGTGTAAAGTGAGCACTCCCCACTCGTTCGATGTTTGCAGCACTCAACTATAACTCAAGCAGCGAACTCAAACTCTTTGATGATTGCTCACTTTGCGCTCATGTAACAAAATATACTATTTTAATAACTATCACTGTGACTAAAACATTAATAAGAAACAATAAGAAATTTTAAATGGGAATAGGACAACACAACACAACTCGCAGAGAATAGAAATACATTTTTATATGTTTTCACGTTGACCTATATTGACTCTCAGGCCTCTACCCTTCGAATCATCCTACAAACTTCACATTATTAGTAAAAATCAACGACATACATTAGAAGAGGCAATTTTTTTTTGTTAATATAAAATTACTGAAATTTGAAATCAAGCTGTGAATTACAAACTAAAGGTAGAGAGAATTAGAGAAATGAGGGTAGATGAAAAAGTTACTGGTTTTTATGGCAAACTATTACAAATTTTTACACCTTACATCTCCAATATGCTAACTGTCTACAACTGAAATAGGCCAACTCAAATCAAAAAACTTGAGAAATTACGAACATCAGATTAAAAAGTTTGGCTGACATTCTATTACCCAAATTTATGAAGGCAAATAATAACAAAAGATATCCCAACCAGGTGTTTTCACTAAGAAAATCTGTTGAAAAATCCTAATATTTTTGATTAGCAGAAATTAAAAAAAGGTTTTCAATAAGCTATACGCTTTTTTTCTTCCTTTTTTTTATCTGCAAATTCCAACATTCCAACCCCCTTAAAAAATTCTGTTGAGATGTCACTGATAATAACTAATTCATTATTAAGATAAGATATATTAAGAAGCCTTCATCGAAAACTACTTACACTGTACAAGTACCAAAGACATTTCTCCGAATATATTTCACATTACTTAATATATTGATAAAATTGTAATTAGTGAAAATACTACTTGTTTCTGAGAGGAAGAGGTTGAGTATTAATAGAAAACTGGAATAAATTTTATCCTTAGTGAAAATTCACTTATTTCTATTTTTCTTGATGCAGAAAATGGAACTGATTTCAATTCCAACATTTGAGGCTTCAGCACACCAGTGTGATACTGAGGCGATAGTTGACGCAATACTTAGGCAGTAAAATAAAATTCATGCGTGTATGCAAATAGAAGGTGACATTTCTATTCTGCATTTGGTGCGTAATGTCACATTTGGTAGGGAAGATTTTCAAGTGGGTTCTATAAAAATCTACTCAATAATTTCTATCCTATATTACCCTCTACGGATGAGGGTGAGTGTATTTCTTCTTTTATAACCTCAAGAAAATTTTTGTACAATTTGCTGTAATTTATACAGGTATTTATATGTAATTAATTATAAATATTTTATTTTCTTGTTACCATGGTACTAGTCCCAATTCCCAGTATTTGTCGAAAGTCACGAAATTTAATACGAACAATTACGAATAAACCAAGGACCAGACCTAATGATTTTGGTGGGGACTGGCCGGTATTTTCATTTTTATTCTGGCTATAAAGTACTTTTAATTTTGAACCAACAGCTATGAAATTTGAAACAAATATTAACTTAATTCTAATTTTTGTGCCGATCGACCAGCTGGTACGGTAATGATACACAACTCAAATGTGTTCAAAATATTTGCTTACACCAATACCAGGAAGGTCTAATTCATTTCATTTGGTTGAATTCGACTGCCTGAAAAGTACTCCAAAATATCACATCTATGAGTGTTAGAAAGTATCGCATATGATATTTTTTACCACCTCAGTATCGCTTGGAATACACCGCTTCAATATTGCGACCGAGTGTTGAAGCCTTCATTAAATACTAGATTTGTTACTAATTTTTGAGAAGACAGGTTCGAGAACTAACAAAAAACCTTTAAATTTCAGTCTTTGCAAAAACTTAATAGGTCTATTTTACTTTCTGAAGAATTTGAGTGTGATTTTTGTTCATATTTTTTATTAGATGGTTGACCTATTGTTAATATTTCTGGTAATGAATATTACACTTGTTTCTGTAAGGGAAAGGTTAATTAGTCGTAGAAAAGTAGTTACAATTTAAACTTTATTAGAAAATTTTCCAGAAGTACTTCTATTTTTCTTTATGTAGAAAATGAACTGAATTTTTATTTCAACATTTATTCGGTGGTTGACCTATTGATAGAAATCTACCACATAATATGTTCCTGATTTTACAGAAATGAGCACTGATATAAAACCAATAACAATTTAACAATATGTAAGAACTCACAATGGTCTATTTCACTTTATGTTTAACATGAACATGATTTTTGCAGTGAAACTTTTGTAGTTACTTCATACATTGGTAGTAAAAGAATTTTGTTGGATACTGAGGGATAAAATTAGCGTTATAAGAATGAAGAGAAGGAGAAAAGCAAAAAAAAAAACAAAAAAAAACAAAAAAAAAACATAACGGTGATGATAGGGAGGAATGGAATTCTTTGTTGTGCAGTTGATGTATCAGAATTGGGGAAGAGAGGCATGATTTCTTTTTCTTTTCTTTTCTTTTTATTTATCATCATCGCAAAAGTTTCACTTTAACCGTGAATCCCTGAACACACTCCCATTTTTTTCCCTAAATTTATTCTCGGATTAACCAATTTAACAAATTACTGAAAATAAATGGACCGTTATTCCTGGGAAGAAGAGAAATTCAAAACAGGTATAACCGATGATTTCCCCGAATGCAAAAGTTGTGAGAAATTATTTTACTCTATAATTTAGCATTCAAACAGGCCTAAGATATTTTCTTTGAATTTAATTTAAACTATATTATTTGGCTCACCTCGTGGATTCCAGGACTTTCACTCTTTTAATTTATAGCATGCATCCCCACGGTTTGTTTAAAACCTCTTTTTGAGTATTCATTGACTATATCCTATACTATAATACGAACAATAATTTTATGTGTATGTGTGTATGTAAATGCGCTATGAAGAACTAGACCGACGATAATGCTGAAAATTACAGTATAGGGGTATTTGGGTACAAAAAAATGATCTACATAGGTTTCAAGTTTCAGAAAATTCTTTGAACAGATATATGAGCATCTCAATCTATCCGTCAGCAGCAAGTGATAACCGAGAATAATAAAAAATTGATTAACCCTAAAAACAATGAATAAGAGAGGTTTTATTAGCAAATTTTGATGGGCCAAAACAGTGTATGATATTATGATTTATGACCAATGAAGTATGAGTTAAATATTACGATCTTAATTCTCTAGATAATATATGAATACAATAATACTGAAGGATGTACCTAATAAATATATTTCTAAAATTCTCCAGCTTGATTAAAATTTAAAAAATATTTTTTTTTTTTTTCACACTAGAAAGCTGAGTAAACCACGTACTTACATCTACATGTCATAATTTTTGTATAAAAGTAAGTTTTATAACTTAGAGTGAGCTCCACAAATATTTTACGGAATTAAGTATACCGCATTGGGAAATTGTTGAGAACCAATGATATATCATCTGACGAGTTATATTTTTAGCTTGAATTTTGGCCTCGACCTGAAAAGTTTATTTAAAAAAAAAAGAAGATGGTGTATAATAATTCCTCAAAAAACAATTTTCATTCTTTTTCAGTACATTTTTTAAGTAAAGGGGAAACTAAATTTACTTCACGGAGATTGGGACCCAAAGTAGGGATGATGAAAATTTAACATTGCATGAAAAAATGAAACTACTGATATCATTTTCTCATTTTGACCTACATTTTTTTTCAATATACCTACATGACTGGCAAAATTTTGTGTTTATGGTTTCCAGAAAACTACCGAATGGACAGAGCAGAAATGTTTACAAAAGGGAGTGCTCATATAGTACCAAGTCTGATATGAGTTTAGTGCCTGTTTGTTCAGTAGTTTTCGAGAAAACTTGGAAAAAAAATTGCTAGAAAAGTGATTTCTCTAGGATTAAGAAAATGACAGAAAGTATCGGGAAGAAATTCTCACAAAAGGTAGTCTTCATAAAGGACGACATCTGGTAGAAGTTGGGTCCCTGTTAGTTTCGTAGATTCCAAGAAAACTGAAAAAGAAAATATTCTGGGAGAAATTTTTTTTTTCACGGTTTTGAAAAGATTACAAAAGTGATAGGACTCAAATTTTCACAAAACATAGTATCTATTCATGTGGGACCAGATCTGCTAGGAATTTGGTGCTTATTATTTCCGTAGTCTGGGAGAAAACTGGAGAACAAAAAATTCATGGAAAAATGGATTTTCCAAGATTCTGAAAAAATCATAAAAGGGCTCGGGCTGAAATTTTCACGATAAATTGTTGGCGAAATTGTGAAATTACAATCAAATGTGCATCAGTTATACATAGTCAAAGGCTTGCTGTGCTGTTGGTTACGTAGGCTGTGGCAGATGTGGCCTGATGTGGTCCAACACACTCCTCACATTCCATGCCATGTGATACCCAAAAAAGCGTGTCGCAATTGGCGAATGCTGCGGGTACTGATTAGGTACATAATTAATTATATCCCACTTTTAGTCTAAGCAAATTAGCTTAAAAAATTCGTTAAAAAGGAAATACTTGGAAGAAGGTTGAATTTTGTTAAATACCTCGACTTCATTCTTAACAACTACTTAAAAAGTCCCAATGTGAAGGAGTTTGTCTTCCCTCCAAGGTGTATTTAAATGGTGTCGTAAAGTCGTTTTTCAAATTTATATATCGCTTAATTTTCATTTGAGTGAAAAATTGTACAAACAAAATTAAAAGGTAGCCGAAGAGTCTATAGAAGAGTACTTCATTACTTTTTTTGTTACGCTCATAGTTTTTGCGCAAATCACTGTTGAAAATATTTATTTGGCTGTAATCAATATACCTATTCAACACAGTAAACACATATGGTGTAATGCATATTGTATACTAAATATAGCATATGCGTTCAGTTCAGTTCGTCTATAATTTTATTTAGTGCACAGATATAAACGTGAATCAAAATTAGTTTCTTTATCCATTTCAACATCACCTCCCTAAATGATTTTTCATGAGATTTTGTATACTGAGGTGCCAACTACGTACTGATAGTCTTTATCAGTTGGAAAGATGGTGCTGAAATGCCTCAAGGGGGAGAATTTCATTCAACATGTCAGTCGATACACAGCGAATAAAATTATTATTGAAGAACTGAACTCATATACTGTATTTAGTATGGATCCATCAACATCACACAGCGCATGCTTAATGGGTTAAACAGGTATCAGGTGAGAACAAGGCGTTTTTCAATGGTGATTTGTGCAAAAATTACGGGACTAACAAAAAACGCTGGGACATACTCACGAAGGGTTAATGTGCAAACATAAAATAGTGTGGTTGTGTGCATGTACAACGTGTTGCGCATGCACCCAACTGCGCATCATATAACACACACAAATGAGAGTTACGACTGTAAGAGTTACAGTTATGCAAATCTGACGATCGATGGTAATTCACGTTTGTCCCCTACCGCAGACACTGAGTGCTAAGATGTTTGCACATCAAAAATAGTAAACTCTTGTTTGATAGATTCTCCAATCTTTTTTCAATTTTGTTTGAACAATTTTTTGCTCAAATGAAAATTGAGTGACATAAACATTCAAACCCCTCCTGGAGGAAACTCGAGTCCCTCGCATACATTTCAATCAGCGAGCCAGCCGGTTACCCGCGTTCCAGAATAAAGTAGGGCTGCCGAGTTGTTGGACGGTTGCAGACTCGCCAGCAACGGAGTAGGCTTCGTTATCGGATAACCGCTGAGCGCAAGCATGCGACCGGTGCCGTGTCATGCAGCCATGTGCGTCGCACAACTGAAGAATGGCGGCTACAGGCGACGAGCGGTCTGTTTCTTCACGCCGCAGCTTGCGTTCGACTTATTTTCTGATCGAAACGCTGGCGCACTGCCTCGAAATGCCACCAAATTTGCAATGTCGTATCACGAAGAACAGAACGAAATCAAGTGGTTCTCGATGATTTTCAGATTTAAAACCTATTAAAGTTTGCCAAGATGAACATAATCATGCGCCTCATCTCACGTTCGAGTACCTAATCTGTAATCACTGTTAGGTAAACGGAAAACGGAAAACGGAAAACGGAAAACGGAAAACGATTTGCAAGACGAAACACGTGCCAGCGGTAGCACAGACAGTATCAGCCTTTGGCAGTTTCGCACTTTCCCACTTTCACAGACGAGTTTTGAAAATTTTGAGAGTAGATTATACGTACACTCACACCGGAACGCCCAACAGCCCCATTTTTTTTTTTTATTCCCTTCGTCGACAATGGCTAAGCCATGACGCAAAGATGGACACATTCAGCGTGATTTTTCTTCTCCAAAAATAATACTCATGTTCACGATAATCGATGTAGGTGCCATGTTTGTAAACAACGTTGATAAAATATACGCAATATAAGAACGTCGAAGGTTATTTACAAGTGCGAAAAGAAAAAACCACAAAAAAACATCGTTTATCGTCCACGACTAAATTTCAAAACAAAAAAAAAAATATGCAAAATAATGAAAGCGAAAAAGAGAATGAAAAAAGAAAAAAGAAAAAAGAAAAACCAAAAACCAAAAATAAAAAAATAATGAGAAGAGTGAACGCGCGGGGAGGAAAAACTGAAAATAAAATTACGAAAGCAAAGAACACCGAGTAAAGAAAAACAAGCTACTAGCTACGCATAGACGCAAACGGAGAAACTGAGAGAAATAAGAGAAAATATCGAATCACTCCTCCACCAAACAATCGTGGATAGTCATTGTCCTGTAATTTATTATAAAAAATAAGAAAAATATGAAAATTATGAAAAATATAGGGACTCGCGATGAAAAAATAATTAGTGTTCCCAGGCGAAAAATATGACCAAGAAATTAAGAGTTGGAGATAAAAAATTAGTAGCGGTCGAAAACGAGAAGTCCGGAGGCAAAAAGTAAAAGCAAACGGCGGTAATTGCAAAATTCGGTGTGTATGCAATGGCTGATTTCTGGATGTTTAAAAAAAGCATGGAAGCCTCATTTTCGGAGGTCTCTGAGGTCCCATAAAATGGTTCAATCCAAAGTTTTACTGTAAATTGAATTCAAGATCATAAGAAACATGATCAGCGATGTATTATTACACAATAATTTACGACAAACTAGTTATAATACCATTTTCGAAGCATTTAGAGGCAAAACAAATGATGCAATTCAAAAATAATCGACAAATTCAAACTCAGCGTCTCGAGAAACATGTGCAATGATAAATCATTCAATAACTTAAGACAAGTAAGTTTTAACCCCTCTTTCTGGAGGCCTCTGTGGGTTTAACGAACAGTTAAATCGAAAATTTGACTATAAGTTTGAGCTCAATTCCTCAAAAAACATACACGAGGATGTATGAATCAATAATTTGAGATTAAATTTTCCTAATTACCTAAAATTTCTCAAACAGATACAGAAATATACATAATGTGGATGTGCGCCTAAACGGATGCCAAGTGAACACACTTGGACACACACTTGGACACACACCCGTACACACATACATACACACACACACACACACACACACACACCCGAGCTTAAAATCTGATGTCGAACACATCAAGTCACTCGTGTAGCCCCTGAAGCCAAAATGCTTACATATCAAAAATGTGTGCCAAAATAAAAGAGGTAATAGTTTGATTTTTTTGACGCGAAACACATTTCTATTTTCACTGCAGGGTGAAAACTGAAAGGTGAAGTTTGAAAAATTTTTCGAAACATATATTTCTATTACAATAAATTTCTATGGTTAGATGACGACGCATGCACGTATTCCAGAGGTATGGCTATACTAACCCTCAAAGCATTGAAAGAAAGGTACATTGGCGCCTTTGTATATAATGTTACTGACCTATATTCGCATCTCGAAGAAAGAAAAAATAAAATACCTGGGGACTCATAAACCGATTAAAATACTGAATCTTAGCATTTGTGACACTGAGCCTGGCAAGGGTCAAACAAAAGCGACTTGGGCTAACAAAACGAAAGAAAAAACTCTAGCGGATGCAATACTTGCCAAGAAAACTTGAGAAAATTGTAGAAAAATATCGATAGTATTCGATATTGGTATTGATAGTTATTGACATCTGAAAAACATCGATATATCAACAAGTTATTACATTACTAATTTCAGGTAAAAAAAAATTACAAAAATAGTGCATCGATATCTTTAACAAGAATATCGATCTACCGATGTTTTAGTATTAAAAACCGATTTTCCAGGACTTTTTTGTTTCCTACGTTTTTTTGAAAACTACTGAACCAATAGGCACGAAACTCCTATGAGATCTAATCCCATATGAGGAATACCTTTCATGCAAATTTTAGCCTTATCCCTTTCTTAGTTTTCTCAGAATCGTGAACAAAAATTCTTTCCAACAATTTTTCTTTTCCAGTTTTATCAGAAACAACCAAATAGGCAACAAACATCTATCAAATTTGAACCAACATAAGAAAAATCTATCGTGAAAATTTCAATTACATCTTTTTTGTCATTTTCTCAGAATCCTGGAAAAACGACTTTTGCAGAAATTTTTTGTTTTCCAGTTTACTCAGAAACCACCAAACCGTTGGGCACCAAACTTCTTTCACACTTGCTCCCAATATGATAACTATCTTTCATAAAAATTTCAGCTCTATCTGTTTGGTAGTTTTCTCAAAACCTCGAATACATAATATTTTTCATCAATTTTTCTTCTCCAGTTTTCTAAAGAACTGTTAAACTAATAGGCACTAAATTTCTATCAAGACTTGCACCAACGTACGGAAAATCTATAGTAAAAATTTCAGCCCGATTCCTTTCGTCATTTTTTCAGAATCTCGGAAAAACTACTTTTCCAGGAATTTTTTGTTTTCCAGTTTTCTCAGAAATTAATTAATCGATAGGCGACGAACTTCTTTCAGACCTGCTCCAATGTGATAACTATCTCTCGCGAAAATTTCAGCCCTATCCATGCGGTAGTTTTTTCCAAACGGTGAATACAAACTATTTGGCGACACGTACATAAATGAATGAAAAAAAATCAGACAAAATGGGAAAATGGTACCAATCGTTTTCTTTTCGCATGAAACGGATAATTTTCGTCATCCTCACTCCTAGCCCTTTTGAGAGGTGAATTTTAATACCAAAAGCGCAAAATTCAGGGCATCACAGCCGTACACCGCGTATATTCACGCAGTTCTTCCAACGAATTATTTTCTACGTTTTTAGGCGAACGATAATTTTTCCGTTAGTGAAAATTGCACGACGAGTTTTTTTCTCAGCCTCAACTTAGTCGAGTTCAAGTTCAAGTTGAACGGCAGTGACACGCACATGCACGCGGGCTACCTACTTTTGTCGAGTATTTACAAATTAACGAACAAAAACGCAAAATGTAAACTGAAAGAGAACATTGAGACACACATAACACATAATGACATAAATAAATAGGCGGATTCGAAGATTGGAGGCGCTGAGCGGGAAAGATTTAGCGGCCAAGAACAACGACAAGCTTGGAACGGTTTGAAGGCTATCAAAATCTTACACTTTCGACGACGTTCGTGACTTCAAAAAGAGTGTATGCTTCAAATACGCGATTTGCCGTCGTCACGCCGTGACGCCGATTACATAAATTCCCTCGTCGCCGAACGGCAAAGTTTCGCGTAATTGGGTATATTTTACAGTATTTCGCGGCCATAGAAATCCAATCCGATTCGAACGTCTTGAACTGCCACGAGAAGTGTTACAATGCACGAAGAGAAATTAAACCTTTCAACGGTAGAGAGAACGTAGAATTCGTATTTCTTTTTCGCGCTAGAAAAGCGATAGGAGGGCGGCGCAGCAGATGCGCCTTTTTTGTGATCCGCGAATGCGCTGGCAGCATCCGATAAAAATATTTCGGGTTTTTCTTACCTTTCGTTTTCGCGGATGCTCGTCGTAGTAATCCTCTTCGAGTACGATGCCTTCGTCGGTGCCAACCGATCCCCATATTCCCGAATTACCGCTTTCACTGAGGGGCGGCGAGGGAGTTCCGCTGCGCCACGAAGCGCAGTCGCTGAAACTGGCGGTCGGCGATAGCGGTTGATCTATCCAGTTACTTCCTGCAAACCACAAACGAAAAACAGTTAGGAAAAAAAACCAACAACAACAACAACAACAACAACAACAACAACAACAACAACAACAAAAACCCGAATGCTCCTAAACCAACTTCCGTTTCGGTCGGGCGAACATAGCGCTGCGCGATAAACGCCATAGGCCTACACTCGCATGTCTGCCAATAAAGGCACAGCCAGCTTCCGAATTTTCTCCAAGCTAAACAGCTCTCTGTAACGAAGAACACTGCGCCTAACGCAGGTCTACGGAAAAACGTGTAATCTGAGGCAAAGATAGCGCTTATCATACGGTTACTTTCGCGAATTTCCATCAATTTTATCCACTAACCATAGCCTAAGGTTTGTTCGGTTTTTTTTTTTTTTTTTTTTTTTTGTCTCGAAATGTGGACAGCCAGATAGCCAGACAGCCAAGCAATTAGGGGTATCATAATGCGCGTTCTATTTGCGAACCTCTACAATTGATTAAGCGTTGCAGCCGAAATCCGTTTGTGCGTTTGGGCGTTTGGAGGTTTGGAGGTTTGAGGTAAACCCGGTGCTCACCAGCACCAACGGAACGGTCGACCCGGTAGGAGGCGTTAGCGGGTGTTGAGCTACCCGCTGAAACTGTCCACCGCCCAGTGATGAATTAATAGTTTGCACACCGATATCTAACGGGTACGTAATTTTAATTCGGGTTCGTCGTTATAATTTTTTCGCAAAGTTGGCAATTCTGTTTTCCCCCAAATGGCCCAAATCGTAGAGCAACTTCATGTTGCTCACTATTGACTGTCCCCAATTAGTAGGGTCTCGTTTCATCGTTCGGTTGTCACCCGTTTTCACGCATGTACCGACGACCATCACTCTGAATTTTCGTCGGTGCCCCAACGTAGTGAACCAATTGCTACTATGGTCGGAATGGCTCAGGCCAGGTCATGGGCCACCAATCTGTCCCACTTTCAAAACGGTGGCTGTGCCCTCGAAACTCAAGCCGAACAGGGCTTCGGTTCGTCTTTCGTACGCCACCGTTATGCTTTTACTACGTGGAACGATTGGTCCACCGCCCCTCGACTTTCTCACCCGAGACATTAATTAGTGATCAGGATCAAGCGATCATTCATCCCGCGAATCCGATCATCATTTTGTAAAGGTTACCGTATCGGCAAACGGTTAAAAAAAAAAAAAAAAAAAAAAAAAAAAAGGAAAAAGATGGGCTACTCCGGGGCTCCTCGCTGCGCAGCGACAATAGGTAGTTGAAATTTGAGACGTCACAAAATCCTAAAAAGGGTGCATATTTCACGATAATGTAATGTAATAAAATGTGATAAAATGTAATGTGAATGTGTTTATGGCAAATCGAGGATTTCTCAATGTTCTGACGAAAAAGACCTTGAACGCAAAACGATATCATGTACTTGGCAGGTAACAGAACTATGGTGGAGCGGGTTCATACGGTACGCAGGAGGAGGCAGGGTATTGACGTTGACGTAAACGAACGTACCGTATCAGTCAACGGTTCAACACAACGTCGCTTTTTATTTGTCATCCACGAGCGAATGAGCTAATGTACTCGCAAGCACACACGCGCGCACACACACACACACACACACACACCCGCGCACATACTGTATAATCGAATAACATACGGTATTTTTCTTACACGTGTATCCGTAAATAATGCAATCTGCATTCGTCCAACTGCTCTCGATGCATAACAAACATGCGCACGCGCGCACACACACACACACAACACACACACACACACACACACAACACACAACACACACACACACACATATATATATATATATATACACGCGCGCGAAGAGAGTGGCGAATACGGCGTCTATTTCGCTGCAGTGTTTACTTCGCGAGCGTGCAGCTTTCGCAACGCGAATGTTAATTGCATAATCGATGCATGTTTTCGTTATTCGTACTTCGTATTCGGAATCGTAAAAAAAGTATGCGATATTTGTCATTGACGCGGCGTGGGCGAGGGCGCGGGCGCGGGCGCGGGCGCGGGCGCGGGCGCGGGCGCGGGCGCGGGCGTGGCAATGGCAGTCGAACATGGCAGCAAAACAACGAGTTGCATTGCATGCCAACACGCGCCAACCAACAAAGGCTACACAAAAATACGTACGTAACGCTTAAAAAATGAAATTTCAATATTTTGACGAAAACCGAAATTCGTCGACGTATGGGCAGCGGCAGAAGGGGTGGTGAGAAAAACGTACGGCGGCGGCGACGGCCAACACCAAAGAAGAGTCTAAAAAAAAGCCTAGAAATTGGATCGACTTCGCAATTGGCAGGTACCTAAGCTTTTCGCGGGCGGCCACGATAACAGCGACAAACTTGAACTAGAATTAACCCCTAAGTAACCACAAAATGGAAAGTGAAGGTAGATGAATTCATTTCACACACTTAGTTGTACGAATATAAGGACTAAATCTTCAGTCTTAAAAATCCCACCTATATGATTACACGGGCCCGGAAATACGCTAATTTTCGAAATTTGATGCGATCAAAAACCTTAATTTCTAGAATCATCGGAGGATGTCCAGGGTTTGGTTTCCTTTTGAATATTACGTTTATCTCATGGGTATATAACACCATACATGGAACAAATGAAGTATTACCAAATTTCATTCAAAAAATATAAGAAAATCAAAAAATAACTAGAAAATCTATTTTTGCTTTTACATAAACCATCCAGATTGGACAAAATCCATTTCTAAACTTTGTTCCATACCATCCTCGACAGTAATCACATAAAACACACATACAGATTGGATTCAGGATAAAGGTTTTTTTAGACCCAGAATTGCGAATGGATTAAAATTTCATACTTTACGAAAGAAAAAAGGTAAGCACATTTGTTCTATATTAGTATTTATAGTCTGAAGTCTAAAACCTGTAAAACTATAGATCTCATTATCAGTATTATTCATACTTATTACATTTATTGAAATTTATTCCACATAATTAGACAAATTTATATAATTAGAGAATGATCATGTTGTAAAAACTTTTCAATACGGTGAAATGGATTCGAAAATTACAAATTATAAAAAATGAAACTTTTCTCAAATCCAGTTCTGTAAAAGTTCTAACTAAGTTTTTCATTCCGGGCCCAGGAACATCTGTATCCTAAATCCAATCTGTAGGTGCGTTCTACTGTGATTACTGTCTATGACGGTGTGGAACAAAGTTTAGAAATGGATTTTGTCCAATCTGGACAGATTAGGTAAAAGCAAAAATGGATTTTCAAGTTATTTTCAAATTTTTGTATTCGTTTTAACGGAGTTGGGTAAGGTAATACTTCATTTATTTCATGTACGGTGTTACATACCCACGAGATAAACATAATATTCGAAGGGAAACTCTGGACAACCTCCGATGATTTCGGAAATGCAGGTTTTCGATCACATCAAATTTTGAAAATTAGCCTTTTTCCGGGGTCGTTTCATAGTATAGATGCGATTTTAAAGGCTAAAGATTTAGTCCTTAAATTAGTGCAACTAAGTATGCGAAGTGAATTCATCTACCTTCACTTTCCATTTTGTGGCCAGTAAGAGGTTAAGAATTGGCGGTTAGACTGCGATTTGCGTGTCTCGACAACAAGTGGCGATAAGTAGACTCGATATTGCACAAGATGAGACTGCAGCCTGTCGCAGCTGTCGCCTGCTACCGCCCTGCCTAATCCTTCGAAAATTTATTTCAACCCAACTTGGCCGAGCGTCGACCCCGACCCTACTTCATCAATTCGTCATCTATCTCTCGTTCATTCCGTCTTCACTGCTGAAATTTTCAACCCCCTTTCGACTCGCGTATTCGTTAATTACTGGTATTAGCGTTTCGCTCATCCCAACCCAACCAACGAAACCTAAAAATCAATACTACCCCGTCATCCGACATGCTGAATCTAACCTCTTCGCTGTTTTCATCAACCGTAAAATGTACAAAAAAAACACCGATGCTCGTTTCGTCTCGTCTTCTTCGATTAGCGAAATAACTCGAAAAACTTGTATTCGTCGAGTTTTCATCTATCGTTCGTTTAAATGAAAATTTGGAAATCGAACTCCGAATGCACTCTTCCGAACGGCGCCCGCCCGCCAACTGCAAAGCGATGAAAAAAAGAATCAACTGTTTCTCAAATCTTGAAACAAAATTACCTTTAATCAATAGGTAGGTAGGTACCTGAAGAGACGGGACGACTAAACGATTATATCAAAAACGAAAAAACAAAAAGAAAAGCGAGAAGCAACTGGCAATTGACAAACGTTAAACGCTTAGGAGTTATTCCTTGATCATAAAACAATTTTTTCGCCATAATCGATACAAATAGGCCAACATATGTTCGCTGTTGACAAAGCTAATAAAAACAAATAGGTACCTAGATAATTATGGATGGTCGCACGGTACCTATAGCCAGTACCTACCTATTGGAATGTAAAGCCTTCGCTAGACTGCGCTGCGCCACTAGCGCTGTTGACTTCGCCATAATGAGCAGTTTATTTATTTATTTTTATTTTTTCCAACATTGAAAACATACAAAATCAAAGTTATCGAAAACAATTACACAAAAACTGTAAACATTGTAGAAAGTTGAAATTTGTAGGAGACATCTACCCGGCTTATCTGAAGATTCACTGAAATTTTGGCGGAAATTGTACCTTTATTTCTCCAGATATCGCCGAATTTCTGTTCATATTTCCCAACTCGATTGAATTCTTATCATCAAATTTATGGGATTTGAACAGAATTTCAGCAATATCTCGAGAAATAAATGTACGTACGAGAAAATCAGTGGACGCGTGTATTGCGCGCGTACGACGACGTGGAAATCGTTTCATTTTTCGTCTTGTCTGCTCATTAGGTACCTACTACTTCACTTGGCGCAACTAAAACCGAATATCACGTAGCCCAAGCCCACCCTCGCTACATTTTTGTGTATTTTCCGTTTTGGAAAACACAACTATTGCGTTCAGTGCAATGGCTGAACCTGGAAGCGGGATCTGTGGAAAAGCGCCGATCCCGAGAGTCGTACGTACATCACCAATATAAAGGTCCCTCGAATTCTTCCGCATTTTAATAACACCGGCGACAGGTTGGAAAAGTAAGTTTGTCCTTATAGGTGGCCGAACGAATGGCGAATGGAGCGACATTCGCCGCAATCGCCCTACTAATGATCAACGAATCGCATAAAAAAGGTTAGAAAAAATAAATAAATAAACGACTATCGAGGCCTGTATAAGTGTTGGGAAAATAATGGCTAAAAAAGTAGCGAAAATATTCAACTTGCATGCGTACGTGTAGGCGCGCTATCGAGTCGAGTGTCGACTGTAGCACAGATTTTCGCTTTCAGGCTGTTAATGTCAGCATAATGTCGCGGCCCCACCGCAACAAACTTTCTTCGCACAAACTATCGTCGGATGCGTTTCGTTACCCGCGCGAGTCATAGGAGAAAGTCGGGCCCCACTGATAATTTTGTAAATTTTCGTACCTACCTAAGGTAGTACGTAGGCACGTTTTTTCATCTTTTAAATGATTGAAAATTCGTTGTCTTGGTTAGAACCAAAAGCTTTTAAAATTTCGTCTTCAATTGTTTCCCCCTTCGATAATTTCATCAAGTCGGTGCCACTGATTCGGGGAGAGGTCGAAGACAATAATTCCGAAAGAAAGGGAATAAACGCGCAACTTGTTTTTATACAATTTTTTTTTTTTATTTAACACACTACTCGTGACTGCTACAAAGCAAAATTTACGACTTTATGCTAACAGGACGATGTACTCCGGGGGGAATGGGCGTGATCCGGATCATTAGTGATTTGGATCATAATCCGGATCAAAAGTAAATGATCCGCATCCGTGATTCGAATCAATTTGTAAATGACTCGATGTTTTCGAATCATTGCTGATGAAGTGATGGTAATCGTAATTCATACTTTTGAAATTCAGCTTGTTCAGTTTGGACTTGGATTTTTCATTTACTTTTCACTTTTGCCAACAAATATTTCTCATACAGTCGATACAAACATATACTGACCTACCAAGATGCCTTGTACATACCATATGTACGATACACTGTACTACGTAACGTTTTAAAAATGATTCGAAAAGTGGTTCGAATAAATTTGATTCGAATCACTTTTCAAGCAGGGATCCGCCATCAGCGATTCGAATCAAATTTCAAGTCCATATCCGTGGTCTGTGATTCGAATCAGATTTTTCATCTTATTCGCGATCCATGATTCGAATCAAAAAAATTGTGATTGCGCCCGTCCCTGGTGTACTCGCACTCCAACTCGAACAAAAGTTTATTGCCGGGGCAGACCACAGCGATTATTTAGCGCCGCGTTCGTCACGCAGCGAGATGCACATCCGCCTGTGTCTGTGGGAATGCGCTACAAGGCTCACACATAAGTTACACAACGTTCTGCACTAATAAAAGCGTACTTCTGAAAATTCGTTTTTACTTTCAAAAGTAAGTAACCGACTGTTTTTTCGTCACTTCTTTTTACCATCGCACAGCTTGGCTCAGGCCGTTATAATCAGCCGTGGGCACTCGAAGGGCCGCCCACCGTTTTGGGCCACCTTGACATCCGATTTCACGGAATGTACCCCGACCGGCTTTCGCAAAGACTACACCTTTCAACAAAAATAGTAGGTAACTCGGAGTGCAGCTTCCGTTGTCATGTTCTTGGGCATAGTATTCGACGTTGCAGCGGTTGGGTTGGAGAGAAAAAATGTTTGCGTTCGTCCGCGTTGCGAAGGTAACAAACGCCTACACTGGCTACACACGCCACACCACTGCAGATTGAACGTAACGTAAGGACTACAGCGCGGACCAAATAAGTTGAGCACTGAAGCAGATAGACATTAGGTAACATGACATAGGTACAAACGTTTAATAGCCGATGATGACGACGAAAAAATGTTGGAACAGCCAATGCGAAACTACGTTACGATAATGCGCCGTGAACGTCGCAGCTGCACTCATTTGGTCCGGACTGTAAGGAATGATGATTATCAAACCGATTCGAGCGCAATTGCAATCTTGGCGAAATTCGGTCGATCGTTTCCCGCACATGTACGATATTCCATATTATATATCTGTAAATTACTATCACCAACAAGGTGGGGCGAGGCGGGGTGGTAACATACCAGAGTACAGAACCTATCGTACGAAAAAAGAAAAGAAATAAACAAGTTCAACGATTGCGAAACGAATCCGACTATTAATTTTGACCTTGCCACACACAGAAAACGACAAGCGTGCAAACAAAACAACGTCAACACGAGAGTAAACTCATTCCCAGTTAGATGGCGCACGCACAAAATATTTTCACGGCCTACCACATTATTGGCTCACACACGCCTTCGTCGGCAGTTCTTTCGTTATGAAACTCGAAAATAACACAACAATAACA
Source organism: Ericerus pela (assembly GCA_011428145.1). Classification (NCBI taxonomy): domain Eukaryota; kingdom Metazoa; phylum Arthropoda; class Insecta; order Hemiptera; family Coccidae; genus Ericerus; species Ericerus pela. Next base: position 1,614,261 of record WOFM01000169.1, read on the forward strand.
GTGACAACAGAGAAGATGAAGCCACGCCATAAATAAAAATACAGTAGGTATAGTAGGAGGACAGAAATTTTCTACATTTTATTCCCCTCTTTCCTACAAAATTTAGACAACTTATTGGCGCTTCTGAAATGCTCAGCGCAAAAACCAGATGTTACAGTAACCATGAAGCTGTCAACTGTGGACATTCACAAAAAAAACAACAAACACTTCTGTGGCAATGGGTGATTGAGACAAATGAATGTGTTTGCACACTCATCAATTACCTAGCAAGCCAGTGGACATAAAGTCCACAAACAAGATTTTTGCACTCACGGCTTTACTTCGGCTTTACTTCGTCAGTACTGCCAATTTTACTATTGAGCTCAGTTCACACACATTATTATCTGTCAACATGACACGCAGTACCTCCTGATATTGGTGGTAGTATGGTGTACACATACAACTACACCCACAAGTAGTGATCTCTCGATGTGGTATGTGTTCATCTGTTTTCACAAATGTGATTTTTTTGTTAATTGATAAATAACTGTCGATGGAGAAGGAACTGGTCACTTCCATCTCCCCTTTGCCCAAATCAGTTTTGAACAGCTGATAGTAAAATTAAATTTCCCCCTCCTCTAGGTATCGATATGTCCTTGTCAACATTCAGAGAAAACATCAGTCAGCTACCAAGAGCCAACAGAGAAAGTTCACCTTCTCCCCTCCCTTGACTGATTGATCGTTGGTATAAAAATACCAACCAACCTTCCAAATCAATCAGTCAGCTGACAAAAACTAATGCAGAAAGTTCACCTTCTCCTCCCGCTGCCCTGGATGATCATTGGTATATAAGTACCAACCAACCTTCTAATTCAGTCGACACATAGCTACTAATCAAGAAGGTTCATACCTGTCCTCTTTTTACCATTTTTGCAAACTTGACCCCTCCTTCAGCGTCAAAACTATTCCTATTGTCTTTAGATGATTTGGTTCTACCACTGACACTTGCATAGGTCTTTGTCAGCAATACTTCCAAGAGGATGGAGAACTAGACCTACTCCTAACTGATGTTAAATCCATGCCACATACAAGTATGCATCCATCAACTGATCCAATGAACTTGGCAACTAAGCAGTCCTCCTTGCTTGTCAATTACAACCCATTCCTTGACAGCTACCCCCAGGAAAAGAACTCTTGGTCAACCAATGCCAGCCAGTTGATAATTCAATGCTGAGGTTATCGCCTATCGTTGATAGACAATCGCACCTGCAGGAAGCAAATTCTACTGCAACTGGCTGTCCCCAACCACCAACTACACAAAGACCCCCCAGTTATTAAATAGCCTTCCCCCACTGAATGCTGAGAATATGTGCCTCTGGAGGTAACAGATTGAAAACCTTGGTCAAACTAGGGGCAATACCAGCAAATCACAGCTCTACTTAGCCATTTCAGGCTAGCTGCCTGCTCTAATAGCCAATGCTGTGTTAGAGCTATTATATAATTCTGACAATTCGCTGCACACTTGGTCAAACCTCCTCAACTAATCCTAGCAGTAATTTTCCACATCCTCCTACTCAAAAATTAGGAACCTGCTGGAAAATAATCATCGTCTACCTTCTAAGAGGCCTTTGGTGTGCCATTGCGAAGAGTAAATAACGATGTCCTCAGCAACCTTCAGTTCCAATTGTTAACAGTCAATCTCTGACAAACATTGGCCATGACAAAGCCTGCAACCTCTCAACAGGTAGAGCTTGAAGCTGACAAGGCATTAGCTATTGAATAAACCTTTTCATCAAACATCCCAGCTACCAGCCCCAACATTTTGGCAATAGTAACCCCTGTGGCAACCCATTTGACATGGCACCAGCTGCTTCTTTAGAATTAGCTACCATCACCCAGCTGCTTCAACAGCTCTTGGCTAGTAAACAAGTAAGTGCCATCTTTACCCTCAAAAATTCAATGCTATCCCCAAATTTTGACACTCACGTAACCATGAAGGCAGGTCTTGAGACAGATTTCCCTCCCAACACAGCAGTTCTTGTCATTCAAAACCTCAAATGACACTGAAAGTTGTCTATGGAAAAAGGCCCGTTAACACTCAATCTCCTATCTAGAAAGCCACTGTTGGTTCCACCAACAGTTTGGAAGAAGGGGCACAACTGTTTGGACTTCCCATTCCCTGGTAGGACAAACCATTCTACAGTTGTAACAACCATGAGTCCGGATTCTCTACTCAATTGGGAAATGAATAAATGAGTCAGCCAAGACAGTGCTCCCACTTGTTTTCAATTCAGTCGGTCTATTCATAGTAGATCTACTTAGTAAATGTTGTTTCCTAGCTGACACTTGAGGAGGGATATCACCTATATCTCCAATAGGTACCTAGGGAGTTAAGCTGGAACAGCTAGACTTTGGCCTGTAATGTAAATTTTAACAAGCTCCATCATAGCTGATGTCATTGACCCCATAATTGGAGCAGACTTTCTCAGTCATTACCAACTACTACCCAATGTCAGAAAAGGTCACCTGCTGGATAAGATCACTGGACCAGCTGTAGTAGGAAAACACCACCCAACTGATTACCTTCCCAAAATATACATAACACATGCCCATGCCAACAGTCAATTCCAAAACATCTTCTCCAAATTTCCTAGCATAACTATAAAAAAAAAGCTTACACTCTAGGACTCTAGGATTTCCTCAACCACAGTCACCCACAATATTGAAACAATTAACTAACCAGTGTTTTGCCATGCCAATTGACTACACCCCGAGATGTTGAATGCAGCTCAACTCTCCTTCAAAACCATGCTCGAATATAATGACTGACAACCCTGAAAAAGCTCTTGGTCATCACCCCTCCACATGTATGTCAAACCCAACAAAACTTGGCGCATACTCAGTGACTATAGGGGGCTAAATGCACAAACAATCCCCGACAAATACCCCATCTCAAATATCATGAACTTCCATGTCAGACTAGTTGATTCCAAGGTATTCACCAAATTGGATCTCCTTGGGCGTTTAAAAAAGTCCCCATGATTGAGGACCACATCTCAAAGACTGCAGTAATAACCCCCTTTGACCTACACAAGTTCCATTTCATGCCCTTCAGACTTCAAAATGCCATCCAAATGCTCCATCAATACATCGATGGATTGTTGTGAGACCTCGATTATGCTTACCCATATATCGATAACATCATGATTACTACCTTCAACTGTATAAAACTCGAACATATTACCAAGGTCATTAGGTACATTTAAAATGCTGGTCTAACTGTAAATAGGACCAAGTCCAAGCATGAGTCAGAAGAGCTCACATTCCTCTATCATCAAAGGAACAGCGCTGGTATTAAACCTAGCCCTGAGAACGTTCAAGCCCCATACTTGATTTCCTACTACCCAAAACTGTTCATGATCTTAGGTGGTTTCTCAGGATAGTGAATTTTTACTGGGACACCATCAAACACTGCGTTCACATCCAGAATAAACTTCTTGCGCTAATCCATTTGAACAGAAAACACGTTAAAGCTGTGATAATTAGGCAGAGCATCGCCAAAACCATTTTCCGCAATCTCAAACTTAACCTTACAAATGCTGCTCTCTTGGCACATCCTGAAGAGTCAAAAAAACTCATCTTGGCATTCAATGCATCTAATCACTTGATAGGGGCAACCATTTATTAAAACAGTGCTAATACGCTAGAACCACTAGCATTTTTCTCCCACAAATTATCAGATATTGAGTGCTGATACCCCACCTTCAATTACAAATTACTCACTGTTTTTGCAGTAGTGGAGCACTTCTGCAATCTGGTTGAAGGGTGTGTTATCTCTGTCAATATGGATTACAAGCCCCTAAAGACTACCCTGTTTCAGGCATTTAAGAAATCTTCACCATACCAACAAAATTAGCTTGAGTTTATTGCACATTTCCCTACGGATATCAGATATCATAGCTGCGAATTGTCGCAAATCTCAGTTTCCTTCATTACCTACCCCTGTGTTGTGCTATATGATGAAGTGGCCCTCTGCCAGCGACACAATCCCCAATATCTAAGAAACCGAGATTCAGCCCTCAGCCTAAATTATTTTTGTGTACCCAGACACATATTACTTCTAATGTGTGACACTTTCACCAGGAAAAAATGACCCTTTGTACCCTCAAATATCGAAAACTCATTTTCAATTTAATTCATGGGCTCTTGCACCAGAGTGATCCTACCACTATACATCTGATCACCTATCAATTAATTTGGCCTTGCCTATGAACCAACTGCCTACATTTATGAAGAGAGTGCACCACATATCAGGAAACCAAAATTGGTTAACAAACAAAAGCCCCTTTTAAGACTTTCACCCAAACAATCGCTTAAAGCATTAGCACATTCATACTATGAGTCCGTTGCCAATGGTTAGCAGTCCTCACCATTGTATGACAATGATCAACCATGTTACACAATGGCCTCATACCATCATGAAAGGCTACTACTACTTATCCACTGATGGAGCAGCAGTCTCTAGTATCCTCTGTATCTTTGATTGGCATCACCTGTGATGCTAGCTGCTGGACTTGCATAGAGGGTTACACCTCTGGTCAACTCTACAGAGTAACTGGGAAGCAACCAACCCTGAGGCAGAAAGTGGAATGAGCTGCCAGGGACAGGGGTGTACTGCCCAAACAGTATGGGACCATTCTAGTATAGAAATTTGGACCTCCAATCTCACAAAGTGGAGTATCCCCTAGTGCATGATCTCAAGTCTTAGTTCCATTGCCTAGCATGTCTGCATACACTACAAAAACACCACCCTATGCACCTACCACTCTACAAATCAGTTATGCGTAGATTAACACCCACACATTTGATGAAATCATATAGAAAGGATCTTTGCAGGATCCAGCACCAACCTCTGCAGCGAGTGTCCCTACTGGGGAATTCCTGCCACTCAAGATGGTGAAAATGATTGAATCACTTTCATTACAGATGTGACGTGCCAAAGCAATAACTCACTTGCATACCAGCAGATTTAAATGTTCATCCACAGCAACCAAGCAGTTCCAATAACCATCAACAAATAGCTCTGTGAAAGTTATTACCATGGTAACAGCAGCCACTGTCTCTGTATCATTGGTCCTAGAAGGTAAGTCCCTCTTACTTTGATAACTGGTTGTACCAACTATAATACACAAGACATCCTCATGGATGTCAATATTCATCCTATTCCTACCATCCATGTCCCCCAACCTACTCATTGATCCATCAATGTGCATTATCACCAGTATGTGAAGAAGTAGAACCAATTGATGTTGCCATTGATAACACTCCTGATATCAACCTTTCTTCTACACCATCATCCCTAGTAAAGTTCCCAGAACCTTAGCCTTCCACCTCTTGTTGCAAGAGTCCCTCAGCTGATGGTGTAAAACTGGCAAAAAAACCTCACATCGGCAAAAAAGATGGAAGCTAAGCCAAGTATGAAGCATGCTCTCTCAGTCTCTCTTATATAGCCGTGAAGAGGGAAGTCAGATATGGCAAACCCCAGACCACTACCCCTGTTCCCCTAAAAGCTCCAACACAGGAATCCACTCCAGAACCAACACAGCTCCCTGAATTTCAATTAGTAGTTCCACCTTAGTTGCACAGAATCCCATTCTGCAGCCTTGGGAACAATTCACCTCCACAATTATTGAAGCCCACAATGCCCTGTCACTCTCTCTAGCAACAACACCCTGCCAGTATCCCAAGTTGTAGTCCCACCTCCAGGTATCCTTTTACCACCCCACCTACAAAATTCAGTGCCAGTATTTCCTCCACCTTTTCTTATTCTGCCTTATCCTGTCTATGGCATACCATATCCTCCACCCCAATCACTTATGAGCATTCCTACCTCCAAACCCAATCTTTCAACACTGTTCTTAAGGAAGAAAAATTCAAATAGGTCTCGAGCACACCCACCAAAACCAGCCCCTCAGCCTTGAGTGCTAGGACAAGTCTTTCCCCTGCATCTAGCACAACCCCAAGACTTTGTCCACCCAGACCCATTCCTCCCCTTAAATTTTGTCATTTTAGACCAAACTAATCGAGTGATCCCACTCCGGAAATGGTTTTTTATAAGTGAGGTAGTGAATACTATACCACACTTGACTGGTGTCATCAGTCACTGTAAGTTTCTTCTAGAAACTTACTAGGAGGAGAGTGGTGTGGAGATGGGTGATTGAGAAGAACGAGTGTACTTGCACACTTGTTAACCACCTAGCAGGCCAGTGAACATAAAGTCCACAAACTATATTTTTGCACCCACTGGTTTAGGTTTACTTCGTCAGTATTGCCAGTTTTACTACTGAACTTGGCTCACACACACTATCGTCTGTCAATGGAACACGCAGCACCTTCTGACATTTGTGGTAACGAGGTGTACACATACACCTATATCCACAATTTCATGAACTGGAACATGTTTTTCGGGGCGTTAAACTCACATTTTGGGTCATAATATTTTGGTTCGAGTTAGGAAAGGCAATTTATTCGAGTTTGCCGCCGCAATCGGCGAAAAGTGAAAAACGTATAGCGAGTGAAGTGAAAATTTCGCAGCGTTTAAAGGGCGTCGGTGCACGCATAAAACGGGCAACGAGCGACGCGGAACACGAAACACGATTCACCTCGGGACGTGTAACCGGTTTTCGCCGACCCGACACTTCCATCAGCATTCGGGCCAACGAGCTGTGTGCGGCGGGGCGGAATGGTGGAACGCGAATACCCCACCAGATGCCAAATAGAATACGCAGCATAGCCTGAGATGGGGGTACGCGCAAACGGTAACGGACGCGTCGAAACGGGTCAAAAAGACATTCACAGAAAATACTTTTCACGCCACCAATCTCCCATTTCTTCTCACTTCGCCCGACAATCTCACCGATTATGTAAATCTTTTTCAACGTCTCGTTACGGGTCCAACCTACACGACACGAATTAACTTTCTTTCGCATAATTACATTCTGGCATAGGCACCTATACATTTTTTTACACATTCGTATTTACTGGAACGCGGTACTCGGTACCCGGTACTTGGTAGCCGATACCCACACTCGCAGGCACCGCACAATAATACGCGCAATTCTGTCGGCCCGTTGGCTTCGGTTGCCTACGCCGGTCAACCTATTTTTTTGAAGAACAACGACGAAGAGGGGCGGTGAAGTGCGGCGCGGCACGGCGCAGCCCGCGAGACGAGGTCGATTTCGATACGAGTATCCGCGATGGCTGCCGATGTGCTGAATGACGAGGCCAACACTCGTCAGTCAGCTTTTCACAAAACCGTTGCGCATAACAGGCACCTACATATTAGCCATAGATACGATGCCTATAGATGTTCTACCGCAGCGTTTCTGGTCGTTAACGAGTGGATGGCGATCAGCAGGTGGACGCGCCTCAGCATAGGTGATAGCGCGCCGTACGCCGTACCTATCCCAGGTGGGTACGTCGCATTCGGATGCCACGCCGACGGCACATTCTACGAAAGCCGACCATCCGATGATCCAACCAGCAGCAAGCAACAACGACGCAGTTTCCAAAATTTCTACGACAATCGGTCGGCCAACCAGTCGATTATTCGTCATTTTAGGTACCTACGTCTACGAAGTAACCCACCTACAACTGCCGTACCGTCCGCAAGTATACTACGGGGCGTCACGTCGACGATATTCTTCAAACAAATAGCATACCTACGCCTATCGATGCAAAATCAACGACAATAAATTGAAAAATATTTGACGAAAAGCGCCCAATTTCTGCGAAATGGTTGGCGCCCCACAGGTACAACAAGCTGCGTCGGCGAATGCTGGCTTCAGCGAAACCGAATGAGACCAAAGTTGGCAAAAGGACCCAGTGTATTCTGCACATAGGCATACGCTAATTTGGCATATTCTAACGTCAAGATAATAAAATAAAAAATCTATAGCCTAAAATCTTACGCACAGCTCCAATAGGCAGAATAAAGAAGGTCGTTAGTAGGTCCATTTCTTCGGCCCCCCCATTTCAAATTTTGACCTGAAAATTTTTGGCCTAATTGTGCTCAGTTTGTGCTAATGTGTGCCATCAATTTTAGAATTTGTGCTCACCCCCTTCCTTAGATATAAACAAAAGAGTCTGGGTGGGGCTGGAGAAATGCTAGCCCCACCCATTTCGAATTTTGACTCTAAACTTTGTATGCTAATTGTGCTTCATTTGTGCTAATTTGTGCCGTTAATTTTAGAATTTGTGCTCATTTATTTTCAAATATAGGTGCCTCAGAAATTTATGTGTCAGCCCCCCCCCATTTGGAATTTTGAGTTGAAACTTTGCATGCTAATTGTGCTTAATTTGTGCTAATTTGTGCTGCAAATTAAAAATTTTATACTCATTCCCTTTCAAAAATATTTGTGGTTTTATGTCTCCCCGCAGCCCCCCCATTTTGAATTTTGACCCAAAATTTTTCATACCAACTGGATTCAAATAGTGCTAAATTTTGCTACCAATTTTGGAATTTGTTATCACCCCCTTCTTAATATATAAAAAAAAGTTTGTGGGTGGGGCTGGGGAAATGCTAGCCCCACCCATTTTGAATTTTGACTCAAAACTTGACATACTAATTGTGCTCAATTTGTGCCAATTTGTGCCAACCATTTTAAAATTTGTGCTCACTTCCCAACTCAGATAGGGAGGATGAAAGATTTCCCCTCAGCCCCCCCTTTTTGAATTTTTATACAAAACTTTGCCCACTACTCTTTTTTGATTTGTGCTTAATTGTGCCAACAAGCTTATAATTCCTGTACATTCAAATCTTTAGTTATTTGCAAAACAAATTTGGGTGGGGCTGGGGAAATGCAGCCCCACCCATTTCAAATTTTGACTTGAAATTTTGCAAACTGATTGTGCTCAATTTGTGCTGATTTGTGCCAACAATTTTATAATTTGTGCTCAATTATTAATTGAAATAAGGGGTGAGGAAGGTTTTGTCTTAGCCGCCCCCTTTTGGAATTTTGAGCTGAAACTTTTCCCATTATTTTATCTTAAATTGTGCTTATTTGTGCCAACTTTCTTTTTTGAAATTTTAAAGTTGCAATTTCAACCAACTAATAACAATTACCCATTTCTGCTGTAGCCTAAATAATAGTCATTTATAACAAAATTTTCAGTAGGGTCAAGAAAATTCAAGCCTTCCATTTTAAATAGGAGTTAAATTTTATTACAATTTTTATGACAGTTTGTACCAAATTTTTACATTGGTATTTTGAGGGAACTATACTTAACCCATACTTAGCAGTATGTCAGATTTTCTTAATTTTGTATTTTCTGGGTGTTGCTAAAAAACTTTGTAAGTACATGTAAATTTTTCCATTGATCATTCTCTATTGACAGTTTTTTCCATTTAAGTTGCCAAATTAAAAATATTATCATAAAAATCTTCTATGTGAATTGAATAGAAAGAAAAAAACAAATTTTTATGGTCATATGTGTATAAATTATTAAGTAGGTATTTATGCTAATTTTGGTTTTATATACTTAATAATTTAGAAAATACATTTGGTGATGTATCACACAATAAAATGTAAAAACTCAATATTGGCCCCTTTAGGGGCCCGTTTGAGGATGAAGAATAGGTCCAATTGAGAAAAGAACAGCAAATTTGGTCTGGGCGCCTCAAAAAACATATTTGGTGATGTATCACACAATAAAAAGTGGAAACTACAGATTAACCCCCTTTTGGGGCCCATTTGGGGATGAAGAATATGTCAAATAGAGAAATGAACACGAAATTTGGACGTGGCGCCTCAAAAACCCTATTTGGTGATGTATCACACAATAAAAGGTGAAAACTCAAAATTAACCCCTTTTTGGGGTCCATTTGGTGATGAAGAATGGGTAAAATTGAGAAATCAACATAAAATTTGGATTCGGCGCCTCAAAAACCATATTTGGTGATGTATCACACAATAAAAGTGAAAATTCAAAATTGGCCCCCGTTTAGGGCCCATTTAAGGATGAAGAATGGGTCAAATGGAGAAATGAACACCAATTCTGACTCGGTGCCTCAAAAATCATATTTGGTGATGTATCACACAATAAAATATGAAAACTCAAAATTGGCCCCCTTTTGGGTCACATTTGGGGATGAAGATTGGGTCAAATGGAGAAATGAACACCAAATTTGGACTCGGTGCCTCAAAAAACTTATTTTCTAATGTATCACACAGTAAAATGTCAAAACTCGATAATTTTGCTTGAGGAATATTAAGACATGCATCTCTAAGGAAGGCTAATATAGTACTGACAGAATGGTGTTATCTGAAATATTTATATAACTACAAGAAATAACGTATCCTAGACACTTTTGGGTGATCCAATCACGATGCGTTATTCCATAATCTGACTTTTTTGATGAAAAAAATTCCCAAATTTTGAAAAATATTTTTGGGTTATCTATGGGGAATTTTTAAGATTACTTTGGCCAGTGTTATCTATATATATAAAAGAGAATGTAGGTCTGTTTGTCTTTTATGCATTACTACACCATTCATCTGATGACCATGAAAATTAGTCAGGATTCAGCGGCGAATCGAAGAGAATTTATTTACAAATTCTCTTCGATTCGTCGCTCATAAATTAGTCAGGATTCGCCGCTGAATCTTGCTTAATTCCTGGGCGACGAATGGATAATTTAACAGTTCCAAGGTGAATCGAAGTGCATTCGTGAAATTATTAAAAACAGTATTTCATAAGAAAATCTCACCTCGATATCCTTTAGTTATCAGTTAATATTGAATTAAAATATTACTATATCCTATGCATAATGCAACAGAATTAGAAGCAAACTCATTGTCACTGTTATCGCATAGGTATACAACAAACATCGATATGTTTTGCGATGTATTGATGTTCTTCACCAGATCGATGCAATATTTTCTTTCGATATATCGATATTGAATAAAATACATATTTTGGGAAATTTTTTGACAACTGTTTGAAATTTTCTTTTCATATTATGCCAGAAACCTTCGCTGGAGTATACTCAACAACTTCCAAAAGTTTCATGGTCATCAGATGAATGGTGTAGTAATGCATAAAAGACAAACAGACCTACATTCTCTTTTATATATATAGATAACACTGGCCAAAGTAATCTTAAAAATTCCCCATAGATAACCCAAAAATATTTTTCAAAATTTGGGAATTTTTTTCATCAAAAAAGTCAGATTATGGAATAACGCATCGTGATTGGATCAGCCAAAAGTGTCTAGGATACGGTATTTCTTGTAGTTATATAAATATTTCAGATAACACCATTCTGTCAGTACTATATTAGCCTTCCTTAGAGATGCATGTCTTAATATTCCTCAAGCAAAATTATCGAGTTTTGACATTTTACTGTGTGATACATTAGAAAATAAGTTTTTTGAGGCACCGAGTCCAAATTTGGTGTTCATTTCTCCATTTGACCCAATCTTCATCCCCAAATGTGACCCAAAAGGGGGCCAATTTTGAGTTTTCATATTTTATTGTGTGATACATCACCAAATATGATTTTTGAGGCACCGAGTCAGAATTGGTGTTCATTTCTCCATTTGACCCATTCTTCATCCTTAAATGGGCCCTAAACGGGGGCCAATTTTGAATTTTCACTTTTATTGTGTGATACATCACCAAATATGGTTTTTGAGGCGCCGAATCCAAATTTTATGTTGATTTCTCAATTTTACCCATTCTTCATCACCAAATGGACCCCAAAAAGGGGTTAATTTTGAGTTTTCACCTTTTATTGTGTGATACATCACCAAATAGGGTTTTTGAGGCGCCACGTCCAAATTTCGTGTTCATTTCTCTATTTGACATATTCTTCATCCCCAAATGGGCCCCAAAAGGGGGTTAATCTGTAGTTTCCACTTTTTATTGTGTGATACATCACCAAATATGTTTTTTGAGGCGCCCAGACCAAATTTGCTGTTCTTTTCTCAATTGGACCTATTCTTCATCCTCAAACGGGCCCCTAAAGGGGCCAATATTGAGTTTTTACATTTTATTGTGTGATACATCACCAAATGTATTTTCTAAATTATTAAGTATATAAAACCAAAATTAGCATAAATACCTACTTAATAATTTATACACATATGACCATAAAAATTTGTTTTTTTCTTTCTATTCAATTCACATAGAAGATTTTTATGATAATATTTTTAATTTGGCAACTTAAATGGAAAAAACTGTCAATAGAGAATGATCAATGGAAAAATTTACATGTACTTACAAAGTTTTTTAGCAACACCCAGAAAATACAAAATTAAGAAAATCTGACATACTGCTAAGTATGGGTTAAGTATAGTTCCCTCAAAATACCAATGTAAAAATTTGGTACAAACTGTCATAAAAATTGTAATAAAATTTAACTCCTATTTAAAATGGAAGGCTTGAATTTTCTTGACCCTACTGAAAATTTTGTTATAAATGACTATTATTTAGGCTACAGCAGAAATGGGTAATTGTTATTAGTTGGTTGAAATTGCAACTTTAAAATTTCAAAAAAGAAAGTTGGCACAAATAAGCACAATTTAAGATAAAATAATGGGAAAAGTTTCAGCTCAAAATTCCAAAAGGGGGCGGCTAAGACAAAACCTTCCTCACCCCTTATTTCAATTAATAATTGAGCACAAATTATAAAATTGTTGGCACAAATCAGCACAAATTGAGCACAATCAGTTTGCAAAATTTCAAGTCAAAATTTGAAATGGGTGGAGCTGCATTTCCCCAGCCCCACCCAAATTTGTTTTGCAAATAACTAAAGATTTGAATGTACAGGAATTATAAGCTTGTTGGCACAATTAAGCACAAATCAAAAAAGAATAGTGGGCAAAGTTTTGTATAAAAATTCAAAAAGGGGGGGCTGAGGGGAAATCTTTCATCCTCCCTATCTGAGTTGGGAAGTGAGCACAAATTTTAAAATGGTTGGCACAAATTGGCACAAATTGAGCACAATTAGTATGTCAAGTTTTGAGTCAAAATTCAAAATGGGTGGGGCTAGCATTTCCCCAGCCCCACCTACAAACTTTTTTTTATATATTAAGAAAGGGGTGATAACAAATTCCAAAATTGGTAGCAAAATTTAGCACTATTTGAATCCAGTTGGTATGAAAAATTTTGGGTCAAAATTCAAAATGGGGGGGCTGCGGGGAGATATAAAACCACAAATATTTTTGAAAGGGAATGAGTATAAAATTTTTAATTTGCAGCACAAATTAGCACAAATTAAGCACAATTAGCATGCAAAGTTTCAACTCAAAATTCCAAATGGGGGGGCTGACACATAAATTTCTGAGGCCCCTATATTTGAAAATAAATGAGCACAAATTCTAAAATTAACGGCACAAATTAGCACAAATGAAGCACAATTAGCATACAAAGTTTAGAGTCAAAATTCGAAATGGGTGGGGCTAGCATTTCTCCAGCCCCACCCAGACTCTTTTGTTTATATCTAAGGAGGGGGGTGAGCACAAATTCTAAAATTGATGGCACACATTAGCATAAACTGAGCACAATTAGGCCAAAAATTTTCAGGTCAAAATTTGAAATGGGGGGGGGCCGAAGAAATGGACCTGTCGTTAGTTGGTAATAATATATCTACAAACGAGCGTATAAAAGCAATCAAGTTTTGAAGAGAAAACTCGAATATACACACAGCCAGTGCAGCCTATCAGTAAGTTCAATATCAAATAAATAAATAGTTATTACAGTTAAGAGAAAGTTATGCGGTAGTCAGGGGCGTTCTGAGACTACCTTAATTGAGGGGGGGCGGAGGCATCAGTTAGAGAAATTTCCAACTGATAATAATTTTTACCCAGTTAGCTTGCAAACGAAGTATTACAATTGACCTTGTAAATGGATTAGGAGAGGGGATGATGAAAACTATCCGTTTGATGAGAAAAGAAAACGATTGGTAACATTCTACATTGCCACCTAATTTTTTTTCAATGTATGTACATATAATATGTAGGTACAGTATATATATATAATATTCTGATAGGAGGTTGTCTTCTATGGGTTCAGAAGCTTTCGAGAAAACAGAAGAACAAATATTCCCGAAAAAATAGTTTTTCCAGGAATTCGATAATAATACGAAAGGGATCGAGCTGAAATTTCCACGATTCGATGTTCTGACATATGGGAAAGTCTCATACAAGTTTGCTACCAATTCGTTTCATAGTTTTTGAGAAAACTAGATGAGAAAAAATTGCTTGAAAAGTAGTTTTTTCCGGATTTTGAAGAAATACAAAAAGGATATGGCTAACATTTTCACGAAATGTAGTTATTATGTGGAACCAGATCTGCTGAGTTTGGTGCCTATTTCTTCGGTAGTTTCCGAGAAAAGTAGAAAATAAAAAATTCCTGGAGAAGGAGTTTTCCCACGATTCTAAGAAAACTACAAGAAATATCGGGTTGAAATTTTCACGAGATATAGTTCTCATATAACCTCAAAATTGATAGACGATTGGTGTCTATTAGTTTATTAGTTCCCGAGAAAACTTGAAAGAAAATGTTGCTGGAGAAGATATTTTGATCACGTTTTCAAGAAAACCACAAAAGAAATTGAGCTGAAGTGTTCAGAAAAAGTAGTTCTCATGTAGGACCAGGTCTGGTAGGAGTTTGGTGTCGAATGGTTTAGTCGTTCCCGGAAAATTTTTAGAAAAACTGTTTTTCTATAACTTTGAAAAAACTACAGTTTTGAGAAGTTTGCGTTTTAGTTTTCATTGCAGTAATGCACATAAGAATTTGAATTGTGGACGAATTGGCAAACTTGGTTTTCCAGCCAAGTTCTACAGCACTTAGGTAATTTTCTTTCATTTTATGAGCGAGGGTGCCGATTACCAATTTTGCCAGCGGTGACAAGTTTTTTGCCAAATATGCATACTGATAAAAACCTCTGGATAGGTGGACACCCTCACCTCACGTTTGGAACGACCCTGGCAGGAGTTTTGGAAATTGGTGGAATTAGTGGCCCTCGGGAGTAGCTGACTTAGTTTTCGAGGTAGACCAGTCTTCTGCAAAAGAAAATTTTGCCAAAACTTAAGAAAAACAACAGGAAATGTTCTAAGAAGTGTTGTTTTGCGAACATCTCCGTTCTAGCGCACGCACGTTATGAAAAACAATACCATTACGTATATAGGTTTTGTCAGTTCGGGGAATCGAACCTGGGACCTATATACTTGCCAGCTAAAAGTGATGAACTTGACCACATGGTCATTCCACCACTGGCTATAACCGGCAAATACATTTTACATAGGACAAGGTAGGGTGGATCCCCGCAATTATTTAATTACTAAATTAAAGAGAAATGAATTGTTTTCAATTTGGTTTCAGAAATTTTTTTCATGGGACAAATGGTTTAGCGGCTAGAGCATTGTTAAATTTCGTTAATTTTCAAAATTCATGAAACATGTTATAAACTTACGTGTTTGTGACTGTACCCTCCAATCTTAGACATCTTGCACTTTATTAAGATAAATACTGAAATGAATGCCGATGCAGTTTTATAGCGAGAATAAACGATATTGATAACAAGCACAATTCCGAAAATAGTCATTACGTGTACCAATAATAAGGATGAAGCGATATCCATGATTTTTGCAAGAGAGCAATATTAATTTGGAGGAATGGTGACGCACGGGCCTGAGGAGAGGCCACAACACCTAAAGCCATGTTTGGTCCCACCTCCCTACTCTCAATAAAAGATTGGTAAAATAAAAAAAGAATGCTAAAAAGTGAAAACTCTTTTAATGTGTACTGCCTCCCTGCCCTACTATACTTACATCGATAAAAATTGTCCGATTTCGAAAACTAGGTCAAACTAGCTACCAAATATTTCTTTCTGAGAAAATTACGGGGGCAGGCCAATCATTCGATCGAAGAAAACTGAAAAAGGCGTGTAAAACTTTGGCGTGTTTTTTTTGGACTTTATAGGTAAACCCATTCATCTGACTAAAAAAAATACTAAAACTTACGTTAGAGAATTTATTCTACTTTCATTTGGTAAAAACATTCCTTATACATTTTCTCAAAGAACGCAAGAAATGAGATCGGTACAGTCCAAACAAATATGAAATAATAAAAACAATTTACTGGAGCAAACTTCTTTTTTCAGAAAATTGTTGGAAGTAGTCACCTAAACATCATAATTATTAAAAATCCTACTCCTTAGCTCTGGGGATAATTTTTTTATTTAGGTTTAAACCCACTTAAAAATTGGTATTTCAAGAGAATCTCTATTTAACTGTGGGATGTATGTAAAATATTTTCAGAGAAAATATTTTTTAATTTAATTTACTACATATCTGGTCAATACACATTTTTTAATCGAGTCAATCTTTAGTACTCGAGAGACATCACAAAGTCGACTACATTTACTGAATATGTGAATTTTTTGTTATCATGACTGCTGTAACACTCCGTTAATAAGGGTAAAATTTAAAATGTGGATTCATTGGATACCAGACTTACTCTATCAAGTTTGATTTAAATTAGACTTACAAAGTATACTAGTTCCAATTTTAATCTTTTTTAAACTTTTTTTTGGCTCTTTTTTCCAACTTTATAAGGCGGGAGAACGTTAAAAAAAATTTTGAAAAGTCAAGTATGTAGGTGGGTATCAAAATAAAGAAGAGCCTCGATGATTGTTTCATTTATTCTGGAGTTATAAGCTATTTTGCGGGATTCAGTCTGAACAAACGATAAAAAACTTTTTTATTTGACAGGAAAATATTTTTTCGTAAAAATGTTCAAATATCTGGTCAAATTTTTCACATTTTTTCGAAACATCAATCTCAGGGCGTCTAAACCACGTTAGAAAAATTAGATGAAGAGATGGGGACGAGGATGGAGTTTTTAATATGATATGTATGAGACCACACTCCCAATAGTTATCCGCCAAAGAAAAAGGTCCTGAATCGTTCGTTCAGACTAAATGCTACAAAACAGCTTATAACTTAATAAAAAATGAAACAATCGAAACCAAAATCAATGGCGTAGCTGGCGATTTGAAATTTAATATAAGATTGAATACGCGAGTTGGGCCGCGTCACTCGTCAGTCATCACTGGCGTGAAATTCGGGTTTTCAATCGGCGCACGCATTTTTTGAAAAATATGGAGAAACTTGGATCGACCAAATTTGTCGAAGGAAAAACGGGCATCCGTTTCGACAAATGGAGTAATAGAGCAACTATTTCGAATACTGGAACGCAGCGAGCGCTCTGTAAGAAGAGCCGCGTCGCGTCGCCTGCGCCTCGAGTTCGCCTCCGTGCACTGTGGCTGTTCGCATCGTAACGTAAAATAAATGCGGAGAGGCGTCGCCGACCGAAGCCGGTCAAAGCTTTTCCTGTCCTACGTTGTAATACGAGCCGAAAATAATTCGCGAACGCCGAAATACGTAGGCAGAGCTTTAAAACGCAGCATTCGCTTAACGTCAGCGTCAGCTTCGCCGTTGGCTACGTCGACAAAACAACACGTCACGATTCGCGGTTTGCGTAGGCTGTTTTCCGCTTGGTCGTAATTTCATCATCACCGTTATCACCACCACCACCACCACCACCACCACCACCACCACCTCCTCCTCCTCCTCCTCCTCCTCCTCCTCCTCATCCTCCTCCTTCTCCTCCTCCTCCTCATCATCCTCCTCCTTCTCCTCCTCCTCCTCATCATCCTCCTCCTCCTCTTTCTCATCCTCTACTTCGTACCTATGCAACGTTGGGTCGCGACGACTGGCACGCGTCGTCAATGTGCGGCCGTCGGCAGACCTCTTCTCCGTGTCAATAAAATTACGGCCAACTGTCCAAGCCAAGTACGAGCGTATATAATACGAAATTTAAATCCTCACACATTACTCGCACACGAAGGTAGACTCATACCTACAACACGATATGTACACACGGTGGTGTAAGGCACTCGCGCCGGTCGTTTCGTCCCTGTTTACAGATGCCGCGCATTACGTAATTGCATTTAGCAGCCGTACACGAGTATCGACGTCAGTCCAATCAAAATGTTGACACAACGAGCGCGTACCTACGTACAGACAATTGAAGCGCGCCGAATCGGCACGTGCCCCTAAATTATTGCGCACAATGTGCGTGGGCGGCCAATTCGAACGGACTTCGCACCTACTGGACTCTCGCGTCCGCCGCGCCGACCTTCTAAACGTCTTCGGTCTAAACTCTAAAGGTCAGGTCGCGTCCCGTCATCCGGACGACACGCGCCTCTAATGAAGCCGCGCCGATCGCTTCTCTTCCCTTCGGTTGTGCAAGCCGCGACCGAGTAGGTACGCAGCTACGCGTCTACTTTACAGCAATACATTATAATACGCTGTAGACGCGTATCTACGCGTAAAAATATCGAATACACGATTGCCTACCGGGCTACGGTACCCAAGTATTTGTTTACTTTGTTGGCAGGCACATGTACGTACATATATACATATATATGTATATAAATGTATATATATATATATATGTTCACGCATAAATTACGAGCGCGTAATGCCCGCTTGCCGTAATACGACAGCGATACGTATCGCGCTGTTTACTCCGAGAGAAAATCACCGTCGAAAAGTACCTGCGTAGGCAACGTACGTCACGCCTGCAGCCAAGTTTGCACGAAAAACAACAACAAACTCATCAACACACAAACACGCGTACACACCCAGTCGGTTATATCCCGTTTTCGATTATACATAATATACGTAGACAGGTAACACAGTCCTGGGTAGCGCAGCATCAGCGCGCATCTGTTATTCAGTTTCAATAACACACGCAAACACTCTAATCGGGCGCACGTGCGGAAAGCCGTTCCATATTTTTGGTAAGAAACGATTTACCGTCGGTGAAAGTCGAAAATGAGGCGTAATATTGGCGTCGTCGATTCGAGTTACTCGCGCAGAGGTCGCACTGTCGTGGCGTCAGCCGTAGCCGGCCAGCTCCAGCAAGTCCAGCTGTGCGCCGCGAAACGATCGAAAATTTGTCGGCAGCCGCGTTTCTCGAGTCGGACGACAAAATGCCGCAAATCTTATCGCTTCTAGCGACCCTCCGTCACAAAGTATTCGACCCTCCGTCACATAGTATTCGACCTTCCAGCCACCTACACACGTAGCAAGCGCTCGTATTCGACGCAGCTCGCCGCCCGTATACCAAAAATCATCATGGCGGCGGAGATGCCAAACAACCAGCAACCCATACGAACCATACATCGCCATATTACACGATACCTGTGTATGTATCATATACGTGATACGTCGAAACTGCGACCCTGCACCTTGCACCCTGCACCCTGGCACATGCACACTCTTCCTCGGCCAAGGCCAGTAACGTCAATAACGTGCACCCCAATTGCGCACGCGATAACAGGCGAATGTCGCATATTACCCAACTATGGTATTTGTGGTATTTAGTTGCACGGGTATTATCTAACTAGGCGACACGGCTTCCTTCAGCCGTCCGACAGCATTGCCTGTTGGCCAATCCGCCAGGCCAAATATACATATTCCCCTACGATTTATTCTTCCTCGTCAGCTTCGTATCGAAATCCAAATCTCGTTTCACGATTCTGTACAAGGTATACTATATGTACGGGGGTACACATACGGTACCTACGTAGACTAATCGCGGTCCATACAACCCCATACAACAGCCACTGTAGGTATTTGGGTAGTCAAAAGGGTGTGGCGGTTTGCGGGTAGGCCTCACGAGGCCTGCCCTACCCTACGATCGTATTTTATGGTCGAAGGTTCGATAGTCGAAAGGATAACAATCGACGAATTAGGTCGAATCGCCGACCCGGAGAGGCGCGCAAGGCGGTGATAATTTCGCCATTCGGTCGCCATTTTCATCTCTGATTTTCAAACCACAGACGTATTTTATTTAAACTTACGTAGGTCTACGGTCGATTTCAACAGTTTTGTTCTATTTGCAAATTTGTTGTACAAACAAGTCGCGATGCAACGTGGAAAACATTTGCGATTAGTTGGACATGCCTGACGTCACGTTTCACCGGTTATTGTCCAAGTTCGAACAAGATACGAGAGGCTACAAAAAGATCCATCTTGCAACAACTTGCGCATGTTTTTCTGAACTGCAGCTGGGCACTCGTTCCTCAATTGGAGCCCAACGGATTGGTAGTTTTTCATACATTTTCATTTTCATTTTCATTTTCGATTTTCATCGAGAAAGAATATCGTAAAACATGGGCCTAACAAATTCACACTAGTCGAATGATGCGATGCGTTCATGTCTCAATATGACTGATGATCGAGTGATAGATAGCGGTACAAACGCGTACAGGTATTTTTCTGCAGAAAGTACCAACAGAAAGCTTCGCTAACGTCGTCAAATTTTAATGGCATCACGCGGCAAAGAGAACGCCCACCCCGAGTCAACATGTCCTCATCATAAAGTAAAAACCAAAAAGAACGAAGCTATGTGACAAGTACCTAAGTCAAGGCTCTTTACCAGCAGGTATGCGCATGAGGCTGATAACAGATGAGCAGCCATCTTGTGTTATTCAGTTCTTCACAAATTTTACATCGTTTATTATTGCTATATACTGTGTGTATATATATATATATATATATATATATATGTATGTAAGCTCTTTAGAAAATAATGAAGAATCATGTAGACACATCTTTCATCTTTCCATACTTAAAATCCATCAATAGATGAATATAATACAAATCTAATATATATATGAGAGATCTCTGCAACTCACTATATCAGCGAGTGCGAAACACAGACAGAAACTGTGGTTATTTTAAGAATGTGAATACATATTCTTACATCCCCATTCTTCAAGGGGGAGCCGCACTAGGGAAGGAACTGAGCTGATCGTTTACAAATTAGCATTCCGTCTTCCTCAAGATCATCCCACTAGCTTGGCATGTATTGATGGATTTGTAAGCTCTTTAGAAAATAATGAAGAATTATGTAGACACATCTTTCATCTTTCCATACTTAAAATCCATCAATAGATAAATATAATACAAATCTAATATATATATATATGAGAGATCTCTGCAACTCACTATATCAGCGAATGCGAAACACAGACAGAAACTGTGGTTATTTTAAGAATGTGAATACATATTCTTACATATATATATATATATATATATATATAAAACATAAAATGGTGGTTTATCTCTTATCACCCTTCTCATGCGCATACCTGCTAGTAAAGAGCCTTACCTAGGCTATCTATAAAAGGGTGCAACACTAGAGAGTAAATCCTTTTCTGGTAAATTTATTGGTAACGTTGGTTCCCTAGTTTTCCTTTTCCAGCAACAAACGACGGATCAGACGGATGCGAGTCGATTTCATTGCGCAAGAAAGCCGTCCGACTCTCAAACTACGAGTAGGTGGTGGTGACAGTTTTGACAAAATTCATTGACCCCTAAAAATTTTAACACGGACAGAATGTAGAAAATTCTGAACATTGCTAAAATTGCAACCAGCTGGTAATTAAAAGGAGATTAAAGTGGGCACAAAAATAATATTCAGCTGAAACATTGACGATAGTGACGTGTGGTAGTTCACTCACTAGTTCATTTGAACTAAACAATTCAATGACCTAAATGACCGAGACCTATATTCTCAAAGAACCAGTTCCTAACTGATATGAATTTTTTAAATGATAAAATGAGTTGGAGGAAATGATTCAACAATCCACTACTGTTGGAAGTAGTCAAACATATCTCTATTCACTTTTCACAGTTTTTCAGTCATTATCATTCTTATTGTTTAGGTCATGATGAACTAGACATTTTTGTGACCGAGACCGAATGAACCAAACTTTAAAAAATACCTAAAATTCCTATTACTAATTGACACATTGGTAGCTACCTCAATATACGTGTGTCCAAAAGTGGTTGTATGAAAAATTCAACATCAAACATGAAAATGGAAAACAATACGAGTAAACAACATAAGAAAAGAAAGAAGAAAAGTAGAATAAGAGAAAATAAGTTTGTTAGAATGATATCTATGAGTATTACGAGGAAGTTAAATACGAGAGAACTAAGAACCTGGATACAAAACTTTAGTCACAAATAGAACAAAGGCAGAACTAATTAATATAATATCGATGTACTATTGATATATACAGAATCTTCTAAAATGTTCTACAAAGAACCACTGAGACTCTGTTGCCATCTTAGTTCTACAGTCTTCATCAGTTGAATATTTTTTTAACAATAAAGATGTATTTATTGAACCTTGTTATTTTCAATATGCTACAGAGAGCTTGCATTAATGCAAATTTTTCAGTTAATGAATAGTGTGTTTAATTAATTATAAGTCATCAATCAGCCATTTAAACTAATTTTAGTCATTTTTACAGTAATTAGTAGTTCTGTGTTTTTGTGTATATGGAAGTAAGCCATGTATACGAATGTCAAGAGATAATTTTGTCTGTCATTTATTTTTGGTTATGCTGAGAAAACTGGGGTTCTACAAGTTTATAACTCCAAATTTCATTTTCAAAATACCAGTAAGCAATTAATGTATCATTATATGTAAAAGTTAGTTCAGTGGAACTGAAATAATTGTAATAATGGTTATGGATCATGTGCGTTATAAGTTGTAAGATCTAACCACGTGGTCGAGAAGCTAATTAAACATGAAAGACATTAATATTCTCGATCACGATAGTAAATCACACAAAAAAAAAATCAGAATATGTAATTTAGAATTGAAAAGAAGCTATTAATTTTTTTCAATTACCTTCCTTACAAATATCCGTTGAAATAAATTTTGTAGTTAATATTCTGGTTGCCATTTTAGAGAATTAAATAAATCCTGCTATAAAGAACATTAGTGTGTTCTGATAAAGAAATTGGAAGAAATTTAAAAGAAAATTGAATGTTTAGCACTTAGGTACATAGATAAAATAATTCAGACCAGGTGGTAAAGTGTCCCAGTCCTTACTTAGTACAAGTGTTAAGAGGCAAATGATCTCAAGCTGCAAAGTGGAGGATATTTAATTAAATTAATGCGAATTAGTTAATTAGTTATTTAGTAGCAACTACAAATTTTGATGCAGAAATGAAACCCCAACTAGAAATGCTACGTCAAAAATAAATTTGTATTACGTCTGTTTGTACAGTAAGTAGTTCAGAAATCAACTGAATCACAGACTGTTGTATGGATGGCACCAGATGGTAAACAAGTCATTTAGGAATGGTGATATTGATTGATCGATAATGAAGGGAGTATTACAGTTTTTCAAGATACGTTAAAGGATTTTAAAGTAAAAACAAAAGAGATCAAGATAATTAAAATTGGCATAGATAAATATTTTAAGATTGATCCTGTGTCGTGCATTAGGTTGGTTCACAGTATTGAACTAAACCTACTGAAGAAACTGAATCAAATGATTGAGGATCAGTAGGCATATGATTGTGTTTCTGACAAGTACTGTCAGAAAATTTATAATCGTATGATAGTGAACCAGTTGGACATCCAGGTCCAGTTTGGGAGGAGGAGGAGGAATTGATTCAGATTTATTGTGATACCCAAGCAGCCAAAGAAGAGAAGGAGGTTGCAACAGTGATACCAAATGAAAACTTTTTTGAATTGCAATGTCAAAAACAATGGTCACCTACACCAACAACCCACTCAAGGAAGATGGGGATACAGGCAGTGAAATGGGATATAATAACACAAGTCAACAGACACAAAATACACTAATCAGCCATGTAAAAAGACATTTAATGAGCCATTTAAGCAGATATTAATTGTGGATAGAAATCAACTCAGTTAAAAGAGATTATGAATCTCCAGAGACATGAAAATATGACACATTTCAAAAGTAATGATATTTTTTATAAATTATTAAAAAGTGATTTAAATACTGATGATTTACTAAGCCATAAACAGACAGTTAGAGAAAAAGGTAAGAACCCAGAAAGTTCTGAATTAATTTCGACAACAGAAACTAGAAAAGAAAGATTTGAGACAAATAAAGGAGAAAGAAAGTATATAGAAGTAAAATTAAAGGAACAGTCAAAATGTTAAGCATTAGTATTGATTTTCTTATATGATTAGAGTCATTTAACATGTTTGTGAATAAATATCCATTTTTGAAAGAGTTTAATTTGAAAAACCAAGTAATTATAGACACTGAAAATACTAGAAATAAATGTGACGCTAAAGCTGTTTTATTAGAGTAGTTGGATGACAAACATGCAAAATTAATTTTTGGTGGGCCTTGTCCAAAAGTTTGTACAAAATGTATCAATGATTATAGAGAACCAAAAATAATAATGGGTAATTTAGTAATAACAGACATTTACACTTCAAAATATTATCCTGAAAGTATGGAGTTGAATGATTGGTTAGAAAAATTTGAAAACAGAAAAAAAGACACGTATCACAAATAAGGCATGAGCAGAAAGTCATAGTTCAGAGACGATGGAATTGCAAATGTAAGTTGCTTTTCCAAATTTATCAGCCAGAATAAGAGAAGAAATGATGTATGAACTGATTAGAGCAATTATTATGAAAGAACATGTACATAAAAAGAATGAAAATAGAGTTTATTTAGAAAGTTCATCGAGTAAATCCTTATCTGAAAATACTGATTCAGAGGGAGAAGTTGAAAGTGAACTTACTGAAAAGACAAAAGTAGCCACTAGTAGAGAGAATCTATATCTTGCGATGATGTGTGAAATTAATAAAGTTCCAAAGACATTTAAAGATGTATTAAAGTGTGAAGAAAAAGACAAATGGACTGAAGCTATTGATTGTGAAAGTATGTCATTATTAGAAAGTAAGACATGGAGATATGCACACAAACCTGACAAAAAGAAAATAATTGATTGGAGATGGATTTTTGTAAAGAAACTAGACCAGGAGGTGTGCACAGATATAAAGCCAGATTAGTTGCAAAATGTTAAGATCATAATATTTATGACTTATCAGAACTATATGCGCCAACAATAGGTGCAGCCCAAATTAAAATGTTTTTAAGCACAGTCAATAAAATGGGATGGAAAGTAATTCAATGAGACGTAATTGTAGCTTTTCTAAATACTAAACTTGACAGAAAAATTTATTTAAAGATTCCAAAGAGAGTAGATGCAACAAATAAATTTAGACAAGAAAATGTGTGTGAATTAAGAAAAGCTCTTTATAGTTGAAGTATCCGTAAAATTTTGAAACCAGATAATGTATTACACTCTTCTCTGAAGAGTGGAGTTCATTATCTGACGTTTTTTCCCAATATCATCTTCCATTTCTGCTCGTGGCTTGTTTCTTTTGTTAACTTGCTATCGGAAATGGAAGTTGATATAGTGATTTCTCCTTTTCTTGCGAACTTTTGGGCTAGCTCTTAGTTTTCAAGATAAGAAGAAATCACTCCGTTTGGTACCTTCACTTTAGTAAGACCTACGAATTTTCTTGTTGTAATTTGCTTTTTAACATTGTATATGAAATTCATCTTGATGAAACCTCGTCGTTATTTCATCTTGTTTTTCTTATTCTGTTAATTTTTTGTCCGTTTCGAAGTATTTCGTCCGATTCTACGATATGAATAATATGATGTCATGAAAAATAGAGGTATGTTTTTCTATTTTGAAATAAACCGGTATTTTTTTGTTCACTCGTAATTATTTTATTTAACAATATGTCCGGCTAACGTGGTCACGTATGGTAGGAGAATTCGGTGGTTGAGGATGTAGGTTTTCAAAATGGGGTAAAAAGTTCCGAGAAAATAAGGGAAAAACGTGGAAAGAAAATGGCATAATTTTCGATCTTTTAGATTTTTATAATGAAATAGCACACGAGTTCGGCGAGAACAAACCTTGGGCTTATCCTTTCCGGTTTTTCTCCCCCACAGTGAACTTTCGAATATCTTACTGTGGGGAAATATTAATTTTATATTTAAAATTTCTGATTTGTTTTTCACTTCAACATTTTTATTTCGACAATTCTTTCAAATTTCATCCTCATTCACTCACGGGTAAAACATGTATTTTATCGATGTTTTCGTCTTCAGATACCATGTGTATGGTATCTCGTTACGTACTATAGGAATCAATCCAGGTAAGTAATTGATTTAAAAAATGGAGGAGCTAATAAAAAACCAAAACTTGAGTAACTGGTAAAAACCAAATTTGGCATACCACATAGTTTAAAGGTGAATCCAAAGAAATGGTATCTGGAATCTAAACAGATGATGGAAGAAATGAATTTTACTTCATACAAAAGAGAAGCTTGTACATTTTATTGGTGTAAAGGAGGAAAAAGGTTACTCTAATATAATATGTTGACGACATACTAATTTCAGGCAATAATGAAGAGAAAATGTTTGAGACACAAGTAGAGCTGAGTATAACATACAGAATGAAAGTTTTAAGGGAGCCAAGAAAGTATTTAGAAATAGACATCCAGAGAGATTTTAAGTCCAGAACAATGATAATATCTCAGACAAATTTTACTGAATCGTTATTGAGGAAAACTAAACTAGATCATACTGAAAGTAGTGACACATCAATGTAAACTAATAAAGCAATTAAAAACATAACTTTAGAAATTAAATTAGACAAATGTCAAAATACTTTACAGAGAAGCAGTAGGAGCTTTATTATATTTAGCATTAAGTATGAGACCAGACATTAATTCTACAGTAAATGTTTTGATGTGAAAATGTGATGATTTTGATTTAACAGATTGGCTAAAAGTTATAAAAGTTTTCAAGTATTTAACCCGTAAAGGAGATCATAAATTAGTTTATAGAAGTCAGGATAATGAACTTAGTAGTTTTTGTGATGCATTTCTATGCATCAATAATCCTGATGGTGTATCTATCACCGGGTATTTAATATTTTTATTTGGGTATGAAAAATGAAATTAGACCAATTATTTTTGAAGACAATCAAGCAGCAATTAAGGCCGCTACATCAGATGCATCAAACATTCTGTCATCTAGTAAAGTTGAAATATCATTATGTTAGAAGTACTTGTCAAGAAACAGAAATCAAAATAGTTTGGGTACTGACAAAAGAACAAATAGGAGATCTATTTATTAAAGATTTACCTAAACATTTATTTCAAATTTTTGGAAAAGAAATATTAAACTTTAATGAACCAAGTAGTTGCAAAAATTGAAATTGAAATTTATTGTTCTGTTTCAGCTTTGCCACGTAGATCTGAGGTAATTGAGCCAAAGAAGAAATGATGTTACATAAAGTTTCCTGAAAGCTACATAATTTTTATAGTTTTATACTTTGTTTGTATTTTTGGTATTTAGAGATTTAAGCGTTAATTTTGAATCAAATAAGTATTTGGTTGCGATTACTTTCATTCAGGGCTAGCTGCAGGATTTTCTCAAGGGGTTTTTTTATTCTTTGCTTTCTAAGAGTAAATTTAAATTTTTATTTTATTTTATCAGTTCCCTGAAAGTCATACCTTGAGATTTTATTCAAAGATTTCCTTCGCAGATATGGATCCCCCTTCTTCATAAAATAAATTATTTAAAAAAAATTTAAAATAAAAACTGAACAAGTTAATTTGAAATAAAAAGTTTTATACATTTTTTAAAATAGTAAATGACAAGATTTTTCTGAAAATAAATGCAATGATGGTTGAACTGTAACAGCAGACCTGGTGTGATTGCATTATTCATAATTCAAAGTAACGCATGAGATTACTTGGTACTAATTTCATTTTTTGTTTTGGTGATGGAAGTTGAACCCCCAAAACGCCCCTTGTGACCAGCCTTGCTTTTGTTCATGAATTTTGTGTCATATTTTCAGTCAATTAATTAAAGTTTGTTATTTTATCATTATGATTATTTTCAGATTCGATCATGAAAAAGCCAGTTAGTTCTATTTAATTTTATTGTTCCTGAAAATCAGTCAACCATGAATTTTAAGACTTTTTTCTTATAATTTATTTTATTTCAATTATAACACATTTATTTTGGACAGTGGTAATCTTATTTACTTTCACAGTAATAAGAGGGAGTGTTAGAATGATATCAGTGAGTATTACAAGAAAGTTAAATATGAGAGAACTAAGAACCTAGATAAAGAAAACGTTAATCACAAGTAGAATAACTGCAGAACTTATCGATATATACAGAATCTTTCAGAATGTTCTACGAAAAACCATTGGAGACTACAAAGAATACGAAGAACCGTTGGGACTACACGTCAATCTTCAGCAGTTGTATATTTGTTTAACAATAAACACGTTTCTACTTATGTACCTCGTTATTTCCAATAGTTCAGGTTAAAAACGAATTTTTAAAAGACAAGTTTTTATCAACTTTTTTTTTTTGTTGGCTTTTGCTTCATGCCAAATAAATATTATTTTGTTGCGGAAGGTTGGCAGCAGTATTGGTATATTTTAAAATCGCCGCAATGAAGGCAATAAAAGCTTATAATAACAAAATGAAAAGTGTAGCTCAATAACTTATACCCAATACGAGTATACATTTTAGATATTTATAATTTAGTGATGTACCTATACAGGTATTCCCGCAACAGCAACCTCACGAACCTGCATGCGATGTAGGCATATAATTATAAAGGCGCGGCTGCACTTACCATTCAACGACGAGTTCGGACTGCAGGATAAACTCATGAGAACCAGGGCAGCGGTGCATTCGTTCATCTGATCTTCTTTGAATTCATCGTGGGAGTTACTGGTACGTCGTTTGCGAGATCTGCGGAAAAAGAAAGGCGAAAACAACGTACATAAGTAGTCAATTCTAGCCAATTACCGATTTTAGTCGCGTACACCCTTCATTAATACGCTGCGACTGCGCTACACGATATAAATTTTTTTAAACTCGATCCGATCGCCAAACGGGTCCGCAGTTTGCGATTAGTCATTAGTTATTATCAAATAGCTTATCTACTATACGTAGTCTGCAGGTACTGCTTTGGACATTTCCCAAACGAGTACTATTGGCCCGATGCTGATGGGTTTGCAACGATCTTTTCAAGTACGCTCTCATCTCGCGAATGGGCGTTGGTTGCGGGTCGAAATTTTTGATAAGATCGAAAAAGAAAATGGTCGGAATATGACGCGAAACATGAGCAGTTCGACTCTCGTCTCATTTCATTTGCAACACCAATAATGAGTCAAATCCAAATAAGTTTAAATTAAAAACGAGTTTTTAAGAGAAAAGCTTTCATTTTTTTTTCTTTGGCTTTAGCTTCATGCGAAATAAACGTTATTTCGTTGCGAAAGGTTGGCTGCAGTATTGGTATATTTTAAAACCGCAGTAGTGAGTAGAATAGAAGCTTATAATAAAAAATGAGTCGTATCAAATTCAGCGTAATTATCCGCGAATGTATTACACAATAAAATGTGAATACCGTGATTCTTATTTTTTATAATCACACAAACGAACAAGTGTTTCACTCGGTCGTCCCAAACTTGGTTACACACGTGCGCACTCGGTTAAAATTTTACCCTCTGGCGAGCCTAAAGACATTTCACGAAATAATATAAAAAAAAAAAGCTCTAACGTAGAAGCTCCGTTAAAAAAAGTACGTTTTTAAAAAGTAGAAAATTAGTTACTAAAAAGTTATTAGTAGATAATAATTGATGATTGTATTAAATTTTGTAACTGTTGACCTAAAATTACGCATTTAAAAACTATTACCTCTTTCAAAATGAAAACAAAAACTTCCAGCCAATTCACACCAGAATTTCTAGCATGTTGCAATAAATTATAGTTAATATTTTTTGAAAATTTCTTAGTTGTTGGTTTAAAATCACGCATTATATACCTAAAATAATATCCGAAATAGCTGCACAATAAATAGCACCATCTGGCCGATCCATACCAAAATTAGTAGCATGTTAGAATAGATCATAATAAATATCGGCTTCGAATTACGTTGCTATTGGTCCAAAATTAAGCACTTTATAGTCAAAATAAAAACGAAAACAGCGGAATCGGAAGTATCATCTAGCTGATGCGCACCAAAATCAATAGGTCAGGTCCTTGGCTTAGAGCTAATGTTCGTTCTAAATCTCGTGACTATCACACACTTACGAACTTAGTTGCAACCTGTACAATAGTAACAAGAAATTGGTTTAAATATATTCAGAGTGTTGACGGAGTGGGTGTCAAAACTCCTGAAGGTGATACAGTAGATCAAGTACACGTGTGTTAGAGCCGTTTCATTCCCAGATGCAATTTTTTTTTTTAATTTATTTTAAAATGTTATTATTCTAAAATGCGTCATTCCAATGTGTCGGAAAAAAAAAGAGCGAAAACCATATTTGTATGGAAAAAGTTGGAATAAATGTATTCTTAAGAAAAGTTCAGTACTTTTTGTATTGATTTCCATTAGTTTTTGGGATTTTAGTTGGAAGGACAGAAAATACCAATTTTTCTTTAAAATTCCTGTTCTCCCTATTTTCCACATGTTTTTTTCGAAAGCTGCCATGAGGTATGAATCTACTCTAAGATGTATATACTTAACCTACTCTATCACCACCATGAGTTTTGACGTCCACTCTGCCAACAACTGGTACATATATATTATATGTATTGGGGAAACCTCACGTTATCCGTATATGAAATATATTTTCCAAGGACAGCTGAAGATGGAATGCCCGGGTGGTTAAGTTCACCACTCGTGGCTGGCAAATGACACGGAGGATGCTGGTTTGAATCTTCGAGCCAGCAGTCTTACATCTGGTAACCTTCAACATGTGCTGGACACATTCATGGTGGAACTCATTACTCTATTTCTTTCTTCATGAGAGGGAACCCTGTATTTGTGCAAACCGTGGCCACACAGGTAGTGTAAGTCTGTGTGTGTAAGGTGTAGGTGGCATGCTGTTCACATCCAACCTTCCACAGCATCTAACGATATAATATATATCATTAACACGTCTGAGTCTCTGTAGAGAGGAGTGTGTGGCAACTGCCTCACATATAGCCACATATGAAATGTATTCCCTAGCAAAAGCTAGTAAAGGAATGACCATGTGGTTAGGTTAATCATTTTTGACTGACAAATAATTTGTAAGATGCCATTTCAAATCCCTGAGCTGGCAGTTTTACATGTATATATATCTGTAAATTTACAGGTAGTGGGAGGTATTTTTTACAGTGTGGCAGATTATTTGGTTCGCCATATTACCAACCCCCTTTTTCTCAGGAAAAAATGAAGATAACATTTTACCCCTTGCAGGTTTATTGTATAAAGAGGCTCCCAGATGAAACTGAATACGCATTACCTTTCAAACAAATACTCCCTCCTCAGCACCACAAGATGTTTTATATCTTACCTCCTCCGCACCCCAGGATGTTTTAAATCATATATCACAGCTTTTTTCCTAATTTTCTCCTATAAGGGTCTATTTTATAGAAAAATTTTCTCATAAAATTTGCTACATAACACTACATCTTTCACAAATTTTTCACAGGCATCATAGTTTTGGAGTTGAAAGCTGTCAACCGTTTTACTGAACATTTTAGTTTTTAGCGAGCTGTAAAAAGCGGTAGCATCAAATTGAGGGGTGAAAACTTTGAAGTTCCACTATATCCACTTCCCAACACATAAACTCTGTACAATACTTTCCCAAAATTTTTGGGAAAAAAATTTCTTAATGAAGTTAACAAGTAACTTAATATATCACCTAAGAGTGAAAAAGTAAATTTCATTCTATGAAAAATTATCAACATTAGGAAAAAATAAATAAAAATATACTCTCCTTTTCACACAGCTGAATGAATATAAACAATTTAAAAAAAGTCTGCCACTTTACCTGTTATTTTCTATACATTATATATACAAAACACAATCTGAGTTTTTGGAACCAAAATTTTTCTGAAAAATTTACTTACACTATCCCGAATTCGTTCTATGATAACAAGATTAATAAGTAGATTTTCATAGAAAACCTACTCAAAAAGAATAAGTTCAAGTTAAAAACTAATTTTCAAAAGATAGGTAAGTTTTCATTTATTTATTTATTTTTTGCTTTAGCTTCAAACGAAATAAACATAATTTCGTTGCGGAAGGTTAGCTAGAGTATTGGTATATTTTAAAAATTACAGTAGCGAGTAAAATAAAAGCTTATAATAAAACTGCTCTAAAAATATAAAAATAAACCTTTAAAAGTTTCTCAGGCAAAATTAGCAGGAATTATAAATTGAAGCAGGCACCTCCTTCCTCTATGTGCTTGCCTGCGAGGATAGCCAAGAGCTGAAAAAGTAAGTTTAAAAAAAACTGAGTCTCGGTTTCTCCAGATTCGCAATTTTAATCGAACGGATGATTTGATTTGACATTCGCTTCAGGTGGCAATGTCTTTTAAACATGCTTTAGGGTCGACGTTTGTTCAGTTTTTTCGTGGAGGCGATTGAAAAAAGCGTACCAAGTCTGATAAAAATTTAACGTAGCGGACCGTTCGACGCGAGCGGCGAGATGGCTCCCAGGCGTCGCGAGAGACCAAACATTGTCTGCAAAGAAGAAGAAGATGGCGAAGCGTGCAAAGAGTTGGACCACGCGAAGAATAAGATGGCCAGAGGGTGAAGGGAGAGAAACGGTGAGTATGTGAAAACGGGAAAACGTGACGGGTAAACGACGGAATAACGGAACGTAGAAGAGGGTTTGGTGGGGGAAAGAAAAGGGTAAGTGAGACGAAACGGCGCGTCGAAAAACGAAGAGACGGGCAGAGACGAGGGTGAGCGGAATAACGGAGAATACGGTACAGCCGTACCTTCGTATAACGGTGAATTACCGCCATTGCGGATGAAAATTCTTCAAGGACGATCGGTTATTCGGTATCGGCGCGAGTGAATAAAAGGAAACCACACACCCACATCACACAAGGTAGGTAGCCGCTGGGCAGTTAGGTATCGGTAATGGCTCACGCAGCAGCCCAGACGCTTCGCGATACGAAATATTTTCCGTTTTTCATTCGATTACTTTCACGAAAAGTCGACCCCGTGAGCCTACGAAACGGGGCAATGACCAAATTAGTTCGCGCATGAAATCAGACCAAAAAGTTCAAGCGAACGAATCGATTTTCTCGGCAGTGACTTTTGGAAAAGTGAGAATGCACGCATTTACAGGGTACATAACTGTAAACGAACTGCACTTAGAGGCTAACGGCGAACGCAACAACCACAGCCTATAGTTCTACACTCAGCAAGTAAAACCTGATACCTGATACCTGATACCTGATACCTGATACCTGAATACTGCAATACTGGTTCGACCAGTACTTATCTATGGGTAAACAATTATCAAGTATCGTTTTTTCACACTCGACCCGAAGACGTTAAAAAAGTACGTTGACGAGGAGACAAAACTGATACGAGCCAAAGTACGACACTTGTTCTGTTTAATATGCACCATTTGGTTGCCAATAAAAGGGAGAATACAATCGAATCGAGGCTCCAGACTCGCACAATATTTTCAGAGTCGCGTCGGCCAAGAGAACTAACTGCCATTATCTCAAAATACGAATCCTATACATCAGGGATAACTTCCGACTTCTTCGTCGTCAGTTGGGAAACGTGAAGCTAATGTCATCATTCTTAGGCCTAATTACAACGCCGCGAATTTCACTACAGCGACATTTTACCGTAATAATGAAGATAAAATTACGGCTACCCGCTCCTAATGGCGCTTGTTTCGTGGAATCCACCTGCTTAGAGTAGCCAACCTCTCGACATAGAGAACCCACTAAAATACATCTCACTCTCCTCCTGTGCATGCAAGAAATTCGAGTAAAATCTTCAACTTCATGTATAGTTAAAACCCACAAAAGCATCTTTTGAAGTTGGTGTTGCGAAAAAAACTTTTATGTAATACATGATCACAAAGGCAATGTTTACGCTAGTATTTTGCGAGTGAAAAGTAGCTCTTATCATTGATAAATGTAACCTGGATACAAGGTGCATGTGCCTCCGTGTAAAAACGTGTAACATCTTTTTACATGGACGCACGTGAACTATACCTACATCGAATTAGAGGTTACATTTTCTGAATGAAACGTTAAATCTGCCACTATAAGTATGTTGATATTTTGTTATATTTTCAATAATTTTTGTGTAAGAGTCCAGTTTAGGGCACAGATCTTTTGAAATTATATCCACAGATCAATAGATCAAAAAATCGCGATCTCAGCATTAGATCATTTAAAAAGAAAAAAAAGATCTAATTGTGAGATCTATATCACCATTTTTCATATATTTTAGATCTTTAGATCTTCAAATTAGATTGTTTGTGATAACAATAATAACTTAAGTAAAGTACTCAAATCAAGTAATTAAATCATCACTATAATAAACATACAAGCCATTACTTCGTTCGTTAAAATTATTTCCCTGATATTATTTCACAGATTATTCCTTCATATTTGATGCACATGCGCCACTACCCACACAACCATATACAAACATGAAAAAAATGTTTGCTGCTTCCACAGAAACAACAAATTCTACAGAGTTACCTATAGGTATGCCCCTAAAAACCCAGGGCCAGTATAAGTATAATATTAAAAATAAATTAATAAATGAGTCAAAACTTATTGTTCTACTTTCAATTTTGTCTTTTTTTCTAATTTTTTAATTCTTATGTGGTGGAAAGAGATGAAGGGGAGGAAATTGGAAGTAACAATCTAATGGACTAGACTATAGATTGTGATCTAGATTGCAATACTTCCAAGATCTGTAGATTGTAATCTAGATCACCTTGATTGATCTATCACCCCATACTGTGTATGACTCATCATTTGATAGAATTTTAATATTTTATTGCTTTCTGATCATTAATTATAAAAAATATCCTTCTCAACAAAGTTCAAAAGTGAGTTTAGCTAACTCAAAAATTGCTCACTTGCTCCGCTCCTTTCAAAAACTCCCTAACATGTAAATGCTCACTTTTGAACCTTGGTGTGTAATATATTATTATTAAGGTTATTTACTTTTAGGTATAAACATGAGGGTGATAAGAAGAGATGAACTACCATTCTGTGTTTTACACACACACACACACACACACACACACACACACACATATATATATATATATATATATATATATGTAAGCTCTTTAGAAAATAATGAAGAATCATGTAGACACATCTTTCATCTTTCCATACTTAAAATCCATCAATAGATGAATATAATACAAATCTAATATATATATGAGAGATCTCTGCAACTCACTATATCAGCGAGTGCGAAACACAGACAGAAACTGTGGTTATTTTAAGAATGTGAATACATATTCTTACATATATATGTATATATATATAGTGATAATAAACCATGAAAAATACAAGAAAAAATGAATAACACAAGATGGTGGCTCACTTGCGCATACCTGATAGTAAAGAGCCTTACTATCATTAGCTATGCGAACAAAAAATAGTTGTTTATTTTGTTGAAGAGTTGGAAAATAACATTTTGCTAATGACCTTATTAATGGGAATAAAGGAGTTACTTTATCTCTTAAGGGAAAAAAAGTATCTCATTATTTTCTGTTCATCGCATATATGTCATCATAAAAGCAGGTTTTCATGACAATCATGAGTGGAATATGAGTGCAAATGACTCAAGATTATTAAAAATAGCAATGAAAACTCAGTTTTTTTTACATTCAAAAATTTTTGTTCCCTCTTGTGGATAATTTCTCACTTTTCTCCAATGTTATGAAATATACTATTCTCTTTCTCTCAATTTTTAGTTTTCTCTTCCTAATTCTTATTGGTTTGTTTACTTTTAGTGTATTTTCAAAGGAAAATACAACTACTGAATTTAGTGCAACAGAGGGACTTGGAGGTGAATTTATGGAAAAAGGCCAATCACGAGTTGTAGATCACAAATACATAGGTCACTCAAATTCTTCTGCACACAATATAACTATATGTAACGGATATATTTGTCTAAAAATAATATAAACAAACATATTCGTACACAGGTGAAATTTGTTTAATTTATAAACATTTCCCTGCATTCCATAACATCCTTTTCTTCCTCTAATTGTTTAAAAATAGATGTTTAAATAATGACGATACCTAACGGTACTGGTGACCACATTCAGAAGGGTCTCCATTGCACACATTTGTTTACACAAAATACCAACTTCACACTAACCACAATGAAAAAAACATATCCCAAAAATGTAAATAAACTCACATTTTTGATGTAATAAAGACACTTTATTAGACTCTGTTAGAAGTAACACTGGTCTTCATATTATATTCTAAAAATAATCATTTTATTACAGTGTCCAATTACTCTTGGTGATTGTATTATTCACTTAAAGTCTGAATCTAGAAGAGTTAAGGTCCACCATATGAAAGTGGATGATAAATTATTTTATTTAGAGATATTAATACTCCTTGCGAATATTAATATACTCGTGTACGATGTAATCCATAAAAAAGGACAACTTTTTCTATTTTTTGCTCTTTTATGCCGTAACAATATATATATACGTATTTCGACTTTTTGCTCAATTTGGCACTTTTTAGGTATCTATAAAACCTCCGCTGTTTGACCTATGGCAATTAAACTTGGAATAGTGTTAGAAGCTTTCATGGGCTACACATTCGTCTTAAAATTTTTGAAATTCATCAGCTAGTTTCGGAGAAAGGGGTTCTCAAAGTATTGTAAACCCACCATGTTGTCATCACGATAACTCCCCTAAATTAAAAGATTTTGGCTTTATATTTTTATGGCAGTTTGAGATTATTAGGGATTGGTTTCGTATTGAATTTGAGCGAAAGCGGTCCATTGATTTTCGAAAGGCAGCCATTACAAAATTTGACACTTTTGGAAAAGACAAATTTACCGAGGTTGATGCGCGGCACACATATTCTCTCTTTCTTCATTGTCTGTTTACTTGTCTTCCTCTGTTTTGTTTTTCCTGTTTTTTACTCGACTACAAAATATCTCTTCTATGCATCAATCGCAGTAAGTGGATATTTTTTCAAAAGTGTCAAATTTTATAATGGCTGCCATTCGAAAACCAATTGATCGATTTTGCTCAAATTCAATAACAAACCAGTGCTTCATTATCCTCAACTACCACAAAAATTTCAAATCAAAATATTCTGATTTACGGGCGTTATCGTGATTACAACATGGTGATTTTGCAAAATTTTGAGAACCCATCCCTACGAATCTACTAAATGA
Organism: Ericerus pela; assembly: GCA_011428145.1. Taxonomy (NCBI): domain Eukaryota; kingdom Metazoa; phylum Arthropoda; class Insecta; order Hemiptera; family Coccidae; genus Ericerus; species Ericerus pela. The sequence goes on from WOFM01000169.1 coordinate 1,651,429, forward strand.
ATTTTAAAAATTTTAATCAGGACTCTGGACTCGGGATAGGCGCTTTTCCACAGGTCTCGCCTCCCAGGTCCCGTCACAGCACTGAATGCAATAGTTGTTTCACTTTCCAAGGAAAATACTCTAAAAGAAGTGCTATTTAGTACACCTTGGATGTTTACGTTAATCAGCAGATGACTAACGATAAAATTATTAGACCGATTTGGCAGTAATTCGTAAAAATGCGTAATGTAATGTGTAATGTGTGTTCGGCTGACGGCCAGTAATCGCCTCGGTGACTGGCTTCAGTGGTTCGTTCTCCGTACATAAAGCAGAGATCGGAGAAAGGACGATGGTGTGGTGGGGTGAAGAGGGCAGGGTAATGGCAGACGAATAACAAAAACGAGAATGCGGGGACAGAAGCTGGAAAAGAAAGAGCTAGCGGAGTCGAGATAACGCCGAAGATAATGATGAAAACGATGAAAATAATAGGAACGCGGTAAAAATGGAGAGAATAAAAAACGGAGATAGATAATAGAGCTGGAGAGACGGAGAGGCTTTTATTTTGGTGCAGAGTAGCCGCTTTCACCTGTTAATCAGGAAGTAAATAGTTTCACACACGTTGTTGTAGTTGTTGTTCGAAAATTGGCGCGAGAGTTTCACTTTCTCGAACGCGAGCGCGGATTGCGGAGAGAAAAAGGGTGAGAGCTTGAGTTAGAAAGAGAAAGAAAGTGAGAGAGAGGAGAGTGTGACTGAGTGAAAGATTTATTAGTCGACCATTTCGACAATAGATTACCTCCATCTACATGGAACGCGCATACCGACCTCGGTCTCAGACGAGTGTTTTTTTTTTTTGTTTTTTTTTTACAATTTTTTCGACGCCTGGTCGAGAAAATTTTCAACAAAAAAAAACAAAAAAACAAATAACGAAGACGACAAGACGCAACGCGATAAATTTTTCGCGTGAAAGTGGCGATTCTGTGCGATTCGACCAATTTTTATTACGTACGCGACGCGACGCGCCGCTGCCACTCGTAATGCGAATGAGTACCCCTACCTACACATTATCAGACTGCCGGTAGGTGGGTACAGGCACCAGTAACTGGTACCTACATATGGCTACATACCGAATTACAGATCAGGCTTACCTACTCTCCTTTTCGCTGCACGGTCGCTCCGTCCAAATTTCTACTACGTTTCTCCTCGCCGCGCCCACCTTTCCTGCAACCGACGCAGCCTCGCTTCACCACTTTTGCCACATTCCCAACCAAAATCGTCTTTCCATTATAATTTTAGCCGCGCGGCGGCAGCTACGCGAACGCAACCGCTGCAATCGAAATGACGAAATCGGCGCAAATGGCGACCAGATTCGGCGCTCTCCATCGTCGATTCTCGAAAGCCAAAAATTCGATTTAACGTCGCTATAAGTAGGTACGTATTACGCAGTCGCACAGGTCGCCGAGTAAATTACGGTAAATAGTATCAGAACGTAGTATATGTACATCTAATACAGCATTAAGTACACCGATATCGAATGGTACGTAGAGTCGAGTACAGCCGAGTCGCTCCGCACCAAATGCTCCTTGACGCCTAGTGAAAAGTCAAAGTGATTACTTGAACAGATAACCCATTGAGAATTTATTTTCATTTTAACGGTACTAATGTACCCACCACTAATAGTTATTCACCGCGCACGAGTACACCTTACATAGTCACATAATGAACTGTATTGGGTACCGCATCATACGTTTGACAAATTTCTGTTCGGAAACATTGGCAAACAATTAAGATGGACGAAAGAATGCGACAATTCGCATTTGATGATGAGCGCCGCATTCCCAAATGGCCTTGGAAGATTCGACAACGCTGACACAAAGCAATCAATATTCAAACACGATTCAAAAATGCCACCTAACGTGAACTGCCGCGTTCTCAGCAGGTTTTCAAAAAAGAACCTACTATTAAGCTACACTCGTTCTGATGGCCAAAGTCTGAGCTGAGATAGGTCGAAAGAAACTCTACGAAAACAATATTTCTGTTTCACATAGTACGTACTTGTACGTATATGTATTTCTAGATACTATTTAGCCTCCTAAATACTAGATTTCCCGAATTTAACAATTATATAATTCCAAATCTTTGGACTCCGCGGTCCCCCTATCTACCGAAATTTCGAACATAAATACCGAAGATAGCGGAGGAAATCGTAAGAGTGAATTTTTCTTAGTAGTACTCAGTTGCGTATCCATATTTCAGGTTTCGGGAACATTTCACGAAGCACCATGTTTATGCGGATACTTACCCAACACAACGTTTCAACAAGCCTCGGAATGCCGAGAGACCAACTGGTAATCCTACGCAGGTTATACGTATATTTTAAGGGAAAAATATTTACTCCATCAACCATTATGATAACTACTCTCGGAGGCCGCTTAATCTGATACCTGCAGACATATTATACACTTCGAATCTGTTCAGTTATCAAAAAGTGCAAGTAAAAAATATCACTATATTAATAGTAAGTACCTGGTTCAACAAAACTTGGATGTGAAAATTAAAAAAAATTTTTGTTAATTTAATTCAAATTGGGGAATTTCAGAAATTATTTTTATAACAATTCTCGAGAATACAATTAAATATTCCAACTATTAAATAAGGCTTGTAACCACAACCACAAGTAACCATAACCAGAACAATAACAACTAAAAACTTAAACAAACTGACAACATCGACTTGGGAACTGATGACAAAAAAAAAAATTCATACGACCAATAACCAATAAATAATTCCTACAAAATGCTGAAACCATTAACCAGAATGATAACCAGAAGAATCTGTTTTTACTGGTTTTTATGAAATATCAATATTATTGATTATTTTTTTTTTAAATTACCAATATTATTTCCTGGAAAATTATCAATTATCGATAATTTGACATGAAGAAAAAATTTTTTGTCTATTTTACCCCAATTTTGTCTCAACCAATAAAAAGAAAAGTTGTTTTGGTTAACCCGAACAATAACTGGTAATAGAATAATTGCATTTTTAACCAATAACCAGTAACCTGTAAACAATATAGACTTTTATTGGTTCCTACTAACCAATAACCCAAAAACATTTTGGTTAAAAGCCCTAAAATTAAACACATTACTTCATTAGTCATAAATTATAATAATCATATGCAGCCTAGGCCTAACAAAATTCGCTAATATAAACTTACCTACCCATTACTTTTAACCAGGTAAATTTTTCATCATTTGTTCTTATTGCTTACTGCTCTGATGGATAGACTGAGATGCTCATATTTCTATTCAATGGATTTTCTCAAACTTGGGACCTATCTAGATCACTTTTTCATACACCAAAACACTTTTCCTGTAAATTTCAGTAACACTGTTGGTCTAGTTCTTCAGAATGTGGTTACATACTGAGGCATCCAAAATGAATCAGCTCATAAAGTCAACCTTGATATATAATGGTGTATAAATGCTAATCACGTCACAATGTCTTAAGACTAGCTTACTTTGTCTTCATGTGTCAGCAAATTAATGTGATGAATGAGTCAGCAATAAGCGTTGAGTGTTGACAGAAGAGCCTAATGAAGTTTTCAATCCATAAGACGATTGAAACTTACAAAAACAAACAGCAGAATTATTTTGTCAAAGACTATAATTACGAAAGAATTACAGTGTTGACAAAGTGGATAAAGCAAAGTGTATAGCAAAAAAAATAAAATAATAATAAAAAAGCTATTGCAGACAAAAAATAGGGGAAACCATCAGAAAGTTCTTTTGTCTTCAACTAATTGTTTGTCTTCATAAGTGATGGTGATTTGGTAGCGTAAAAGGCCCCTATCAGAAGCTTTAGACTTTAGAGCTTTTGGTGTGTGAGAGAATAAGGTGAGAAATAAAAAACTAACATGGATGAAATAAAAATCCACTATGCGCAAAAGAAGGCTCTACATGGCCTATAATGTCAAAGCAATGCAGTTATCTTAAACAAAGCTTGTCTAAGGATTGTCGGCAACACATCAAATTTTCCTCCTAACAGATGCCAGGAACTCCATTTGATCATATTGTCGACTATAACTTTACCTCATAGGTGTTTACAAAAGATCGCCTTGAAGTGCGATATAAAACTGACATTTTAAAAATGACTTTTGTGTTGTCACTACCGATCCTTCATGATGAAAGAACATTCCTAATTTGTCTTTTGTCTTCAACCTAATCTATCCTTAGTTCGAACTACCATCCTAGTTTTCTGCAAGGTAGATCCAGGTTGAAGCAATACTCTATATCCACAAATGGCACATATATAAATTGCCTACGCGAGGACTTTAATGTACAACTTGAGACTTGGACCTGCTACTATCTGTCTACACAAGAAGGACTGCTGGTAAAAATGAACCTAGTACCAGGTATTGTCAGAACAAAAGTGAGTGAAAAAATAGAATTTGTTTTTACAAATCAGTTCTTCCTGTAGGCAAAGTTTCCCCATTTGTTATCTACTTATTAGCAGTTAAACACGCGATGTCAATAATACACAGAAAAAGGGGGGAAATTAATACATAAGCCAGCATACAAAAATATAGTAAATATACAAGTCGACATACAATAAGCACAGCATGAGCGTAAAATTGATATAAAGCAAAAAATAAAATAAATTTGGCAGCAAACTATAGGCAAAAGTGCAGAGAAGAAATGATAAGGCAAGATGAAGTTGGCTGCATGCATTTCATTCGGTGGGTTTTTACTTTCTATTGAATTTGTGTTTGTCTGCATTCATCTCATGGCGCCAGTCTAACAAATTAAATCAAGTCATTTTGTAGAGAATTGTCAAGAATATAAATCTGTCGTAGCTGTAATAAAATACATAAGAATTTGTCTGAAAGAAAATCAAATTCAATTACTGTCGTCATGACTTGATCTGAATACAAGTTCGAATTCTGACAATATAATGTCTGAATTTGTATTCTACTGCCCACATAATGTTGTAATACTTTTGTCATCATAATAAATTCAAAATAATTTTTATTTTGAGTCCAAAAAATCTTGGACTCCTCAATACATACGTACATACATACATACATAAATAAATAGATACAATTATTGCTCATATTATAGGATAGGATTTGTTCCCCCTTTTGCATATTAACTGCACAACAAAGGTACATGTTTATTACATTAAAAAAAAATCTTATGATCCGCAGATGTGATAGAATTATTATTTTTTTTAATTTGGGCTTAATCGAGCTCTAAAAAATATTTTGAAATAGGGCTAAATCTTGCAGGGTATTTAAATATTAAGGAGTGGGAAAAAAATGTTTGGCAACTGTGCATTCTACACTTCAAGGTACTTAGGTCTCTATAGTTTTACATAGGCATGCTTATTCTCCATTTTCTTCCCAATCAGAAACTGAAGAGTTATTCATATTTATATTAGCCATGTCTGATGTGGAAAAAAGTGTAGTACTTTAATCAAAAACTTTTCTGTTTATTATGGAAAAGTGACGAACTAAAACTTTATTGTAGGTGTTCGACCTTCAATCATTTAGTACTGAATACCCAGTAACAGTAGCCCTCTCACCAATGTTAATGAAATGTGCCATCATACTAAAGTTCTAAGGTGGACATTGGTTTTCTCAGCATGCGCAGTAGATAATTTTTTAATCTGTTTTCAGTCTTTCAGTCCTGTGAATTTAAAGCTATGTAAATACTTTGCTGTGAATATAGTGAAATCGAGTGAAACTCATATCCATTTTAAGGCTTTAAGTGAATATTGTTTGTAAAGATTTGTATGTTCATATGGGTATTCAGTATTAATAAGTGATTGAAGCATTTGACTACCAAAAAAAAGTTAGAACCAAAAAAATTTTTTTTAGTAAAAAGTGGGGATTTTTATTATCATGAGCATCCAAAAATTTTGACCCTGCTTGGTTAGTTGGTTCTAAAAAAAGTTAAAAGTTTTTATACAAAACACCATTAATCCAGTGAAATCTTACAAAAAAAAAAAAATAGCACATATACTTCAACTTTATAGGATTATTGGGTGGGTTACCTAGATTAACATACTAAAAGTTGAACCATCCCCCACCACTTGTATTTCTGTGGAGAGTGTGTTAGTCCCCCAAAAATTGGTGTTTTTCATTTTTTTCTAAGAATTTTGATTTTGTAATGAAAATAGGTTGGTACAAAATTGTTTATCAAACAATTTCCTGCAAAAAAAATGACTGTTTTTACTTTTCTTCTACAGAGGCTTGAAAAAACCAATATTTATTGAATATGTTCTATTGCATTATATGAGAGATATTGCTAGTACTTATAATACAATACAGATAATTATTTTCCAACCATCTACTCCCTTCTTTACCCACTTACAACAAAAAAGATTATATGCAGTTTTTTTCCCAACACCTTCTTACCCTCCAGGCAGGCATCAGACTGAAAACTTTGAAGGTGGAATAGATGGTAAAAGGTTATGGAAGGGGAGTGGATGGATAGAAAATATGTATTGAGTTTATGACTTATCTACATAGTATGATAATTATGTGTTATATTTCCCATATAATTCTACTGAACAAATTCGTGAACAATGGTTTTTTAAAAACTCTCTAGAGGGAGAGGTTGGCATTGGACAAAAAACAGCATCCCACTTTTTTGTAGCAAATTTTATGATTAACAATTTTTTAATGATCTATTTTTATCACAAAATCAACATTTATGGAGAAAACTTAGAAAAGTCAAATTTTGGTGGATAAAAAATCTACCTCACAAAAAATCCAAGAGGTGGGGATTTGCAACTTTTAGTATATTAATCCAGGGGACCCACCCAATAACCCTACAATATAGTTAAAGTTCGTGGTTTTTTTTTTTTAATTTCCTCATTTTGATACTCTTTGGACTGGACTAAATGATAAACATGAGGACTTTTACAACTTATTGCTAATTTTAATGACTTAGTTTGATGACAATGGAAATTTAATTAATTGTTGGACCTTTAAAGTGAAATATATCATTAAAATTATATTTATCATTGGTAATTCTTATTACTGATTTGAGATTCAATCTCACAACCCATTACCAAACAGAATTTCAAAGATATTTTGGGAATGAAAGGTGTTGGGCCACGCCCATTCATCGCTCTTACTTACTCACATCTATACATTCGATAATAATGTAAATTCATACCTTATTTCTTTTATATTTGTTTTTCATCAACAATCACTTAAAATCCAAGTGGGGAAACTTAAACTGATCTTACTTTTTTACTTTGTGTGGAATACCTTGTCGTGAGAGATATTCTCACCAGAAGGAAATTCAACAGAATTTAAGCGTATTCAATCACTTCGTACATAAGTACGGGTAAGCCAAAACCAAGGCGAACACTGGCGATTTTAGAGCCGGTTTGGGTGGTTTATATACGGCTTATTTGCACGCACACAAACATACGTATGTAAGATAATACGTACGTTGGTGAGAACGGCCAGGTCGCATCATCCAATATCGAGATAAGAGATGGCTGGCCAGTTCGTGTACGAATCGTGACATCATCTTATTGTGTCACGATTCGGTACTCGTACATTACCTGCAAGTACGTACAGGTAATTACGATCGAACGTATTTTGTGTGTTTAACGTCACAAGGACGATTATTTGCCTCCCCTTTGGGGCAGCAACTGTTGTTGAGGGGTCCAAGCCCCTATACATCATACGGGAGAGTCCGCACAGCTACTCCCCCCAGTTTTTGCACCGCAAAAATGATCAAAATGCACAAGGCCTGGGGGGACGTGAAGGTTTAACGCCATTTTTGATCGGCCTCCCACTTTGACCGGGCACTACCTACTGCAGCCCCGACACACTCGTAAGATTCCTTACGAACCTGTGCTTGGGCCAAGTAGTTTGCCTGGCTGTCCTCTCCCCTACACCTTGGTGGTCGGTTTTTGGTGTAGGCATAGGGGTGACAATGGGAGTGAGGGGGCAGTGGACATTTAAACTGAGGCTGCCTAAGCATCGTAGTGTTTTCATTCCCCGCTGCCAAGGTGGCCATCTTCGCCTTTTCGTTGGCTGCCCTCTCCGCCGTAAATTGGAACCTCAGTGGTTCCCTAGTCTCCATTGGCTTCATCTCCGGCATCGGGGGTTCCATCGTTGGAGTTGGTTCCAGTGGAGTATGGGGAGGAGAGATGATAGGTGGAAGCGGAGTTGTCATCTCTGCGAGAACATTCTCCACGGCTGGTGCCGTGTCCATCAGGAGTTCCTCCTCAATTCGATCAAGTTCCAACTTCTGTTCCGGAATTTGCCCAGTATTCTTGGTGACTTCCGGAACTTTTGGGTTCTTGGTCGTGTTGAGGAAGATTTGGGTTGGTAGCGACATTGGAATAGGTAAGCAAGGAAAACGGAGAGCCAAAAATATCGTTTAGAAAATACGTCTGAGATCTAAGACAGTTCTAAAACGGGTGAATTTACTGCTGTTTTTGATTTACCATTACAGTTCTGTTTCATTATTTTCACATCTTCTTATCAGCATGTAAAGGGGATAGCGCTTAAAATTCTCGGCCGTATGCAAGTTTTCCGGTTAAGTTCTGATCAGTTTAAGCAAAGTTATGCCTGAAATAAACTCATAGAATATATTATTCGAATTTTATTACAAAGGAATCTCCGTTTATGACGTCACAACGTTGAGATTATCTTTGTTATTAACGGTAAACACACGTTGCGATGTTTATTTCCATATCGCACGTGGATTTGTTTATTCCTGTCGTTTTCTTTTTGTTGGCATTCCTCGTTTGCTTATCTCCGGAGTTTCTTTTGTCTCACAGAGTTCCGATTTTCGTCGCATATTTTTTAGCGGGTTTCAACTTACGTAGCGGATATTACTTTTTCGTGAGTAAATTTTATTTTCTTCGCATCAACCTCTCAGACATGCGAGAAGGGTGGGAATTTTTGCATTTTTTACTGCCTAGGGGACTGCCTCTTTTTTGTGGGCATATGGGGGTCTTGGGATCAAATGTTATGGTAATAACATCGTCCGAAAACTTCACAGACTTTTTATTTTTTGGTGTTTTCTCTAATTGTTAATTTTTTATTTCACATTTTTCGACGGATTCTTATATGTTTGTTGGTGAATCCGTCTGGATATTTCTATGTTTTCTCTTGGTATCCTCTTTATTCTTTTATCGTCGCTTACCATATATGCAGGCTTCAATCTGTTGATTGAAATTATTCGAGGTTCGCCTGCAATAAGTATCACAAAGTTCTTTTCATCTCATGATACTACTTTGTAAGGACTGGCGTATGGTTTCTCCAGCACAGATCTAATTTTTTTGTCTCTAACAAATACATGTGAGGTATTGGCCAAGTGTTTCGAGATGTAAATCTTGGGCTGGCCATGGTGAGCTGCCTGTTCTAAAAAATTGTTGGCATCATTTCTTATGTTTTGTACCATAATTTCGGGGCTAACTTCCTTCAATTTTGTGAAGAAGTCACCTGGAAGGCGTAGCTCTTTGCCAAATTCTAATTGTGCTGCAGAGTGACCTGTATCCGTTTGTAGGGCAGATCGAAGGCCTAAGAGGATGGTAGGGAGTACGTCTACCCATCTCTTGGTATCATGAGACATGATAGAGGCTTCGAGAGCTCTATGCCATCTCTCAATTTTGCCATTGGCTTGAGGATGGTAAGCTGTGGTATGACTGTGTTGAACACCAAGCTTATTAGACAGCTCTTTAAAGAGCGAGCTCTCAAATTGGCGACCTTTGTCCGTAATTATGACTTCTGGTACGCCATACCTTGCAATCCAGGTATCGTATAACCTTGCAGCTACTGTAGGAGCTGTCATCTTGTGTAGAAGGATTGCTTCTGGTCATCGTGTTGCCCTGTCTATTATCGTTAACAGGTATCTGTGTCCTTGAGATGGTGGCAATGGGCCTACCAAGTCCATGTGTACAGTTTTAAACCACTCTGTTTGTTTGAAGGATTTTAGGGGTGAGCGAGTGTGTCTTCCTACTCAGTTCAGGCAACTGCAAGCCCATTTGTTGCAGTCAGACTTCATTCGTGGCCATACAAACCTTGCCAAAATTAAATTAGCACTACATTTTGGCCCAGCATGTGACAGATTATGTACACTGTTGAAAGCCAACCTGCGATATTTTACCAGTAGAAATAGCCTATTCTTACCTGTACTGACGTCACATGTTAATAAAACATCAGTACCGGGAATTTTTTGCTGTCTCAATTTGAGAGTAGTATCATCGTTCGATAACAACTCTTGCAATTCTGCATCCTTAAGCTGTGCTTTAGCTATTTCAGCATAATATAATTGGACAGGGGCCGAGATAGCTTCGATTCTACTCAAGGTATCAGCTGGAGTGTTAAGTTCTCCACTTATATACTGAATGTTGGTAGTCAATTGACCAATGTAGTCTAATTGTCGTGCTCTTCTTGGCGATGCCAGTTCTGCTTTTTGTGTGAAGGCATATGTTAGGGGTTTATGGTCAGTATACACAGAAAAACATCTACCCTCTAATTGGTGCCTGAAATGCTTCAACGCAGCAAAAATTCCGAGCAATTCCCTATCGTATGTGCTATAGTTCTTTTCTGTTTTTGAGAGCTTCCTCGAGAAGAAAGCTAGCGGTAACTTTTTGTTGTCTTTGTCAAGTTGGTACAGGGTTGCAACAATAGCAAAATCAGATGCATCGGTACTCACGCATAACGGCAGACTTTCGTCTGGATGAGCCAATAGAGTTGCATTTGCCAGTGTATCTTTGATTTTCTCAAAGGCCTGTCGGCTTCTTCGTTCCATTCGAGTGGAGTCTTATCTTTCTTTTTGCTTGTCTTAATTAGTGCAAACAGATTACTTTGTTCGGCTGCTGCATTCTTCTTGCAACGTCTATAGAAGTTCACCATCCCCAAGAAACGCCTAAGTTAAGCGACATTTGAGGGTTTTGGGAATTTCAATATTGGCTCTACTTTGGTCTTCAATGGGGAAATGCCTTCGGTCATGACTCGGTAGCCAAGAAAGTCAATTTTGGTTTGTTTATATAAACTTTTTCCAACATTGATGGTAAGGCTAGCAGCGTGTATATGCTGTACAATGGTTCTTACATTCTTCTCGTATTGTTGCTCACCGCCTTCTGAGCAAATGCATATGTCATCCAAATATGCATAAGCAAACGGCAAATCCATAAACAGTCCATTGATGAATCTCTGGAAAGTTTGTGCAGAGTTACGGAGTCCAAATTGCATTCGAAGGTATTCGAATAGACCAAAGGGGGTTATGACCGCTGTCTTTGGAATGTCTTGTTCAGCCATTGGAATTTGGTGGAATGCCCAGTTGATGTCTATTTTGGTGAACATCGTTTTACCCTTCATATTTGCATTGAAGTCCATTATATTGGGGACTGGGTAGTGATCAGGAACTGTTTTGGCATTTAAGGCCCTGTAGTCTCCAACAATTCGCCACTCTCCATTTGCTTTTTTGGTCATGTGGATAGGGGAGCTCCATGAACTTTTTGAGGGGTGACATACGCCCTCCTCAACGATGCGATGGAAGTACTCCCGTGTCGCTTTGAGTTTGTCAGGCAGTAACCTTCGTGCTCTAGCATGGCAAGGCTGTCCTTTAGTCTCTATATAATGAACTGTGTCATGTTTATAGGTAGGATGCCTGCAAATTGATGGTTGGGTGACTCCAGGATAGTCACACAGAATCCGTAAGAGTTGTCCGTCGACTTTGGTACTGGATATATTTGTGTCCAGTCTGTAAGCTAGCGTTTTGCCATCCACACAATGTTCAGATTCGCTATCGATCAATTTGCCATTTTTGAGGTCAATGATCAGGCCAAAATGTGCAAGGAAATCTGCACCCAGGATCGAGTTTGGAACATCTACAACCGTGAAGGACCACGTCATGATTTTCTTGAGTCCGATTTCAACTTTGCTGGTTTCAAGTCCATAAGCTGGAAGGTTTTGACCATTCACAGTATGGAGATAGTATTTTGGAGGGAGTACTTTTTGGGTTTTGTTGACTGGCAATATGCTCAGGTCTGCTCCCGAGTCGATTAAGTACCTTCTCCTGTTTGTCCTGTCCTTAATGAACAGGGGGCATGAGTATTTTTCCGAGGGGTCTTTGTCTGCATAGATGGCCCCTTCTTCTAGTTTGACGCCTCCTTGGTATAGGATTTGCCCCACCATTTGCATCTGTTATTACATTTGGTGGCCTCTGCGCCAAACCTGTTATGGAAAATGCAACTTTTATCATCCTAATTTTGAGACTGGTTTTTGGGAGATGATGTTCTTGGGGAAGTTGAACTCTGACCCCTGTTATTGGAACTAGATCTGCGGTCTCTGGACCAGGACTGTCGTCCTTTGCTATTGCCACTGTTGTTGTTGTTGCTTCTACTTTTAGATCTTTGTCGCCAGCTACTATTGGATTTCATGGAGCTTTGGCCTTTGTTCCTCTTTACCTTATCAGTCAACTGAGCTATTTGAGCTCGAAATTGAGCGATCTCTCCAGTCTCTGCAGATACTGCACTGACCACGGGCTTTGACCTGGTGTATTCGAGTGCATTGTCTGCTGATTTTGCAAGGAAGTCCAAGTCTGCGGATGTGTTTATTACGGTCAAACCTACGGCAGCTAGGCATTGCACAACACTTTGAGGCAGTTGTTTGCAAAATTGATTGCCTATGACAGAAGGGGCTACAATATTATCCGCCTTCTGTCTCAATTTCGCCATGAAGATAGAGGGTTTATCGTCCCCCATCTTCATACCACCCACCACATCGTCAATGATTTGGTTTTTGGTTTTACCAAATACATTCCTTATCTTCTTAGCAAACCAGGCATATTTATCCTCTTCTGTCGAAGGGCATTCCATAATGTCCAGAATGTGGCAGATTATCTGTGGGGGCATGCCTCCACATATGTGTAGATACCACTGGTTCAGGGTTATATTCTCCATTTTGAACCTACCTTCTAATAGGGTCAACCATAAATCTACCTCAATGGGCAGAAATTACAGGATCTCTATCCTTCGTCTGTAGAAGTTGGGGTTCTGTCCTGGCTGCAATTGCAAAAGTTGCATAATCTGCGCCAAGACTTCAGGCATCAGCTGTGGCTGAGCACTACCTCCCTGCGATGGTTGTGGGTTTTCATTTCCATTTGGTGGTGGGACCATTGCTATGTCTTTCTGATGACAAGCGTATTCCACAGAACTACTTCCTTCCTTGCTCGTCAAAAACACTGGCTCCTGTTTGTAGGACAGGTGTTTTCGGTTCTGAACTTTGGCTTAAAGTTCGACCACTTCTCAACATTTTTACTGCTAATTGATCTTTGTTTATTGCAGCTTCCAGTCGTGCTAATTCTGGGTGTTGAGGGCCTTCTTCCGGATTTGGTAAATTCTTAGAGCGTCGAGTCAAAGTTGGGGGAGTTGGGGGATGAGTCCTACCTTCTTCCTCCAGGTCTACTGTCTGGCTTCTCCTTGTTTATATATTTTAAGGAGAGGGGTATGAATTCCCACTTCAGCAGACTCTACTTCGACAACCTAAAAGGTGTCTTAGTCTTGCAAAAATATTTTTGTATTTGCCGAGCAAGCAAGTTTCTTGCCAGTGCACCGCGCCAATTTTTTGTAAAAGCGCAACGCGCCTAAGGACACCTCACGAAGTAGCCAAATATCACGTCGGGGTCACCACTGTGGAATACCTTGTCGTGAGAGATATTCTCACTAGAAGGAAATTCAACAGAATTTAAGCATGTTCAACCACTTTGTACATAAGTACGGGTAAGCCAAAACCAAGGTGAACACTGGCGATTTTAGAGCCGGTTCGGGTGGTTTATATACGGCTTATTTGCACGCACACAAACATACATACGTAAGATAATACGTACGTTGGTGAGAATGGTCAGGTCGCATCATCCCCTATCGAGATAAGAGATGGCTGGCTGGTTTGTGTACGAATTGTGACATCATCTTATTGTGTCACAATTCGGTACTCGTACATTACCTGCAAGTACTTACAGGTAATTACGATCGAACGTATTTTGTTTGTTTAACGTCACAAGGACAATTGTTTGCCTGCCCTTAGGGGCAGCGACTGTCGTCAAGGGGTCCGAGCCCCTATACCTCATATGGGAGAGTCCCCACACTCTGTAATTCCGCTCTAATTAACTAACCTCTCAACGATAGGAAAGATTGAGCTGAAATTTTAAAGAGATATAATAATGTTAGGTAAAAATTTTCTAAAAACTGCGTTGAAATCTTACACTTGGTTGTTAAGATATTGCTGAATGTGATTAAAATGATAAGGATTTGATGTATTAGCGGAATTTCATTATTTCAGCAATAAGTTCAAAATCAAACATATCATTTCAACAAAATTTTCACAGAATCTTCAGCAAAAATATCAGGATGTCTCCTTTGAGGATGTATATAGCATGATGGAAACGCCACGAAGGTGGTTTTGATATCGCACCTATGGATAGCGGTGTTCTTCTTTCTAAAAATCTAATCGGAAAAAAAAATTGGCTCCTGCATTTGTTTATAAATACTGGCATTTGAAATACCTCATTCCAGAGAATAAGATTATTCTGACTGGTTGATGTGGGATATTTTGTATGCCTGTGTACACATGATCAATGTAGATGTTAACAACAGTCGATGTCATTGTAAAACAGTAACGTGTCATCTCCATTATATATAATATATCCTCAAAGTATTTCTCATAAAAGTTTCAGATTTCTATTATCAACTGTTCTCTTGCAATTACATTTGATAACCTTGATTCGAACTAATTTCAATTAAAATAAATGGGAAGAAGTAGTTGAGGGTAGGTGTAACAATTCACAAAAATGAAATCACATTTTAACTTTAACTAAAACAGAGAACCAAAAATTGAAAGTACCAGATCCACATTAAAACCACACTGTAACTTTTAGTGCAGTAGTTTTTTGCCATATGTCGAACATAGCTTTATTTTCAAGTAGTTGCACGAAAATTACATTTGACAATGTTACAAACCAATAGCCATTTCAAAATTTCTTTCTATAATACCTACACACTACACCACATTTCAAACTGACTCCTCCATAAATTCGTCAAAAGTATATTGTATTACCTATACAAAGCACATGAATCTAAATTTGGCAATATACGTTCAAATCCATATTAACACCGATCAAATTAATAAATTTGAAAATTTAGAACGAATAATTTTTATACACATTTTAATTTCTCAGTATTTTAAAACTTATAAAATTTAAAAACAGTGCTAAACAGTGCCTGTAATTATTTTATTGTCGCGAATTTCGCGACAGCATGTACACCTTGTATAACATGGTACCGTTCAGCTCATCTGCAACATGTTTTTAGGGCTATTTCAAACGTATATCCGAAGGTGTCGAAGCGATGAATTTAGAAAAAGGGGACAATATTAGTTCATATTTGTTGCGAAAAAAAAGCGGCAATAGTCACTTCCTGGTTAACACGATGGCAACGGTAATTTTAAGCCGATGAAGTTAAAATATGAAATGTCGGCACAGTCTAATATTATTCGAAAATACCTCTATACTTTGACTATATAGTACTTTTACCAATAAGCAACTATAATTTCCGGTTAGATACGCTGACGCTAAATAGGCAACCACTGCGTACATTTTGACGTATTTATCCTTAAAAATTTAAGAAATGTCTTTATCAAATGTATTCTACATTGGTGAACTCAAGCAAAACGTCGAAAATACGCAGAAAATACTCTAGGATTGCTCAATTTTTCGCCGGCATGTCTTGACATTAAACAGTACATTGGTCTCACGGAGCTTTACTGGTCCAGTACTATACAGTCAAAGACCCTATAAAATCTAAAATCAATCACTCAAATTGTTCGTTTCAAATTTCCATTTGAAGGTCGTTTTTAGGTCTTCTTCTTGTTTACAGGATTGAGGGAACAATTTTTACTTCGATAGTGCTAAAATTTGGATCATTTATGTGTTCTACGATGCAGATGCACCCTACTGATTTCGGCACAGATTAGTACGTTAGTTTTCGAGTTATTCACGTTTTTCGTGATTGTTGGCGATTATTTGGGATGGTTCCAGTGCTCCTCTTGATTCTTCCTTAAGCAATAGTCAAGAAATTTCAAAAACAATTTTGAAGCTATTGGGATCTCAGTGGTACCAATTTTGGAACATTAGTTCCAAAATTTCCTGAAAGTCCATTTAATGGTGAGACAGTTTGGCCAAAGTATGCGTCTCTAGACAATGTAAGCCGCGCCACAAATACGCTAGAATGCTAAAAGCAATTCGGACAAGACGTTTGTCACCTCTTGCGTCAAACATAAAGAGCGAGATACTTGTCGCCACACTGGGTAGTGGAACCATACAAATTTAACGTCTCCGAATTACAATTTTTACAGCTTCCATAATGATATTCGATAAGTGATAAAAAACGCTTTTATTCGTTTCAGCTCTGCAGGAATTCTGATGAAACGCCATTATAAATTAATTCGCTATTATTTCTCGAAGAAAATATATTATATTTTATGGTATTTTCCATAAATATAATTTTAGAACAAATAGGAAGCTCAATTCCGCTTTGAATCGGATAAAGAATAAAATATTATTCGGAAAAAAAAAGAAACTCCTCGCGGGGCGCGCTCCGTTAGAAGAGTGGGTTTTCAAAAAAAGTAAAGAGAAAATCTCAAAATCATAAAGCAGCATTTATGCAACACTACAAAAGAAGGTTTTATAAAAAAAAAATCTCGAACCTCACAATGCCAGCGCTAGTCGCAACACGTTGGCCTGGAATCTAGAAACATTTTGAAGCCCTCACGTCAACCGATTATCAGGCTAATCCTTTATACCACAATATTTTCGGTTGTTTTTGTTGTTGTTGTTGTTATTTTTTTGTTATCTTCCAACCAGAGAACACTACCTCCCTTCAAGGTCGGGCACCCAGGCAGTGGCCTGCCTCGCTTCAGCCTAAATCCGATCGACAGTGGAATACGAATTACGATACCCCGTACCGAATTTCCACGCAATACGCACGCGAACTCGGCGACTTTTGCAAAAAAATTTGCGCGTCAACTGCGACGAATGGTGGTCGAGTCCTGCGAGTGCCTGGGGGGCCCAAAGTATGTGAAGACTCTGCAGATCAGCCAGATTCGGTACAATGCAGCAATATTTAGACAAATTTTCGATACCTTCGGAGATGGGCAAGTAGTTAATAGGTGCGACGCAATTTGAAACGATAATGTCGTAGTCGCACACCACACAGCCGATTTGCGCCTAGGAACTTACTTAGCCAACCTTAAGACTTTTTGGGCGGCCTACCTCCGATAACGATTCAAAGGGTGCGGCGCAAATAACGTCACGTTCAACGAAATCGAGACGCCATCTATAGCCAGGTGGGAGGAGGTACTCGCTACAAGGGCAGGCCATACACAGCTGGCCCTACAGGCACAAAAAGGAAGGTCGTTGGTTTCTACGTCGAACATTAACGCGGGCCGCTCATAGCTGCGCCGCCGATAAAGCAGTGCCAACGGTTGGGGTACTGCAAAGAAAATGACGGCTGCACGTCGACTGCCGAAATTAGAGATCGAAAATGATCCACACGAAATTCAATCGTCTCGTCACGTCGAGTGCGAAAAAAGAAAACGGCGGCGAAACTGACGAATCGGCAAAAACCCAACGCCGATACTGCTCAAATTTAACCCAAATCGAGGGGTCGCGCGCCGATCCAAGAGCTGGCAGATCTCGATCCAGGTCGAGTTGGCAGCAAGCCGCCGTCACAGAATTTTGGTTTCGAGGTTTATAACTACAGGTCCCTCCTTCCACACTATTTCAATTATGCTGACTGTCAAATTCTTGAAACAAATTACGCTACAACGAAGGTGATGAGAGAAATGAAAGGTTGATGAGCGGTTTAAATGTTTAAATGGCCGAGTATCGAGTACATTTAAAATTTGTAAAATAGAAAATATTTAGGAAAATTTCTAAGCGATTGTATTCTCTCTCGAAAGCGTTTCTGAATTTGCCAATAATTATTTTTCCAATTCACCATCACTTGTCGAACGTGCGACGCGGTGTTTTTACGTCGCACCACACTCCGCCAGTAAACGCAGGCGGCAACCATACCAAATATTTGGCCAGGAAAAAATCGCAGTCGTGCGACAGGGCCAGCACCATATACGCACTCGGACATAGAAAGTTTGACCTTTCAACAGTTCTCCAGAGTCGGGGAATGCAGATAAATATGCAGTACAAAGGTCAGCTATTCCACTACTAGTATTTTATGTTGGTTACAAGTTGTTTCAGCCAACTCAATTGTCCTAAGTCGTAACTACAGCTGGGAAAACAATCGAGTACTGGCCCCAGTCATATGTCGCCCTTGCTTCCCCTCCAAACCACCCCACCACCCAGGGACGTTGCCAAGCGATGTTGTTGGTGGGGGAGGTGTAACCTGTCAATTTTTACAACACACCTAAAAAATTGTTATTTTTACTATAAAACGTCAATTAAAAAAAATAAATAAAATAAAAAGATCACCACTTTAACAACATAATAAAGATCTGTTGGATTGGTTTTAGACCACTTTACGTGTTACACCATACACGAAATACCAATACCAAAAAAGTATCAATATCTCTGTAATATTTTAAAATAATCAATTTATTATCCACAAACTATTGTGGACTTCAACTTTTAAGAGACTTTATAAAATATTTCAAACACAAAGATTACTTAAACAATTTTAATAAAATAATAATTTGTACAACGCAAGTACATTAAATATTTCAAACACTGATAATCAGGTTGAGTATTGGGATAAACCCTTATCGAAAACTGTGTCTTAAACTGAACCTAACTGAACTGAATATCGTTTACTTTGTAACTAGGGTTTATATACCCATTCAGGGTATGTAAACATACATGGCAAATAGACTAAGTGAAGTAGGGACTTGTTATTATAATTGAGGGACCAGCATATCTGGGTCACTGAATATTATGACAATATTCACATATTCTCGTAATATTCGGTGCCGGTATTTTAAATTGTTTCAAAGGAATTGTAACGGTATTTTGTTTGCAGGGCCGAGTACCTGAATTACTGGTACTCAAAACAGTGTCGACAAATATGTTGGTCATATTTAAAAATAGACAAAAATATACGTTACAACCACCTCGTTCAATTTTTATAACAGCCTATTAATTTTTAAAACCACTTGAATGCAGAAGGAATGTCACAACCCCAACCGTTTACAACACTGTAAATAAGTACACGCATCGAGAACGAATTTTCAGACCCATGGACCCTTGAGGAGGAGTAGGAGGTAGAAGTAAAACCAACAGCGCTGCACCGTTGGTAGTTGGTTGGCTGGAAGAGGAGCGGCTGAAGGAGGAACGTACGCGAAACGATTCTGATTCTGCGTTTGCTGCATAATAAGGTGTCGAAAATGTTGAGACGATCGCACCGAAAATCGAGTGCGGTCGAAAACAAAACACGGACGCCGAGTTTGGAGAAGAGGAAAACGACGCAAAAAACAGCGATGCGAACGAAACCCAAAATGGAGGAGGAACGGACGCTGCACAGGATGGAACGGTGGAGGGCGTGTAATTGCAGTCAAAAGGGGCGAAATAGAGCGCGTTTCGCATGGAGAGAATGGAGGGCGGACGGGTGGGTGGCGCGGCGTTAGAAAACAGGAACGAGTGGACAGGACGCCGCCGCAGAGAGGGCTGAATGAAAAACGAGGAAAATGGAAAAACAATTTTGCACCGGCCGGTATTATGTCCTTGAGCGTTTACACGCACTACCACTCGCTACACAACCGCTTCTGGCGCCGCTGTTGCTCCATGTGCCGCGCTACTATTTTCCCATCGCCGCTCCCTCCGCCGCAGCCGCTACTCAACCATTTATTACAAGCACATCGATAATTATAAGACAAACTCTACACACACGCGCGCACGTCGGCACCTTTTTTCCATACCACACTTTCCCCGCGGCTCGTATTTCCCCTTCCCTCCATATTATGGCCGTCAAATGGCGCAAAAATTTCCATCCAACCGTTTTAGCGGCGCGCCGTTTTTACCTTCTGGCAGTTTTCCTCAAATCCCGAAAGCCGCATAGTTGCGCGCCGCGACGAGACGCGACGCGACGCGACGGACGAATTGTCGTGTCCTACCGATCCGCAGTCCGCACAACGGGCGTACCTCACTTCAATCTCAAATTTTCAATCAACTGCGGGCCGCAAACAACGCTCTTTGGTTTTTGTCGATGCGGTGTTTTCTCAGCACTTGGTATCTCAACATTCTTGGCCGAACAACAATCATCATAGCCATAATAATATAATAATAATAATAATAATAATAATAATAATAATAATAATAATAATAATAATAATAATAATAATAAATTTATAATGACGACGTAACCATCGTCAGTATACAGTACGTCTACACGTACATCTACGCATCTACGTAAGGCTTAAATTACGTGACACGCGTATCCACCATCCCCACGAGCACAATCGCGCCTTCCCCCCACCACCGCTCGTTCGTTTTTCCTATCTGCTCCATTGTACAGCAGTATAGAACTATCTATCCATACAGGTTGTTTCTTCTACTTCTTTTCACAAGTATCTAAATCTCACTCCGAACTCTGGCTTACCAAGGTTGGATTGTTTTTTTTTGTTTTTTTTTTTTATTTCTTGCCTAAAGTTAGGATCATATACTCGCCGGCAGCACATTACTGGTAGAGGGTTCTTTCGGATGATCTGGGGGCCTTGGCCAAGGCACGCCACGTTGTATGTCGGTGACGGCAGGGTAGTCACCAGGGGTGAGGCTTCGCCCCACCCATTTTAACTCCCCCGCCGCTGTCGTCTTAAAAGTGGCATACCATGAACCAGCCCCCCTGCATCTGCCTGAAAGATCCCACAACCTATGCCACGAATAAAACATCGTTAAAAATAAACTCATAAAAAAAAGAACAAAAAAAATTAAACAAAATATTCTGTCGGCAGGGTGTGCACCTTCAACGTCTGTAATGCAACCACGGATTACAAGAGGACGCCACGCCATGTTGAATACTGAAGAGTTCCATTTAGTACACAAATAAATCAAATATGGAAGAACTGCAAAAACCACTAATTACAATGTCATAAATCCAGAATCCCAACTGAGATTTAGACGTTTCTTTCGTTTCTTTTTCTTTTTTAGGGTTTTTGCACCAACCTATTAAGATCACCATTATTTTCCTTCTTTTTTTTTTTTCCTCCTCCTTTTTATTTAGCCAGTTCTACGTCTTGTTTTTCATCTGTGAATTAATCGATTGGTTAGACTAATCGATTACCTCGATTAATCAACTAATCGATTAATCGAATATCATTCAGGCTTGGATAAGAATCACAAAATTTTAATAAAGAAAATAGAAACAGACGAAATATATGAGGGAAATTCAACTTGTTGGCTGTTGCAGAAGAAACTTTTTTTATTCTACCTCAAAATTAATGCCTGCTGAAAAAATTATCTTTTCAAGTTGGTGTGAAAAAGATAAAATCGAATACTTGAAATAATCGATTAATCGAACAGTTTTCGAAAAATCGCGCATCACTAAGTGAAGCAAAAACCCTACTGCAACATCGTTTATCGATATGGCTCTTCTATGGTTCACGTAAACAGTGTCACCCAACCACTACTGCACATCAAGCCGTGTTTTCAGAGGAGGATTTGGGATATGATCTCCCGCCATCGTCAAAAAAAAAAGTAAACAAAATTAACAGAAAACAAAGTAACCAGTATTATTTGTTTATTCGAGCGATAAACGAGTTACGAATATTGTAAGATACGAAGAGGCGAGTCTATTCCCCCTCCCCATCAAGAAGAAATTCTAAGACAGGGCCTGACACACATTCCCGTTTTCGCAAATACTTATCTCAATCAACATGGGTCGTGGGAGGCAATGTGATCCTTGGAACAGACCCACGAATTTGTTATTAATTAAACTTGAAGTAAATAACAACTTCGGAACCCTAGAAGAAATTTTCGGGATTTATTTATGTCGTTCCCGGGAATGTTTGAAGCCATTTTCGGAGATTCTTGTTCCTTTGAAGGGAAAATTATTCATTTTCACCAAAATTCGTCACTAACATTGTTTTTGTGAGGTAATAGCGAACAATAGAACCTAATCTGACAGGTAAGAAATGATGCTTTTCAAAACCAACTTTTTTTTATCCTTAAAAATGAACAATAGTTGAAAAAGATTCCTTTTGCCTACCAAATTATAACAGTGAAAGTAACGAGTAAATTTCTAATGAGAATTGAGGAAGTTAACAAATAGGTTAACTTTAAGTTTAAAAAATTATAAACCTACAGTTTTCGGAATAACGTTTTCTTAATAAACCGTTTTCGAATGTCTCATTTTTTCCCAAATCGCGTTTTCTCCAATTTCACAGCAACTAACACAAATTTAAAGATGATCGTTTCCAGCTAAATTTTCTGGCATTCAATAAAAATTGCAGTTATTTTAAATTAAAAATAAATAAATAAATAAATAATAATAGTAATAAAAAAAAAAAAAAAATAATAATAATAATAATAATAAATGCCAAAGCCGTGGTTTTCGTTCCATAATCCCTCACAAAAATTGAATATACTTGAATTTTGAAAAAGAAACTATCATCTTTATTCTATGATTCCCCAACCGCTATTTAAGCTGGAAAGCTCAGGTTGAAGATTAAACGAAAATTTCCCAGAAACCTCTCCTCTTTCACTCGATGATTCCTCAGCTATTATTTAAGATAAAAAGATGGAGCTGGTAATGCAGGAAAGAGGAGAAAATTTACTGGAATATGCTATTCGTATAGTTTTTCAATCATCCTCGGCAGTTTAAAAATAAACAAACAAAAAAGCACAAATTAATAGAAAATTTACCGCTTTTGTATGGTTTGGATATTTTCACGTTTATCCGTCATTCCTCGCGAGTACCGCCACAGTGCACTCGCGTATTTTTCTAC
Organism: Ericerus pela; assembly: GCA_011428145.1. Lineage (NCBI taxonomy): Eukaryota > Metazoa > Arthropoda > Insecta > Hemiptera > Coccidae > Ericerus > Ericerus pela. Next base: position 1,674,395 of record WOFM01000169.1, read on the forward strand.
ACTTTCATTCGACACGGTCCGGTTGTTCCACTTTTATATAACTCATTCCAGTTGCTCCGTGACCGTTCCGTCAACGTTGGGTGAAGAAAATATTTAGACTTTTTACGATAACTGGCTAGCGTTCTCACTCGAGAACAAAGATGTTTTTCGCTAATTATTTCGTTATTTTTCGTTATTTTTTGGCAACCTATGCGATGAAATATGCGATGAAAAAGGAAATACAAGGTTTTTCAATGATCCATCTCGGATGAGTACTGCCAGCCAAGGTGTAAGTATGTGGGCCACACTTATCAGAGCCTGTATACTTTTTCATTAGGTACACATAAAATAAAACGGAATAAATTTTTATCATTAGGTACCCTTATCTCGTGATTGTCGCAGTATCAGACCTTTGGCGTATCATTTCACTTACTCGGCCCATACCCTTCTTATCTATCCCATGCGCAGCGAGTCACTGACAGGAACCTACACAGGCTACAATACACTGTGGTATGCGGCGTCGAGTTATGAGACGCTTTTTGTTCTAGGTGAAAGGAGGCGAAAATAAGGCAAATTGATGAGTAATTTAGTGTCCCCAATGTAGATTGGCTCTGACAGTGATCACGTGTACTAACTACGGATATCCTAATAGGTTTCTTCCAATCAGATTCTTCAATGGGGCGGTTAAACGTCGTGTCTATGCAAAGGTAGCGCGTAGTATGGTGTGAGGTGGGTGGGGTTGGGTGGGGGAGTGGTGCACTCATTTCGACCGTTTGGCACAGCCAAACATTGGTCCCTCGAGCCTCGAACCAGCTGAGCGAGTACTCGGACGTCGACGTAGGTATTCGGTCTGCACTGGAAGAAGGAAAATTCGTCGTAATCGATATTCGCCATTAACTGGCTCGAACAATCCTTTTCACCTCCCTGTCGCAGCTTGAAGAGATCGACCCAACTTAGGATCGTGATCCAAACCGACCTCAAATCTCGAACGTGAGGTATATCCTGCAGCCGGTGGTTGGGTAAGTTTCCGTCTGCAGACGGATACGATGACGAGGAGTACACGAAGCATCCTTGACGTTATCATTACGAAAAGCAATAATGCAGCGGCAACGGTCGATTAGAATTTTTTTAATCACCGATCGTGAACGACGACGACCGCAGACCGAGACCGTTAATGTTTCCGATGATTTTTGTCGATTTTATTCGTAATTTCGATAGCAACTGCGAAGGTAACCGTAATACAAAAGACCCGGAAAGGTTTTGTCATGCAGATTAAAAGATACCCGTTACTATTTCTCAATTACTATTCCAGATCCATTCCTTTTTTGAATACAATTAAATTAGAGACTATAGGCCTATTCGCAAAGTATGCGCTGATAATGTGCCACTGGTTCAGCTTCCACTTTATTAAAATGGGCTTAACAGGACTGATTGGAGTAAGTCGTATTTTCCTCATAAAAATCAAGAAAGTTAAAAAAAAAAAAACACCCAAGCATAATAGAGGTTTGTCTAATTTATCTACCAATCAAGTTCACCGTCTCCTTTTAAATCGAATTTTTTTAATTGTACAAATTTTTGATGACAAAAAACACTTTTAATCAGCCATAGCACTAAGTTACCACGTTACCAATTATTAATGAAAGCTACCTATAATTTGTGAATGAACGCTTCAGGCTTGAAAAAAGCTTTACGTATTCGAGTCTAACTCACAATTAAATGAAGGGCCTAGAATTTTCGGCGATCGACGTACCTAAATCAATTTCGTCGTTTTTTCAACTCGGTTACTTCGACACAGCTTTGGTGGCTGCTAATATTTTGTGTGGTAAGCGAGAAAATCATTGGGCGCAGACTGCAGACGTGCCGCTGTCTGGGCACATTTATGCGATGAGCGATGAGCGATGATCGGTTGAGAGAGTACGGTTCGTTCCAAGTATTACCATCACTCGAAGAATGTCTTCCAAAAAATGTTTGGGCGAATGACGTGACAGATGCTCCGACTGTTTCGACATTTGAAAATCTGTCTCGGCTCTCAGGTTGAAAAGCGCGGCGTTATTCTTATACTTGCGAGAACTGTTTATCCATTTACTTACTCACCCAGGGAATGTATTGGACGAAACTGAATCGCAGATTGCAGTACAGGTAGCAATAAATTTTAGTTTTCAAACTATACGTTCGTCGAACGTAGGCCAGTTATTTGCGCCTATACGAGAATGTTGGGTTGTCCAGCCTGGTCGACTACAGCGTTTCGCTGTAAATTTATTGAATTACAAAATTCACTAATTACGTCGAGTACCTATGCGGCGAAACGATAATATCTATTCGGTAGGTAATCCATCGACAGCCACCGCGATGCTGGTACAAAAGTGAATGCGCTGCATGCCGACGATAGTAAATATCGGCGGTTCGAATCGCAGTCGCGGTAGGCTCTTTTATGGAATTTTGAATTAATTTTTTTCAATTTAAGTCGAAATATTTTTCGTTTTTTTTCCTTTTATCTTTCTTTCTTTCTTTTTTTCTTTCTTTTTTCTCTCTCGCCAACACGTTCGGACCGCAGTCGATGGACACTTCGGCGAAGAGACGAAGACGTAGCCCCCAACCCCCACCTCGAACATACAAAGTGACGTATCTTAGCCGACGCTTTTCCGAAACGTGCAACTCGTGAAATTTTCACTGCGCCCCCCATAACTGTCGGCCGAGTCACTCGCGATATAATAATGCACCTCGACAAACCATGGGTCGATAATATTTATATTACAGTCTTTGGTTTCGGAAACGAATTTACGGCGAGATTCATTGGCGAAATCGAACAGACTTTAGGCCGCAGAAAATCCATAGGTATACCAAAGTCGTAGGTAATGAATATAAGTTTAGGTTAAAAACGAATTTTTAAGAGACAAGCTTAGCTTTTATTTGTTTATTTATTTTTTGGCTTCAACTCCATGCGAAATAGACATTATTTCGTCGCGGAAGGTTGGCTGCAATGAGTCGAATAAAAGCTTACGAAAATGTGTTCGTTGGAAAAATTTGATCGTGTTTCGATACTCTGAATTTGATTGGCAAATTACGGTAAGGCAGCATAGCCCAGTGCGCAGCTACCGTACGTAGGCAGCAGCCAAATAAATTCGTTCGGCACGTTCGCGACAAAATCACACCGTCAAAGAGAAACGTGTGCACGGATCGGACTGAAGACCGAAAATGGCGAGATCGGAAGTGGTGACAGCGACGGCGACCGCAATTCAAATCGTTGCCTATCGCAAAACGAACACTTACGGCCGCCGATAAACGATAATAAAATGTAGGTATTGTCGTTGGAGCGATGGTCGCGTTAGGCATCGGCGAGGCAGACAGCCACAGGCTTAACGCAGGGCCTGCACCCGTTTCGATTGTAGGCCCGTTTTATTACCGCCATCGCGTGGCCACCTATCCTCATTTCGCTGACCGCATTTCGGTGAAAACGAACAGTAGGTACCTCACCCATCCAATAGGCAGCTATTTCTGTACGTCCAGCTCTGTGAACGCTTTCTCGCTTCCCTCATCAGCCGCTGATCGTTTCGAACGTCTAACGTGTAATTGGGACTGTCGCAATTCGGGGTCTTTTGGGGAGGTTACCGAGTCCGCTATTAGGTATTTGCCGCACCCGCGTCAACGTTGTCCAAATTTATATTTTACCAAATTATTTTCGTATTTATTCGGTAGCCGGTCTATTCGGTATTTCTTCGTCGTCCAACACTTCTCGTTGGCTCGTTGTGTTCCAGTCGCTTCCATCGTTCCAGCGAACAAGTAGCGCGCTTTCTATATTATTCGTATTATAGGCTACCTTAACTTCGCATCTTCTGCGGTCACTCATTCGCCGATTTCAATGTACCAAATTGAATGTTGTTGGTACAGTTTGATGATTTCGTGAGAACAGCAGCACCTCTACACCAAGGTACCTGTACGGTCTAGCCAACCTTTTTAATGTTCCCTCACAAAGAACACCCGATCTTCGGGCGACCTTATTTTTTTGTAACCGTTTTCACTGCGAATGCAGATTTACAAGCTTATCGTCACCACATAGGTATCTACTACACACGTGTACCACCTCTACTTTATCGACGAACTTGCGACTGATTCGCTTCGAAAATTTAGTTTTTTGTTTTGTTTTTATCGCCAACTTTTGTTTGAAGAATGTCATAAATAATGTGCGGGAACGGGTCACGGGTCACGGGTCACGGGTCACGTAGGTCCACTTGTGGTTCATCGCTCGTACTCGGTAGGTAGGCTACTACTTTTATTTACTGGACTTTCGGCACACTCGATTCGTTTATCATCGGTTTCGTTTCGTTTCGTACTTTCGCTGGCACGTCAATAGGCAGTAGCCTAGCGGTAGTGAGTACACTGCCTACTGCAGTGGACGCTACACATACACACTACACAGGTATCAGAAACTGTGTCGGTGCCGAGGCGGACGAACCAATTCATTCCGCGATTAATAGGCACACTACGTAGCCGATACAAGGAATAAAGTTACTAGCCATTTTAATAAGATCGAAAATACTTGCACGCGTAGATCTACCGAAAATTCTTTTACTAATAAATGTTCTTCAGATTAACTCCAAAACAGCCGATTCATGTTCGACAGGAATGGGTCATTGTGAGCAGATATGCGACAGTTATAAACTCAACACACCGTGTGGCGGGGTGGCGCGGTCGCAAAATTTTTGTAACTGAACAATCGGAAAACGGCTGGGTGGTACGCGTAAGGAGTGAACTAAATTTGGTGTGGCGAGTATAAATTCTAATAAATTAATGAGAAAGAGGGATGATAGAGAGAATATACTGGGAGGGGGGAAAGTTAATTTGACGGGAAATGCTCGAAAGACGAGTTGAACGTTAAAGTGGTTAGTCCATGTCCAAGTGATTTAGTGGAGAAATGTAAAAGGAAATTTAAGACCGTTAAAAGAAATAAGAAATGACTGTACGTGAGTGGTGAGAAACAATACCTACACAAAATATCGTCGTGACTCGTGACAACGTTAGAAGAATGCGGATATAAAAATAACTCGAATTTATGGAAAGGCGAATTACATGGGACGATACGAAGAACAATGGGAACTACCACAATATCTCGAGTACAGTCAGCCTCCCTTACTACGTATTACTAGTTTCCATTCGTGCCACGTCCTACCGTCTTCTACACGTTTCTAACTCGACAGAATCGACGCGCGCATACGCTATCGCAGACAGCATAATAGGTACCCACCTACGCACCGTACGCTCAACCGCCGCCGTTAGCAGCAGCGCTCTTCGGCCGAAGAGCTGATACTGGACTGCTGGCCAGCGCCCAGTGTACGTCTATTCGGAAATCTCGCAAATTGTGACCCGAGTTCCAAAAGCGATAAAAATGACGTATTTTCATGTTTTTACATTTTCCAGAATGGTAAATTTAAGGTGAAAAAAATTCTAGCGCCGAAAACGGCTTCAATAGGAAATGTAGGTTTTCATCAAAAAAAAAAAAAAAAATCAGATGAAACGATCGAAAGACTATAGGTGTTTGTTCACCCAAGTCGACTTTCATCAACATGACGCAGCAGTCGGAAATTGCGGCTCGATGACAAGGCCGGGCAGCTCTGCCATTTCCTGCCCTCGACGCGCGGCGTCGTACTTAATTTATGTTTTCCCGAAAAACTACGCCGCGTCTGGTCGCGCTCAGTTTGCGCCTACCCTTCCACAGGTGTCCACTTCGATTCACGACGAAGACGAAAGCCAGAACCGCCACTGATACTGTGGTCGGTGGTGGCAGACTCGCGGGCGAACCAACGTCAAAGGCACACAGTTGGCGTTTACGCGTTTACATTTTGTTTTCCACGACCCCAACGCTTAGGGCGGGTTGTTGACGACGTTCTCCAGGGCTGCCTACATTCGCATTGATTTATCGACGAACGGCGATTCGATGTGACAGCTGGTTGCGGCACCGTATGGCAAAGGTCACTGCGCACATGACGGCCGAAAACGAGACGAGCCATCGACGCGACCGCATCTGACCGCATCTGGTCGCTGGGCCTTTATCGTGGGGTGGGCAGCGGTGCCGATGGAGACGCGCACGCGGCCAAAGGCGTTTGGGTAGCGCCGCCGCCGCCAGTTTCCTGTTTTTCGCCGCTTACGCGCGCCGATCCGTTCTTTTTTCTCTCGTTTTTTTTTGTCAACTTAACACTCAACATTACAGACCAAATATTTATTAATGAGCGAAAAAAAAAAAAAAAAGAAACGAATTGCGGGCGCTATACGATTCGTTCGTTCGTTCGTTCGTTCGTTCGTTCGTTTATTTGTTTGTTTGAGCGATGGAAATTCCGGCTGACGAACGAGCCGCTGGGATAAGGCAATCGAAGCGAAGACGATTTGCGAAAGTGCGAGCAGGAGGAGGAGGAGGAGAAAGAGGAGGCAAGGGTCGGGTGAGTTGAGGAAGGCGTACGTACGCGTCACTCATAAACCATTATCGATTAATCAAACTCGTTTACGTTTGTACATCTACCGCAATATACTTACTGCACACATACACACGTATATTATGTGCAACACGTACTTCCAAAAGAGATCTAGTCGGCCTTGTTCCTTTCCTTTTTCTATGTCAAGGTCGATCGCTTTTTTTTCCCTTTTCCACGCGCCCGCGCTCCTCGCCCTACATTCACCAGCTAACCAACTCACTCAGCTCACCTACCAACTAACGAACATCACATACCGTACTTCCATACCGCAGCACATAATGTATGTAGGTACGTGCACTTCCCGGTAAAATACAATCGATAAAAGATTCAAGGATTTTTCGTTGAAAAATACCTAATAAGAAAATCTCCGCACACGGCACTCGCACAACTGGCGGTATTTTGTCGTCGTCGTCGCCGTCGCCGCCGCCGCCGCCGCCGCCGCCGCCGCCGCCGCCGCCGCCGCCGCCGCTATCTTTGCTTTTCAACTACCGCTTGCCAAAGTTTAATTCATTACCGTGTCGTATTATTTTGTTTTCGCGTCCGTCATTTCAATGCTAAACAATGGAGGTCCGCACGACGGCGGGGGTGGTCGAGTACGCAGGGAGAAGGCACAAATATGCGGTGGCAGTAAAATGGCGAATAAGCGTCGACTTCGCCGCCTCGCCCAACAGCCGCCGGTCAGGTCGACGCGACGCGAGTAAACAGTCATCCTCACGCTTCATCCTCACGCTTGATCTTCGGGAAAATGAGTGGCACTCTGTTGCAATAGGCTTTTTGCTTCACATAGGATGCGCCATTATTCGAAAATTGTCCGATTAATCGATTATTTCGAGCAGTCCATTTACTGTTTCTGACACTAACTTGCAAACTTAAATTTTTTCAACACGCATTTACTTTATCGTAGAATAGAAAACATTTCTTCTGCAACAGCCAACAGATAATATTTTCCTCATATATTTCGTCTATTTCTTTTATAAAAACTTTGTGATCCTTGCCCAAACCCGAGTGATATTCGATTAATCGATTAATTTTGCAAAAATAAATCTAGTACGTAACCAAAAATCAATTAGTTGATTAACCGAGGTAATCGATTAGTCAAATCAATCGATTAGTGCACATCACTAACTTCACAGATGAAAAATAAAATACAGAACTAATTGAAGGAAAAGGAAGAAGAAAAAAACAAGAAGAAGGAAAATAATGGTGATTTTAATAAGGTTTTTTCACTTTAAGCAAAAACCCTAGAAATATATAGAGAAGGCGAAGAGGGAAATGAATCAAATAGAGTTGAACGAGCCTAGCCTCCGTAAGGAGGGTCGCTTCGTTTTACGACCGTTTAGTTTATTTCGTTTCACAGGCTTCGTTGTGAGACCATTTTTAGTTTACTACTCAGCACAAGGAAGTTTCACTTCAAAAAAACTAAATAAATAAATAAATAAATAAATAAATAAATAAATAAATAAAATAAGTAATTCGAATCGAATTCGACGAATTCGTGCTCAAAAATAAAGATGGCATTTTTCCACGTCATCGAATTTATTGTTTGGAAAAAACGAAAAACTAACGGAGTAAAGGAGAGATGGTGGACATGAGAAAAAGCGGCAATGAGAAACTATTTTTTTCTCCAATTCAAATACTAAGCTACTCCATCCGAAGCTTGCGCCTGCATTTATTAAAACATTCGAATCAAAAATTTCAAATTTGGTAAAATCGCTTATTGTTTTTTGTAGGAAGAAGACAATTATTTTAAGAAGAAAATGAGAGAATGGCCACGAGAATTCGTGGAATATTACGAGTTTCATATCACTGAAGCGAATTTGTCAAAATTGGATCATGTGACGTCACGTGGACAATCCGTGGAAAATCACTTATCAACGTTCATATTTAGTATTTACTGTTCAGAGCCTTTTTGGTCAGCGCGAAGGCGCGGCGAAGGGGTTCGACTTTGTAATTGAAAGGTTGGGAGTTCGAGACCGGCTGTCCATACATTCCTGACTCAAGAGAGCGGCGGCGCACTAGATCATACGCTACGTAAAATAGCCGCGTGGCCGAAGCCCAATCGAAGAAAAGGCAATTTTACTTCTTAGCTAGATTTATAATTACGCCTTTACACCGAGTTTTCGACTCGCACGCACGCATATTACAATCGCCTAGAATAGCACCACCATCGAGAATAGAAGAGAAAAACTGAGGCAACTATCGAATTCGCACAACGAATTTGATATACGACGTTTAAAGCACGAAAAGTTGCGCCAGGTGAAAGGTCGTAAAAATCTGCAAGTTTTTGTGAGACTAACGAGCGATTCTCGCTACAACACTGGAACACGCCAGTTAGTATCGAGTATTGAGCTACATTACGGTAGGTAAATGAACGTTTTTTCATCGAGTAGAAGGGTAAAACATAGAAAAGAAAAGGAGGAGGAGAAGGTCGACTCGTTGAATCTGTACCTCAACGTTCTAGATATTTCTCTTTTTCATTCGGCAGGTAGGCGAAAACGAAAGAAGAAAAAACTGAAGAGGAACTGAGAAAACTACCTGCAATACACGATCGGCTGGCAATCAATCGACTTCAAAATAATTCTCGCCGTTGCGCACTATGTATGTACTCAGTACCTATCTGGCTACCCAGCTACCTCTACTGCGCAAAAATACCGTACCCACAGTCACTGATGAAGAATTCTCATTCTACGCCGCAACTAATGAACTAGGGGACAAAATTCGACAAAAGAAATAATTAAGTTTTCCGAATAACCAACACGGCCAGCGCCACTCCATTTGCCGAGATGAGATTCGAGAATTACATGACACGAAGTACTATTTCGCACGTACCTACTCACCTAATCGGCAATTTAAGCCGTAACTAAAGTCTAAGACACTAAGTAATTTTCACAGACTAACATACTCGACATTCGAATCATTTGGAAAACATCGACGATAACTCGCGGTAAAATTAAAATAAAATCAAACCTATGGACTGTGTTTTAAGCAGTCGAATGTTGGAAAGTTGACTCCCATTATTGGCGTTTTCGATATCTCACTCACACCCACCCGAAGTAAGTCCAAAGTCGATACCTGGCAGTCGGTCATAATTTGGTCGATGAAACAACCGAAATTTTATGGCCAACGATTGTAGTTGCCATTTATCGTTGCATACACGAATAAAGTTATTACCTTGGCACGGCACTGCTCGGCAGTCGAATCTATTCGCCAACGAAATTTAACTACGAAATTCTAGAAAAGCATCTAGAAATCTAGAAATTTTCTTCAAGAAAACAAGTTAATCCATTTTTTCTATCTTCCTGGAAATGCCCCAAAGTGAAGTATCTAACAAGAAAACAAGAAGAAAATCAAAAGGCCAATTCAAAGTGAGAATTTTTATCGACAAAACGCTAAAATAGTAACTCGACCATTCCAAAAGTTGTCAGAACAGCCCTGATTAATGTTGCTAACAAGCAGTAAAATGTGACACGCAACCGAGCGAACGACCAAGAAAGTCTGGGAAAATAGGTGTGCAATTGAAACTGGTACGTCTTTTCGAAGCTGATTTATAAAAAAAAAAAAAAAAATCAACATTTTTTAATTTCAGGAGAAATCATATCCTGTACACTCGTATTAATTTCAAAACCGGTTTAACATTTGAAAATTCGTTAAGAAAAGGTTTAAAATGCTACGATGATGAGATCTAATCGTTTTCTACCAAGGTCATTTTGACTCTAGTCTACAATGATTAACATTTCAAAGTTGCAAATCCAGAAAAAAGAAGCCTATCGTTGACATTGGACGCATTCGACGGATAAGGTAGGCGTGCAACCCAATTAGCGATGGTGGAGTTGACATTAGAAGGCGAGAGAAGTTGAATTCGGATTGATGTACAGCAACCAGTACAGGGTGACCTGAAGTTAAACGGCGTAACTTGCTGGATCGGTTCCTACAGTCTCATAAAACAAAAAATTTCACGCCGGGTGGATAATTTTCGACACAAGAAATGGATAAAAAAACACGAATGTTTAAAAAATGGCACCCCCAAATCTTTACCACCAAATGTGGGACACACTTTCTAAGCCAAAATAACACGAATACTTTCGCCACTCTTCAAAGTTTCGTTGATTTTGGGCAAGTTACAGCAGATCTCTTATTCCCCCAAGCACTTCGTGGCATTTGCGATTTTTTTTTTTTTATCCATCCCAAAACTAAACTCGATCCAGAAGATTTACGCCATTCAACATCCGTAAAACCGCAAGATTACTCGACTTATTTGCCGGTTAATCGCACTTTGAAAAGACGAGTCGGTAGTAATCTATTAATCTTATTTTAACCGCGGATAAATTTCAAGTGCCTCCCCGTATTCGCTTCTTTTTTTTTCGCGCACGATGTACGCGTATCAACGTAAAATATTACACAGGAATGACTTAATTAAAAATGATTACAATGGTCTCTACACGCACACAAATCGAGAAGGATCATAGAAACCACTTGGTTCACTAAAAATCTCGCATTAATGTGAGAGTTATAGGGAAAACAAAATTAACAAAGCAATCGGCAATAATAAAAGTCAACAATTTTATTTCATTGAAATGAAAGGCGAAAATATTATTTTTGCGAAGCTTATAATACGCTGCGAAAACCTTACGAATAGCGATGAAAACTTGAAAAATGTATACCTGGTCGATTCTCCTGTCATTTATACCTACGCGATAGCTAGCCCTATAGTTTACGAGTGATCTAACATTTTCAACCAACAACTGCATTAATCCTGAAAATTTTCGTTCCATAAGTAGGAACAATCGCAATTCCAAAAAACCAATTTATTACTAAAATAAACAATTTGGTTAAAATGTTGGTATCAATTGTCCATCACGAATAATGTGTAAGGGCTAATTATTAATTGGTCCGTTCGATTTGCACTGTGGTGTGTACGTCGTTACACCGAACAGCGTAGGTGTCTATTCGGTACATAATTGCGTTTTATTTATTCGAGTGTAGAAAGTGTATAGTACCATAGTACCGAATTCTGTTCTGTTTATTGGAGGGTTCGCTAAATAGTAACTAAGTATGTTCTTTTTGACTGTTATTGCTGAGAAATGTTGCGATGGAGATCGACATCAGTTGCGATAAGTTGTACGAATAAAGACCTCGCATTTCACAACTCTGCTGTCGAGAAAATGAACAAACGTTACAACTCCTACAACAACTCGTACCAACTCTCGAATAAAGTCGTAGAAAATTGACTTTCTCACAGCAAGCATCTCCGACATCAAGAAATTTTTATAACGTATACGAGTGCAAAAAGAAGGCCGTAATTTCGCAACAGTTGCGAAGTTGTCACAACTTTCTACCGCGGCGGTCAAAAAAACACAGCCACTGTGAACAGTACTTTTCCACCCGTTCCTCGGGAGGTGTACCTAATATTTAGGGAAAGAAATGTAAAAACGAAAACCAATAATTGGCAGAATACGAAAACTGAAAGTTTATTTATTCATCAGTTGGCGCAGAAAAAACAAAAAATCAAAGTTGATTCGAATAAACTGAAGGTTAACCTTTGTCCTTGGATAACTTGGTAAAACCAAAGTTTTCCCTTCGTTTTTTTTTTTTTTTTTTTTTTTTTTTTAAATATCTGCGATAAACGCGAGTACGATGCATTGGGAATTTATTTTCAATGGCTTGCGTTCGTAATCGATCAGCTCATAAAGACTCGCAGAATTCGATGCTTATTCATTGTTGATGCGAATATACCTACAAATTGATTTTTTGAACTGACCTTTAGTTTTAACTATCAATGTGACAACACTGGCTGCTACCACGCTCAACCAATATTTAGTAAATAGCTTGATAATTCTAAGCGGATGAAATGGCTGAAGTACCAGAGACCCACCTACAAAAACAGGTTTTTATTTTTTTTTTATTTTTTTTTTGCACAAAATAATTACGGCGAAGACGGGAGAACAGCCTTGGAGCAACCTACGATACGAGTGAATGTGAACCGCAGTGACCTACTAGTGTTGTAAAGTAATGAGATAATCGCTCGAGTCGAAAAATCCTTTACCGGAAAAAAATCGGCGACCCGATTTTGATGAACTTTCAAAACGGAATGGTATGTTTTGAAATGTCAACTAATCGCAATTCGATTTCAAGAAGAAAACAAACGCTACAATGTTTCCGATGAAAGCGAACCAAAACGGAACAGTTTCTGTGAAATGGCAAATGAGGATGCGGTGATTGCGACATTGTTTTTGAAAAATTCGGTATCTTGTGGAAAAAAAAAGAAAAAAAAAAGAAAAGGAAATTGTACATAATAATGAATAATAAAATTTCTAAGTCGCTCCCAGCGCCCCTTCGAAAGGAACGAAGGGCGAAAAAAAGGGAAATTGTGACACATCACAAAACGGTCTAATGTATTTCTGACTGATTGCAGGCTAGAGACAGAAATTTTAAAAAACATTTCCATTTGATGTGATGTATGGTGCGCTGCATCTTATATGAGAATTTCTTTAAAAGAGATTTTACCAATTTTCAATTAACGAGGGATAAGGATAGCTAGAAATTTGTAAATTTCAGGGGTTATAGCCCACATAAATAGAACTTCATTTGGAAACTCTGTAACTGAGAAGGAACCCAATTAATCACCAAGGATGCGACTTACTATTTTCAGTTTTTGCATTTTTTGAAGCGAAACTTCTTTCGGGACCTTAGACTTGGGAAAAAGGCGTCAACTGGCGAGATCATATAATGAAGTCCAAGTCGATGACACCTGCAGGAAAATTCCCTCTTCAGCACTTTCACCTATCTGAGCTTTAAAAACACGCCCACGTTTCTTAAGACGCAGAACCCGAATTTACAGTTCACTTTTGGATTAAATTATTCCTCAGCCCCACGTTAGTGCCCCAAAAATGGCGGCAGAACCAACGATTCGCGTAAATTATTGAGTGATACGTCGTCAGTTACGTTTTTGGAGGCCCTGAACTCAAATTTACAGTCAACTGTTGAATTGAACCATTCCTCGAATCTCCAGTGGCCCCATAAAAAGGGGGTTAAAAAATAATTTTCAAAAATTACTAAGGGATACATGGTCGGACTTGTTTTTTAAGGCGCTGAGTTCAAATTTGCAGTCCTTCTGTGTAATTTACAAACCAAGTTCTTCAGCAAAGTGATGCAGCGCGATAGGTTTTTAGTGTATTTTCGTAGGAAAATACAACTATTGCATTCGGTGCAGTGGCGGGACCTGGGGGCGGGATCTGTGGAAAAACGCCGATCCTGAGTTGTAGATCTCGGATATGCAGGTCACTCAAAAGTTCTTCTGTACACAATATATATACATACATTTCCACTTTTTGCTCATTTTGGTACTTTTTGGAAGTCTATAGAGTCTCTGCTGTTTGACCTATGGCAATGAAACTTGGGGTAGTATTAGAAACTTTCATGGGCTACACATCTGTCTTAAAATTTTTGAAATCAGAAAAGAGTTTTCAAAGTGTTGCAAACCAGGCACGTTTTCATCACGATAACTCCCGTAAGGTAAAAGATTTTGGCTTGAAATTTTAATGGCAGTTGAAGACTATCATTAACTGGTTTGGTATGAAATTTGAGCGAAACTAGTCAACTGATTTTTTTCACACTTTTGGAAAATACACATTTATCGAGGTTGATGCGCGGCAGATATATTTTCTGTTTAAAAATATGATCCTCTTATGCCTTCCAAGTATAAAAGTATGATAGGCGTTCGGAGCGGCGGATTTTGAAAAATTGAAAATAAAGAAGTTTCTTTTCTGCTGCGTCTACTATGGTAAGTACACTCGCTTGTTTTTATTTTGAACAGGTATCGCTCTACAGACTAGAAGGGCTAGTCGTTCAATCAATATCGTCATAAATGATGATATGCCGACAACGAAATGAAATTCATAGAAATTACTCACCCCGCTACCGGAACTTCGATGGACGAGGTACGTTTTCTATCGGCCGCCATATCCGCTAAGCGCGCGAAATCCGTGTCCTGGTCCATGAGTCGGGCCGACTTGCGAGATTCGAGCAACCGAATTTCTTCCAAGCGTTTCTTCAGCTCGATCACGCCCTAAAATTGGAACAGGAAAAACATTTCCGCCTCCATTAGTAAAGAAAATAAAGAAAAATGCTACAAATATTTGCGTCACAGAAAGCGACAAACGGCCATTCAATGGCCTCCTTCACTGATGCGAATACGAGTACCTACGTCTTTTATCTAAACGTGGGATATCTGGTCGACTTATTCAGGTACTTAATTTTTGCATGAAAAAGGATTAAGCAACTCGTTTGTATTTCTCACGTACAATACGTTTTACGTTTCGAAATTGAGTGGCCGACCCCGAGTGAAAATTCGGGAGTTGTGAAAAAATTTATAACTATACGTACATACCAGACTTCCTTCAATACTTAAAAAACTATACAGATACTCGTAATGGCTGGGGAAAACAACAAAAACTGGGCCAAAGAGAGGAAGGTTCGAAAAGTTTAACGAAACGTTGTTCAAGATCGTAATATTTTATGACGAAATGATGAGCGGTGCATCCGACATTTTGTCAAGAAATTGGCGCATTCATCTCACTCCGGACTGGGACATAGTAGAATACTTCACGAGGTGGCACTAATTTCGTCAACGTAGGATCTACTAACATCGCGATAACGTTAGTAAAAAATACTTGATCAACTTTCAAGTGTGTGAAAAACTGTGATAATATTGTACTGTAATGGATGCTCGATGCCTGCGTAGAATTTTCAATTTTTATTTTTTCATCATTGGGGGTGGGGAAGCCCTAAAATTAACACGTGATACTAAACTCGTCCATGATTGACCGTCTTACCATCTCGTAAACTATTTCTAGACTGTCAGCTCTTTCCCCAATCATCAACTATTTAAACTCGTCCCACGCATAATTAAAACAGAAGGGCAAATAATATTATGTTAGAACTTAATTTATAAAAAAACAAAAAATTTTAAGACATGTAAATTGCCAAGTGAAGAGAAACCTAGCGCTCTCAATACAACAGAAGCATAGACACGCATCCGAAATTTAAAAAATAATAATTATTGGCAAATAAACAAAAACCACTACCTATCGATAATAAAAATAAATAAGTTACTTTAAAAATGAATTTTTTAATAATACGCTTTCGTAAGACGAGTAAAACTCCTCCCACCGTGGTCCTATGTCCGAAACTCCGACATAAACTTCAAAATGAAAAACGAATCAAAAATGGAAGAAACAACCTGCCGCAGAAACGCTTCGATTTCGGTACCCCTGAAATAGTGGGAAGCATCGCTGGTCGCTACGCTACCACGACGCTGTCGTTACTGCTGACGAGACGAGAAGAGAAGAAACCTTTGCTGAACGAGCAGCACCTCGATACCTAATAACCTACAATAACCAAACCCGATTTTAGCGCCCCCCAGACGTTAGTACAAGAACTACGTCACATTCGGTTGCGTTAGTGACTGCAATAAAGGTGTACAATAATAAAAAGTGAGGCTAGCCTGTGAGCCTGGGATCCGAAACCGCGCCTTCCAGCATGGAGAATGAACTCGCTACCCATGTGCCACAACGTTAGATGATGCATTGCTGAACAAACATCCGATAAATACACGACATTAGTACTGTTTCAAATCGACAGTTTAGTTGGCCATCGCGATCTTAGCACATGTGGTGGTCGCCACAAATACTCGTGAAATTGAAATTGTCAGCGAGCGTAATAAAAGCGTAAGTATAAAAACGAAAGAATATGTTACGAAGGTACTCATCCATGCCCTTTTGCACTTCATCCTTGAAACAATTAGAAGGTACAGGTACAGTACACCAACACCTACAGCTGCCGGGGCAGAAAACTTCATCAAATGAAATAATTACGAAGTGATTTGTAGTGGAGAAGAACAGAAACTGAGGAAACACACGTGGATGTCAACAGCGAGGGGGCAAAGGGGGACATTTTCCGACCTCCCAAATATCGATCTCTTTCAACGGTTTCATAAAAAATGCGATTAAACATAAAGAAATCGAAGAATAAAAATTGTTTAAACGATAATTTATTAGATAGGTATGGGATTCAAATACGCAGCTGAGACGGTCAAAAAATTATTTAATTCGCCTCGCAATAATACTAAGGCGGCTGCAGTGGGTGAATACGTAACAATTTTCGGAAATATTCGACGTTCCTTTACGAACATTGCCGGACTTTTTAATTTGGAAAAAACGAAAGTAAAAGTTCATCGAACTGACCACTGACAGACGAGCTTTTCTTTTTCTTCTCATTGCTTTCGTCGCTACAGTTCAAGGTTTTCACGCGATAATACCGGTAATTGGAAAAGACAAGTCGAAAAATAATAATTATCGACACTAGTTGGCGCCGACAACACTTTGCACACACGTATACGCGTACTCGAGCTCTCCAAGAAAAAAAGCTCGCTCCAGCGATATGGGAAAAAGCTGAACAGAGCGAGAGGGGAAAAATGGGCCGACAACAACAAAATTACAAGAAATCCGCTAATATAATGGAGCGGGCTGAAAAAGCAGTACTCATGCAGAACATATTGAACCTGTATGTTGATACAAAGAAATTATGAATTATTTATATTGGTAAGTCGAATCGAAGAAAAAAAATGTCCGATACTTAGATGCGATAGCGAACGATATGTCCTCGACGTTATTTAAAAAAACTTATTTTGACGAATTATCGCGGCGAGAATTACAGATAAATGTGAAAAACTCCTTGACTCAAATATACAGACGAGAAAAGGGCAAACTTGGAGAAAAAAAAATTTCTTTCATTTCTTCTCTTGGTGTCGTTGAACCTTTACCAATAAATTAAGAAATGACAAAAACTGATTCCGGTTTTCTCTACGCTTTGCTCACACTTGTTATTTCGAAAATAAAGCCCCTCGAAACATGTTATATAATATTATCGTCTATTAATTATTAAATATAAGTAAGTTGTTTTTGTGTGATGTAGCTATTCGTCCCAAAAACTCTACGATTCCTATAATTGACGAGATGTAGCCTAAGTGACTGGCGTAAAATGTTTATAAGCTTGATGTTTTTTTTGTCCAGTTGACTTTCTCCTTTATTTTAATCAAAAATAAGTAACCTTCAAGTAGCCACAAAATGGAAAATAAAGGTAGATGAATTCATTTCACATAATTAGTTTTACTAATACAAGAACTAAATCTTCAGCCTTTAAAATCTCATCTATATGATGAAACAGACCTGGAAATATACAAATTTTCAATATGTGATGTGATTAGAAACCTGCATTTCTGGAATCATCAAAGGTTGTCCGGAGTTTTCTTTTGAATATTATGTTTATCCCATGGGTACGTAACACCATACATGGAACAAATGAAGTATTACTAAATTCTGTTAAAAAAATGTAAGAAAATCTGAAAATAATTTGAAAATCCATTTTTGCTTTTATGTAATCCATCCAGATGGGACCAAATTCTTTCTAAACTTTTTTCCACACCATCATAGACAGTAATCACAGTAGAACACATCTACAGATTGGATTTAGGATACAGATATTCCTGGGCCCGGAATGAAAAACTTAGAACATTTACAGAACTGGATTTGAGAAAAGTTTCATTTTTTGTTATTTTTAATTTCCGGATACATTTCTCCTGATTGAGAAGATTATGGAAGATCTTAATTTTCCCACTATACTTATCTAACTAATTATGTGGAACTAATTACTCGAATGTAATGAGAATCTCCACAACGCTGGTATTTTCATCTATAATTCCGGTGTGAAATTTGGCATTAATTTTTAGTAAAAGACTAGTTTTTATAGATTTTATTTCGCCCTACATTCGTAGTTTTCTTGTTTTATAATACTTGGTGATAACCGAATTGGATAGGTACTTTCCAGTCGCATACGCCGAAAAATTCTGTAATCATTCCCGTATATGTAAATTTATGAAACTGCATTCGGGGATGTAAATGTTTCACAATTATTTCCAGTTTGATAAATAATTATAACGAAGTATCGCATTGTTTTCTAGTTTCCAAGCTTTATACACTATTCACTGGTATGGAACAAATCCGTAGTCTTCGTTAAGTTTCTCTCCATGGTAATGAGGATATAATGAGGATTTTTCAAACAGCGCCTTTCCACAGCCAAAATTTCCAGAATCCAAAATAGTATTATCTTCTCTTCAACTAACAAGTCCTGTTAACGATGACGTGGAAAAAGGTTAACGCTTCATTTTCTTCCCTCAACTACAAAAATAATTATTTTATTCAGATGAAAAAATGAAGAAATTAAGTTTTTCACAATTCTGGTTTTACAAAGCGAGGTGATGTAATACGAGATAATCTTTTACTGGCTTTTGACGCGAGTGTACCTGTTGCACGTTTAAGGCAATCTGCTGGAATTTTCTATCTCGGAATTATTTTTAAAGAAAATTCTCAATTAATAAAAAGAAGTAAGTTGTTTTTTTTTTATGCTTTCAAAATCAAAACTGTGAATACCAATATGAGTTTATTCATGATGTATCTATAAAATAAAAAATATTACGAGTGGCACATTTGGGTCCTATATATAATTATGTATGCCCACTTATCAAGAAAAATGAATAGATTCGAGTTATCAGTTTTTAGCGTTTTTCTACTTTGTAGTATCCTACTAAAACGGGAGCTCTGAGAATTAACGATTAACAGTACTTGCTCAAAACTAGAACTTTAAACGGAGTTGAATAGGTACTTATTCATTCATTTATTTATTTATTTATTTATTTATTTATTTATTTATTTATTTATTTATTACCGCATCGAAAATGGTTAGGCACTAATAATTTCCCAAAGGCCCAAGAGCGCCACAAGAACATCTCATATGACAACATTTCACCAACTAGCGTGAAGTTGTCCGCATGAAAGCCCAAAAAGAGCAAAGCTATCGACAGGTACGTTTGCCAACAGTCAGCAGACAAGTATAGAACATCTTAACCCTACAAACAACACTTTCTGGTATTTAGATAGGATATAAGGATACTGTATAGCCATTCGTCAAATCGAGGTTGGCCGTCGGTGCTGACACACCGCATTCACGCAGCCGAAAACGAGTAAATGTAGCTAGAGCTGGAAATACTGGAAATGCTGGAATCGGATGGTGAACAAAATTTACCGTCTTGAATATGTACCGAATGGAATGACAGACGGTTGTCTGCGAAAAGATGTGGACTCGCGGTGATGGCGACCGGCAAGAATAGGCGTTTATGGGCGAGCGGGAGCCATCTTTCAACCGCCACCGCCGCTACCGCTACCAGCAGAGGCTACGAAACACATGCGGCAATGAGGCAACGCCAAGGTCCAGCCACGTAAACGGAAAACGCGGCCGCTGAAATGGCCTCGTAACAGGGCGTGCGTCCGTGCGTCCGTCCGTCCGTTCAACACGTTTCGCGTCAGCGCAGGCCGGACGGCCGCAGGCAATTACTCATCCGCTTCACATACATCCGTTCACGCGCAGCCGGCCCTTGCGGTCGCACGTAAACGCCGATCAAAAGACCATTGGGCAAAAAAGAAAAAAAAATCGACTTTAATAGGGCGGACGCGACGTGGGTGGGAAGTGCGAACTGGGAAGCCGCCATAAGTCGACGCCATCGGCGACGGCTAACTACGCCCAGGCTGAAATATTGTACGTTGGCCGCATCCAAGATACGAACGCCTAGGTACCGATTTATACCCTCAACTAACGCATACACGTATAGCCCGACATGTCTTATCGAGTCGAGTGGTCGAGCTACTGACACGGATCACGGAAACATAATTTTTGCCGTAACTACAAATAACACTTTCTATCAACTTGCGGCCAACTGACAATTTCTTTTCGCTGTCTGGACAAACAAACCATCAGAGGGAATAGAATTTCATGGGCAGCAGTTTTCTCGACACAACCAGAAGGTCGAGGGTAAAGGTGCTCGAAATCCGCCACCGTCCTCCCACGCGACGTCTTCGACGACGAAGTTTTCGATTAGATAATTCACTTTTACGATAAGACACGAAGGTGGTGGCTCGTGCAAAATGCCATAGTCGGTAAGAATAATGTACATCATTAGATATAATATAATATGCCTATATAATATAACGCATAGCTGGCGTACGAGGGTAATGTGGTTTAGGTGGTAAAGTGGTAAGGTTGTAAAGTGATGCGGCCACAGGGTGGCTTCGTTTGCGAATGTCAACGACGGTAATTTTGTCATAAATTATGTGGCTGGCTGGTACCTATAACCAATATTATGTACGCGGCTATAAGAAACAATGTTGGCGCATGCGGCCATACGCGCCGAAAAAAACAATACGCGATTCGTTGAACCGTCGAAAAACAGGAAAACAACGACACGACCTCGTCGAGGTCGCACCACAATTTATACATTAACCTTGGCTATTCGATCTAAAACCAGCTCGGCTCTAATCGTACAGCTCGTTACGCGCAAAAGTGCGAACGGTGTGCGAGACAGACAGACAGAGAGAGAGAAAACAAAAATGACTTTTCCGAGCGACGACGTCGAATTAAAAATTCGATGGCAACGAACTGCCGAGAATCGACGAAAATCGTCGACAGGTTAATGTGGCAAAGTGGCAATGGCAATGACCAGCAGCTGCCACGTACTGACAACGAACCACCGATTCTTCGTCGTCGTTTCAAATAAAAATAAAAATAATAATTTGAATAATTTGAATAATCTGAATCCGAGTGGACACAGTAATGGCCCACCGCACCGATCGACCGATCGCGGTCGATGCGAACCATTTTATTTACAAGAAGCGCAGACTGGCACTCGAATGTTGCACCGCGACTTCCCCGAACGGAGGCAGCGGGACACAGCTGCGGGTCGGGCGAGACGAGTCTCGAAAACGATCGTCGACTATAAAATCAGTCGTATTTCCACTTAACGGGCTAATTACGGAGGACGGCAGCCGACAGCCGACACTAACGGACTAATTAGGTGTAGCCGAGACACTCGCTGTGCCAAGTGTGACCGTAGTTGTGGAATGCTGACAAACCACCGTATATACGCGTATAACAAAGCCGACGCACATTATGTCGTAGTAACCTAAACAGGGCGGTGGAGCGACGCGATGGCCGTAACAGGAAACTGCGAAAAGCGATCCGTTTCTTCGGCACGCAGCCTACACCGTCGACCATCCGTCCGTCACAAACGGCACACCAATTTTGACCGACGCCGGCGACTGCGACTGCCGCTGCTGCCGGGGACGCTGCGGTCAGTGCTAAACGCCGCAACCACTCTGTGAAGACTACAGCGCAGACACTGGAAGCAACGAGCGACGATTTTCCAAAATCGCTTCCACGATTTCGCCATTCTAACCTTGAATTTTCGCCTAAATTTGTGGCCACAAATCGCGTCGACGTCGCACGCACGCGGTCGGCCTTCGTCCAAACCTCGTCGCATTCGACCGAATTTGTTTCACCTTGCCGTCGCTCCATTACCCAGGTACATTCGTACCAACGATATTACATCTTGGGCGTCTTGGTTGGATGACGTAAGCGTATAATAGGACGTCGGTACCTCACCTACGCACAGCTGACACCGCTGCAGGGCGACAAGGACGCAAACGTTGGGCAATACGCGACGAAGTCGCCTTCGACCGACTGCTGCGATTAAATATAAAAGAAACTGCATTCTTCGCGATGCGAGTCTCGAAGATGGAGGGTGTGGGGCGGGGGAGAGAGAAAGAAAGAGAACAAGGCCGCAACCGAAACACCGTCACTTGCGGTGCAACTATCGAGCAATACTGGTAAAGACAAAAAGATGGCTACTTTTTGGCTGATTACTCGTAACGACCGGCGGCGGTTATTTCGCGCTCCCGGTTCAAATGTCGAGAAATCCCCCCCCCCACCCCAAACATCGACCATTTGCATGAAAATTATCTCGATCTTACGCAGCCGCATTTTACCTTCGAAAGACATACCCTCAACTACGGAAGTTGGCATATTTTTCTTCCTCGACCGTTGTCGGGAGCTCCGACCCGCATTTTGGAAATGGGTACGGAATTTAGCGGAGGAGGCTCGTCACATTTTCGTTCGGAGGTTTACACAAACCAACGAACTTTGTGCGAATAACAGAAATGTCAAACTAGTCCGAATGGAGCGAATCAACTTACCGAAGAGGCTCTACTGAAAACGCGTTCCCCAATCTCATTCCCACGTGAATACCCATTGTAAAAGCTAATTAAATTTCAAATACTACAGTTCGAAATGAAAGTTGAATAGAATCATCGACGATCATCTCACAGACAGGCGCTACATTAATAGCGAATACGGCAACGTCGCGGCACCTATTTCTCCTTTTTGCGCCCCAACGGACGGACGAATTTCTACGGGAAAAGTGTCGATGCGCTTAATGCCGGAATACCATCAACATATCTTCCAAAATTGTGGTACGGAGAGCGAACCATCAGGGTGAAAAAAGTAAAAGCGCGCCCAAACTTATTGCGCCAGAACGGACGGACAAATCGATGGTTATCTACGTCATTCACACAGACTCGGCTGAAGTCTGTCCCGTATAAGAACCAAGTGACGTCTAACTAAATCATCCAATCAAACGAGAAGAAGCTCGTACGATAACGTGTCGTGTCCCAAATGCGCTCACTCATCAACGTCTTCAGGTATTCCAATTCTCGAATGAATGACGAATAAAATCGCGAGTTCCATTTCGTATGTGTGTGGGCTGTCGGGCAGGCCGATTTGAACCGGCAATCCACAGACTGGAAAAACAGACGACGCACCGCGCGGCTACGACGCCGACGATATAAAGCCGCGTCCTCACAGTATGTTTCACCATAACACGGCCGATGTCCGAAATTCATCGGGCATTTTCGCCATGTGCAACCTTTTCCTCCTTTTTTCCCCTAAACCAAAAAGTCATTCGCCACGACCCTGGGCGGGAAACGAGTGAAATTCGATTATAACCCAAGCCGCGCTTGATCAGGCAGTCAATACGAAGGTCGTTGACCTTCAGTGTTCCATCGTTCGCACGCGAGCACGAAGCAGAAGTAAAAAAAAAAGTACCTGGTTCACCGAGCTTTGTCCGGATGAGTACCATCCATAGTCGATAACTACCGTGTACATAAATACGAAGTAAAAAATCGTATTTTGAATTCGATATTCAAATTCGAAATTCGAAAATTCAATAATAAAATTTAAAATTCTCCGTGTCGAATAATGATCGACATTCGATACGAGACATTTCGAATTCGTTGCGTTTAGCGTTAATCATACAATTTGATAATACGTAAATTGCCGATGCTGATCTAAAGTAAACGTCACGTTGGTTCCTGGCAAATTTTTCATCGCTAGCTGTTATCACTTTCTGCCGACGGATGGATTGAGACGCTCGTACTTCTATTCAACGAACTGTCTCAAACTTGAGATCTATCGACATCATTTTTTCGCAGCTTAACCAAAGACCGATAATACATAAATTTTAGTAACGTTGCCTGTCTAGTTCTTCGGAATACGTTTACCTACATACGTACGCATAATTAATGCTCGTATTACAGTATAGTAAAAGATTCGTTGGCCGCACAAAGTCTACTGCGGTGTAGGAAGGCTATACATACGCTATACGCAGTATTATCAGGGGCGTTGCTACAGATGGGCCGGGCCGGCATGGGTTATGGCCTTCGATCACTCAGTATGGGATGGGATATCCAGTAGCCAATCTTAATGAAACGTGCCATCATTCTAAGCCGTACAAATGTGCAATAGACACGGGTTTACTGCATACGTGCGGTAATACCAACAAAATGAAAACAGACGCCGGAAGACCTACCGCACATGCGCGGTAAACCTACGCCCACTGGGATGTTGGCACGGATTTTCGTCTTTGCCTAGGTATCCAATACTGAATGATTTAAGGTCAAGGCCAACCTAAAAATTTGACAGAAGAAAAACCGAGAATAAATCGAAACAATTTTCATTTTTCTTGATTTTATAGTTTGTATCATCGTATGTTGTTGAAGGCAATGCCGGGGTGCACTTGTACTGTTTTTGAGAGGACTGAAGTTTGATAACAGTCTCCTCATCCCCGAAAAACCGGTTACAGCCATTTTACCGCTGTTTTTTCCTAGCCAGTCTATGGCCAACCTTGGAAAAAATGCTAGCTACGCCACTGAGTATTATATTCAACAGATTACGGATGTAATAATGGAAACAAATAGGCGACCTAAAACGGCGTTCTTCGACGACGCTGATATAATTTCATTATCACGAGATTTTTCGAATTCTCGTTGCAACTGAACAGATAGGTATTACACGTAATTACGTATATGGGCACATCATCGACACACAAGGCAGCGTAGAAATGTAGATATAATTATTACATAGAAAATAAAATATAGAATCGAGAAACGAAGAAGCTGAAAAGGACGACGATAAAGCACGTGTTTCACGCGGAAACGTCAAAAGAGACAGGTTTTTTTTAGCCATTTACTACAATAAACGTAGCCAATCTATATTTTGTGTTTACATAAAAGAAGGTGAAAAAACGCGTAAAAAAACAACAAAGAAAATTTGTCGTCGAATAAACGCGTTCTTTTGTTTTTTAATACGCCGAGTAGGTACTAACGTAAATGTAAATAATAATAATAATAATAATAATAATAATAATAATAATAATGATGATAAAAATAATAATCGGTCGCGAGTCGTTACGACTAATTAGGACGGATAAACGCGAAGAAAAAGAATCTAATCTATTAGGACGGACCAAAGTGGTCTTTGTTTTCAAAGTCAACGACGACGGCGGTTCGTTCGGTGTACATCTTGTTTACAAGTTTACGCTGAAAAAACGAATTCTTTATTGTTTTTCGAACGATTATTTTCTTTGTTACGCCATTCTTGACACGTAAACTACCTGATTGTTTTCTTTCCCTTCTGTTTGACGCGTTCGACCTCGACTCTCCATTATCGACTATCGACTATCGACCTCCGATATTGTCGCTAATATTTCAGCGTATTGTTTCTACGTATAGACTGACTCTACCCCATATGGATACGAGGAACGTAGGTACGTGCAAACTGTTTCCATAAAACGACACAAAATACACGCACGCACGCACGCACGCACGCACGCACGCACGCACGCACGACGTTGACCAATATCGAGCCAAGTGGCGGGCAAACTGCGACGAGTCATCGAATACCGCGAAACGCCAAGGTCAGTGACACGACAAAAATTGTTGAAATAAATTATTGCCGATAGACGTAGGCGCGTGCGTACGTCAAGTATGTAAATAAGTATAATATTACGTACCCATAAGGTAGAAAACATTTTTCCGGCCAGAACTCGTCTCGAGCAACGTGCACAAAGGCATCGGTCGTGATGCCCAGCAACCCTTTCTCACCGATGTTAACGAAACGCGCCATCATTCTACGCCGTCACAGATTGACAGTGACAACAAAATCGCAGTAAACCCGCGTCGACCGAGCTCTGCTGGCACGGCTTTTAGTCTTCACCTGGGTACCTACCCAGCACCGAATGATGCAAAGTGCAAACGCTTTCGACAGAGTAATTATATCGTTTTCCGATGACCAAACGACACGTTCGGCTGCGAACGAAAGTTTACGCAGCTTTTCGAAACAAAAAACCTACGTAGGTACCGCTAATTTTAGTTGGTAACAGGTGCCTAGCAAGTTTGACACGCGGCAAACCGAAAATTCGCTGCGGTGGGAATGCTCGAAGGGATAAAATTGAAATCGACGAGTCTGGGTGAGAGTCTCGGTCCAGCGGAAACAGACGCGTTTCCCAACTGACGCAGGCTACGCTACTATCGGCCGAAGCCGAGAGTCGTATTCGCAAAGAACAACGTTCGGCGATGGTTGGGTGGTGGTTCGCCCAACACTCCGGTATTTGCGCGGCGATCGAAGCTGGTCTGTGGAACGGGCGACGCGTCGATAGAGGGCAGCAGCCTGAGGGGCTGGCCAGCGACGTGGCGTCTTCACCAATCATCGTTGCACATTTTCGAATCGCACGCTGAAGCGCAGCCACCGAGTCGGAGCTTAGGATGCTGAAGTTGATACACCTCGTCTGGGGACGTTGACGGTCGACGGCAATACTGTCGGCTTACTTAGTCCAGTTTCGCTAGGAAAATGATTCGGATGCCGCTAGAGCGAACTGCGGCCGAACATATCCACTAATCGGAAGAAGAATCCACAACGGAACTGTAACGAACGCAGTTCACGTACACCTCTCATTCGCGTTGCAACCGTCTTCACGATCACACGCGAAACGGAACATTAAAGAAGAAGAAAAGAGCGGGAAAACGATGGAAATATCAACTGCGAAGTACCGGGCCGACTGCCTTCCGGGTGATTCCTTTGGTGGTAATTTGCCTTCGGTGTCACACGGCGGCGGTCATTCGACGTAGAATTCACGACGAATTCGCTGATATAGAGACTCGACTCTCTCGGCCGTCCATAACGGTGAAAATCTTGCACGCAAAACCGAGACCAATAGATCAAGACTGAGACGGGGATGTAACAGTACTGAACCCTGCGTAAGACGAGCAGCGATCGATAGTACTGACATGGGGCTAACCATAATCTCGGATTCGCTTCTGCTCGTCGTCATCCCAATGGTAACCGCAGGTTAGGAGAGAGGAAAAAGGCGCGAATAACAAGAGACGGCGGAAAGTCGGAAGGGATGAACCTCCGACGTGAGATCCCGTGTTCATCGATCGTAAGAGTGGTCATCGAAGCGTCGCCATTAGTCCATCGCAGCAACCACCGTCTTCGTCGACAGCCTATGAGACAGGTATGTGGACAACCGCCGATTCGAACGATGCGGCGACGAGTTCTTCATTAGGTTTTACGTTATATCGTACGTAATCCCACATTTGTACAATCAAGTATCTACGTAATTTTATTACAGCGTATAGACCCATCAATCAGCCAAGTGACGCGTTAATTAGGGCCGCCTTACATTTTGCCAGCGACGCTTATCCCAAGGTACACCGGATACGCACTCACTTCCGCGTACTGCCGCTAATTACGTCCAATTTTTTCAAACGAAAGCGAAAGCGGCGAGCAGTTGGGCGAAGGCGCCGGATTCGGGTCATAACGAACGAGCGAATGTGGTCGACGCGAGTGCGCCTGCGCGTTCTCGCATGCGGACGGACGACTGAGAGGCGCAGCGGCGCCAGCATACGGCCTGTCGCACTTTCTACTCGTTTACCGCACGCCGCACACCAGCCTTAAGCAACAACCTGCACGGCAATTGTTTCGGACACAGTGCCGATTACCTTCCGACAGAGCGCACAAAAATGCGTAAACTGTTCGCCACCATACTTATTCATCGTCGTCGTCGTCGTCGTCGTCGTCGTCGTCGTCGTCGTCCTCCTCCTCCTCCCTTATAATACGGCCGTACAGTATTACTTATCGTTATTTAATTGTTTCGCCCATAATTTTTCTCCTCTTTTCGGCATTTTCGACCGGTCCGCGTCGAAAAGTGGCACGTCCGTACGGGCTGCGGGAGTACGAGCAGCTATGCAGCAGCCAGCTTCACACAATCGCGTTCGATTTATTTGCGCGTCAAAAGAGAAAGTTGATTTTGAAACAATACGAATCAAATGGACTGTAACATTTTCCATCCAATTAGTGGGTCATCTCATCCGTTTGGGGCTGGCGCGACGTTGTCGTTGCTGACGACCACGTAACCCCCTCTCCTCTCCTCTCCTCTCCTCTCCTCTCATCTCATCTCCTCTCCACTCCCCTCCGCCATTCGACGACCGCCGCCGCCACAATACTCTGGCTCTAGGTTTGCAGCGGCGGGCGACGCGAGCCGGTCTCCGAAGCCACAGATCCGGTGGAATGGCGGCCACAGTCCAACGGACGAATGCGTACTCTCCGGCTGGTTGAAACGAGAAGAGGAGAAGAGGGTTGCGCCGCCCAAGTCCGTCTCCGCCAGTCGGCGCAGAATTGCGTAAAACGTTTATCACGTCCTGTGCTCGTGTCTCGTCGCGTCAATTGAAAATGGGTGGGCCGCACTTGGGTACTTGGCTCGCGAGAACACGAATGGTCTGCGGCCAAAACCCGCTACGCCACACGACGACGTACAGGCTTCTTGGCCCAACTTAGACCGGGTAATACCCTCATAAGTCGTAGACAGACAGACAGACAGACAGATAGATGGGTATTTACGCGGGCAGGTAAATATGTAGGGGTACGTTTCACCGCAGCACCGCTCCCAACCAACAAAGCCGTCGTCAGCCACTTGCAGCAGAGATTAGAATTGAACAGACTGATGGATTTTGGCACTGGAGGTTCTACATAAGCTTAATAATAGTAAGTATAAAAGTCGGAATCACAGCAACTATTTATTCATTCTATACAGTGCGGGCATTACAATATGAAATCTTATTCTTGACTAACGCAGTTTTCTGTACTTTACTTAATAATTATCTTTAAAATTAGATTCTTACGTTTGAAATTTGGCGCCAACCTAATAGGTTTTATTAAAAAAAAAAAATTCTAGATCCGAACAAAATTATTTTTTTCTTTATAGTAATTCATTCACCGACCCTAGTTTTTTACAGCATACCAGTATGCAATTACAACAATGAACGTAGAAAACTTGAAACGACTTCTCGAACCAAAAACAGAGAACTTTTCAAAAGATAATAAATGATAACTGATCAGGGCTAGGGAAACAGAACTTGACCAGATCCAATTCGTAACTTATTTTCTGATATTCTATTATAGTTCTCGACTATTATCTCTCTCAAAAACTTGTCGTCGAATTCTCATTTTACTTTGATTTTTACGTTTGGTCAATTTGTGAAAATCCCGCATTTCTCACGTGTTGCATATGCATGCGCAACATATGCGATCCGAAAACGGCCGTCACCGGACAGCACGTCGTCGAGTGAATAATATTAAACGCCGTTCACGCGCCGCGTATCAAGCGTGAACATTGGTGGAGGCGTGGAGCGAACAGCCTTCATCCTGTCTCCGTCTCATTCTCGACCCAGAATACGAACGTGTTTTGCCCGTCCGATGCTGATCACCGAGTAGTCATCCGTGTTCCCCCCCCCCCTCCCCGAACCCGTTGACAACCCAATTAACCGACCCTAGCTGCGGTTGTTCGCGTCCGTATCTAGTCCCTCTATGCTACCTACAAGTTTACAACCCACCGAACCCTACCAAGAACGTCCTTCCCCCGGCCAACTGGGCTGACGTGCGACCACCGTTTCGATACGAAATCCCCCAAAACCGAACGGTATTCACCGACGTCGTTAGATGACCGATTTTCGAGATTCAAGAAACTGTACCACAGCGAAATAAATGTTCAGCTTTCGAGTCGGCCAACGGATAGGCTGCCTGTAAGATACGCGTAATCGTAATATTTCGATTTTCGGTCGTCATCGAATTTCTCACCCGAGCTAAGCAACTCCAGTTCACGCAACGAACGTCGAAAGATTAATATCGATCGTCGAATTTGATCGCAGCCAGGCAGATAAATATTAGAAACGTCAACACTCTCGAAATTACCAGACTTTGTACGTATTATCGAAGGTAAACGTAAACGTAAACGTAAACTTGGAACGGAACACGATGCGGAGAAGAAAAAAGTAGGTATAAAAGATAGGTAGGCACCTACGTAGCGCCTCCGCTACAACAATTCGCAACAATCATCAGTACGTATTATATAACACGGGCCTTTACTAATAATTAGAGTTCACGTAGGAACCAAACTGACGCGAACGACAGACCGGTACGTACGAGATACGACTACAATTGGTTTTGGTTGTGGTTGTGGTTGTGGCTGTGGTTCGGTTGACATAGCGCAGCGCAGCGCTTCACTTCAACTCGCATCGCGATCCCTTTATAATTAGGTGTTACTCGCCACCCAAGTAATCGCACCACTTTCTAAGGCTGCAGGCATACGCGTTGGCTCACTCGGCGAACAACTCCAACGCCATCTACCCATGGAATTAGCGCATTCGAACGAAAGAAACGTTACGGGCTACTAACCCACAGCCCCATTCTATTCTGGTTCTACGTAGGCACCTACCGTACTAAATGGGCGTACAGGTAAGCGCAAGCGTGCGTAATATAGCTTCTTACTCGTCATCCGGCTACAGGCATTCGCCCTATTCGCCAAGTTCGGCACGTTACACGTTTCCTCATCGTCGTACACTACGGCGTTGGCGACTAACGCGTAATCCCTCCCTCTCCACCGACGCGCGAATTACTCTTCGGACGGACGGCAAAATGGCAGATTCGCCGCATCCGCATCCGCATCCGCATACACGCGTATCTATTTCAGTAACTTGGTGGCGATAAAAAACGGTCGCAATGTCGGAGAGAACGTTACAGCCGACCGTACATAGTCTCGCCACCCACCAAATGTGCGCAGTCGCCTTCAAACGGACGCGTTGCGCAAGTTAATCGAGTAACTTAGTCTATCCACAACCAACAATCAACTATCCGCTATCCACGAGGTAGCGGACGCACCGGTATTTATATAATATCTATTCCAATTTCGTACCGTCGATTTTTTGGCGTGTAAAAAATGTACCTACATTACAGCCGTTTACGAACGGCGACTCGGTGATTGTGAAACGAAAAAAATCACCGACTGGAGAATTTGGGAGAGCGACTGCGGGCGCAGACTGCAGACTGAGAGAATGAGAGAATGCGCAATGGCTTTAGCGCCGGTGCGGCGATCGACGATCGCGTGACGGCGAAAAAGGCGAAGCATCATTACGCATTCAACGCATAAAAGGCGTACCCACAGTACGAAGCGCACGCACACGTACCCTGTCCTGCCCGGCGCACCGACGCCGCCACACTCACTCACGTACGCACACACATTCACACGCACGCACGCACATCGATCGAACGAAGTTAAATTTGAAAAATAATAGGTACACATAACTCGATATAATTTACTGTATCGCCCGGGTTCGGCGCATCCGGCAGCGCCGAAAATAACGGAACTCGTTCCATTTTTCGCATTTTCCTTGCCGCTCGCAACCGCGTACCTGCAGCTATAACCCACATACGTACGTACGTACATACCGTATATCGTGTATGAGATTAGAGATTCACAACCGTTTCGTACCTACCTATTGTTCGTAATTAATAAACGAAGCGGCGCTATTTTCGAGTTGTGAATATCATTAACGGAAAAGCAACCTCGACCCGTCCATTACCTACGACCGAACGTTGTTCCCCACAAAAATAAGAGCGGCGGCGGCGGCGGCGGCGGCGGCGGCGGCAACAACAACAACAACAACAACAACCATGAAAATCGTGAGAATCGCTTATTGGGTGTGAACCTGTGAACGCGTTCGTAAAAACAAAAACAAAAAAAAATAGTGCAGGTATTATATCGCCTCAAACGGTTGGTTAGGAGGTGGGCGCCAGGTTGGGAAGATGCAGTCGTTGGTGTTTGGTGGTCGCTGCGGATGAAGGCGGCCGGCGACCGTGGCAGTGGCCACAACACTGGTCGGCGCACTCACGCCAGCAGTGACGTGTGCGGCGCGCTGCACCGCCGCCAACCGGAAATACCGAGTTCTCGCCAACAGTTCAACTCCGGCCGGTGCGAACGTGCCTCCGATGCGCACGTCAACCGTAACATCGGACGCGCGTGTAACGCGTGAAAAATAACTTGCAGGTCGGTGGCAATGGGGAATGCACACACAGCGTTCGCACCAACGCGTCATACGCACGGACGGTGCGTTTATTACCGGAATAGGGATTTTCATTCGCGTTAGCGACTGCGATGCGACGGCATCGAGTGCAGCAGTAGCCCGCCACCCGCTTCTGTAGGTACGCTATTGCGCTACGAAGCATACGCTACCATACGTCAACTCTCAGATGGAGCGTTGCGAAAGATTAGTACATTCGGTGCTGGCGGATAGCTCGCATCTGCGTAAGATATTTCCATCAAACATCGGCATGTTGTCTGTCGTTGCGATCGTGCTGCTCCAAGAGTTGGTTGCCCACCTACTTGGCGCGGGTTGATCGATTAACTGATTGACTGATTGGTAGAACGTGCTGCAAGAAATGGAACCAACGAACGACTGGAAATGCGAGCGAATTATTAATTCCAGTTTACGGTGCGCACAGCTCGCTGCAGCAGACGCTACGCTTGTACTTCGCTGTATCTAGGCTGCTGAACACGGCGTCCGTAGCCGACGTATTCTCGACATATATGATTTCGAATTCGAAATTACTCTGCGCGGCGGCCGAAGGCAACGAGACTCTCGGGTATTGAGCCATCGACGTCAAACGGTTGTTTATCAACACGACGGCAGCAGATGACGTAACGACGTTGCGTCCACTGGGCGGCTACCGACGCCGCGCTCAATTTACGACGGAGATCGGCGCGGTCGTTAGGCCAGCCGCGCAGCGTTTCGCAAACTACACTCAGTCGGTGGCGCATTCGTGGGCACCGATTGCGCCGCCATCCCGTATCGGCGCCGGCGATGACGCCACGCTAACCATCCGGAACGATGGCAAATGCGAGTACGCGGGACGAACAGACATGCGGTCGGTCGGCGTGGCGATGTATTGGCTGGAAAAAGGTCAGCTGCGGCCGTGACCAATAAACCAACCAACCAACCAACACGCACGCACGCACGCGCACACCGGCACTCGTACACCGCAGCATTCGATAAATATAGGCGGATTAGATGTCGAAAATTTGTCGGCGTACATTCCACGGATTAGCATCGGACGAACGGCGGAATGGTGTCTTTGTAAAAAGCGAGTGCGGCAGTCGGAGGAGTCTGAAACAGCCGCTGTAGCTGGTCATCGCGTTCGTCATTTTCTCGCCGTCTGCGGTCGAGAGACGCTTCACTTTGTTGCGCACCTGCGCACACACACACACACTTACATAAAGCACGAATTAATTTTAAACGGTGATAGTGATAGGCTGTAGTCGCGCGCGCACGCGCGCACGCACACAAGCGCGTAATATAGGTACGCGATTCTCTATCACGGATAAACGCAAAAGTAGGACCATTAGCAAAAAAAAGTAGGACCACGAGCGGACCGGCCTGCAGCGCAGGGTACATTACGTAATGCGCAACCCGCGTCGAAGACATTTCACATTTTTTCCCCCTTCGTTTTCGAGCGACGTTTTGCTGTCGCCGCTACAGTTGCGGCTGCTGCGGTAGAAAACGGCGAAAGCAACGCTGCCGCCGCTACGCCGCCTCTTTCGCCTCGCACATACCAGTGCAACAATACGCTGACCTACATTTTATTTCATTATTATTTACATTTATACCAACTATACGAATATGTACAATTTTTGAAGCAAATGATAACTATTATTATTATTATTATTATTATAATTATTATTATTATTATCATTACTATTATTATTATTATTATTATTATTATTATCATTACTATTATTATTATTACTAATACCACTAGGTAGTTATTTCATTATATTCAACCGCACTCTCATCGATCGAAAATTCGAATAGATACGCGATTCGTGAATTCGGGAGTTTACAATTTATTTTAATACCCCGCTTGCTAGCAAACGGGGTAAAATGGCGCGGTTCATAAAGGAATGTTCTCTTTCAGCCTCCCAATAATACGAAAGTAATAAACGATATATGTTCTAAAACACAAAAAACAGTTGAAAATTTTTTTCGCAAACGAAGCGAACAAAACTGTTTTCTCATTTTATAAACACTTCCTACAGAAAAATGTTGTTGCTGGCACTCGGAAGGCTGGATAATTTATTCGCTCAAGACTCGATGCTTTCTGAGGCCCTGGTATTATAGGCATAGACGTAGCAGTTTGGTATTGCCAACCAACACCCCGTCGTTCGAGCTGATTTGTTGCCAAAAATAATGGTTTTGCAAACCAGCGTAAACAAACGAACGACTGATTGTGACTGAATTTTCTTAGTTCAGTCATAACAGTGATAGGAAAGCATACTTATCAGAAAAAGGCGTTTCTGTAGGGTTTTATCTTACATGTAGTGGGTGGTTAGGTGAGACGATTAATTTTGTTTTTTTAATAAAATAAAAAAAATTCTCGCGTCTGTTTCGTCCAACGTTGATTTGACGGGGAAAAAAGTACTAACTGAGAAATACGAAATTGTTCGTTCCCGCATTCAGCTTAGGTTGGCACCACTGCTGGCGCTAATTCCACATTGATTTCCAATCGCTACTATCCTCGTTACCGCGTTAATTTATTTTACAAACTTCAACATTCTAATCTGGAAATAGAAAATCGCTATGTAAGTACGATCAAAGCGATTATTTACCTCGATTCGATTCAACTCCAGTAAAAATGAAAATTTTTAAGCACCTAAAAGTTTTTATTTAATTAATACGGTGAAACGGAAATAACTCCCCAAAAATGAAAAAGCGAAATAATTTTTTTTTCATTTCGATTGTATCATCTACAAACGGCATCAAATAAAAACAATAAAAACGTAGGATTGACAAGTATGCAAGAACCGAATGTATCTAAATTTATCCTAGCCATTCTATGTCAACTGAATTCAAGCTGGGAATGGGTGGTAATTACAATTCTCTAATACTTTTCTGAGTATTCCTTCAAAGCTATTATCTGATGCCATTTCTAGATGATGTAAACAAAATAAAAAAAATTATTTCATTTTCTCGTATTGAGGAAGTTATTTCTTTTTTACCACTTTAATTAAATAAAAGCGATTACCTACAATTTTTTTTTTCAATTTAATTTTTCACTTTTTAGCGTGCGATTTTATTCAGTTGAAACACCATTTTACAGTGGATATAAAAACCATCGAGTTCAATGATACAAACGCAACAATAAAAATCTAAATAAAAATCTGGCGGAAATGGCGGATAAAAAAAATGAGCGAGTCTTAGGACACAAGGTGGAAGTGAAATTTCTATTATTTTGCCTTTGTATTGAAAACATAAAACCAAAATATAAAAAAAATAAAGGAAAAATTCACGAACCTCCACTAACTTTGTCGTTCCTTGTGAACTGTAGGGAAACTTTCGAGACCCCTCACTCCCAACCAATCAATATAAAATCAGGGAACGTCAGAAAACACATGTGATTTAGTAATTTAGTACACAATGAAACGTGAATATTCAAAATTCGGCATCCCTTTAGAGCCGCTGAGGATCGAAGAATGGGTCAAATGAAAAAAAAAAGGTCAAATTTGAAATCAGCGCTCTAAAAAAACGTATCTGATGACGTATCACACAATAAAATACGGCAAGTGACAAGTCAAAATTTGGCCCCCTTCTGAAGCCCTCGGCGGTCGAGGAATGGGTCGAACGAATAAATAAAGGCCAAATTCGAAACTGTATTCGCCTATGCCTATAATATACCTACGGGCGAAGAAAAGGGAAAATTGTAACTCGACCCGCACCAAAATCCTGCCGATAAGCCTCTCTTTTCATAACTCGATTTTGGCGAATATAACTACAAACTGACGACGAACCGAAGCGAAACTTAGGCAGTCCACTAACATAGCCACCGATAGTTAAATTTTAGATACGCGGAAAGCAACCAGCCGGTTGCTGCGGCCGTTTCCGCTCAGCGGAACGCTCGTTCGACGTTCCGTTCGGCGCGACTGTGTTAATATTACGAGAGACAGAGGCGCCGTCTACGGCCGTCTTCCGCCCCACTCGCTTTTCGCACGCCCGTGTAACGCTCGGGCAGTATGCGGTCGACTCCGCAAATTTGGCACACGTTGTCGCATACTTTCCGCTCCTGTCGCGTAATCTACTATTCACGTATCAAGCTGTCGAGTAGAGCCCACCGTATTGGCCGTCAGCGTCAGTCAGTTGGCCGAGCCTACGGGCGACCAGTTTTTACTCGTTTTCGCTAATAAACGAGTAATTAGTTACTTTGGGGGGAGAAATGTGGATTGCAAAGATGCGGCAACGTTTTAACTTTTTACGGGCCTACAGGCGGCTAATGGCTCAATCCGGCACTGAGATGGTAAGATTATACGACCGCATCGGTTTACAACATCAGCTGACTGCCAATTGCGCCCTGATCAAAATGCGGCCTACCCGTAAGTTACGTCACCGAAAGCTGACGTTCGGAAATCGGGTCGAGAAATTTGGAATTCGAAGCAATTTTTTTTCGAGCTTCATTTTCAGAATCGAAGCAAAAAATCGGCCAGCCTCGACTTGATCGCTGAGGATTACCAGGCGGGTCGCGGGATCCTTAGTTACGAACTTATTTCGCAACGGATTTTTCTTTCGTTCGCCGACACGGTCCCAAATGGGTCGTAACCAGTTACTCGTCCAGGCCACTCGTTCGTAAAGGGTAGGTACCGACCTTTCCACTTTACGCGACCAAACCGGATAATCGATACGTTACGAAAATATATTCGCAAGGAGCGACTCGCCGCAGTTGGCTCATCCAACGTCCAAAATTCCACAGATACTACGAGAGAAACGCGTGATTTACGATCGTCCGAATAAAGAATTTTCATTTCCGTTACACCGGAGCCTTCGTTGGATTCGAAAGTGGGGCCCAGACTTCACTCGCCAGCCGCGACAGCTGCTTACCTAATTCAGAGGTGCGGTCCCCGAGCCGCACTAACCGCCCCTTCTTCGACGTATTACTCCAGTTCTGGAATGGCCACCGATATGACCGATACACAAAGAGTTTCGTACCAAAGTAACGTCAACAGTTCGCAAATAACTCGGGCCTACCTACTCGGAAGTTTTATACGAGTCGACCAAAAAGATTAGGTTATTCGTGCGCAGCTTTCGTGCACAAAACGAAGGCGACCCATCGATTATCAAATATAAATATACGTCGTGATTCTATTATTTTCGTTGCTTTTCATTGGCTCGCTGATGAAACCCCCTTCCAAAAATGTGGAATTAAGTACGCGACTGTCGTCGACGAGACCCGTAACCGCGCGGCCTACGCTACTCGAGACCGCCGATGAGTAACAGCAGCGGCCCGTCTCGCGTGATAGAGGGTGTGTGTGTGTGTGTGTGTGCGTGTGTGTGTGTGTGTGTGTGTGTGTATGTGTCTATATATACATATACATGCACACCGAGAATTATACAGAACAGAACAGAAAGATACAGGTGGGGGGATAAAAGAGAAAGAAAACAAAAAGACGAAGAAGAAACGAATAAATATTATGTAGGTCATAGCACAATTTAATTCGAATAAAACGGCGCAGCGAAATTCGCACCGTTCGCACGTCCTGCCGCAGCTGACTCGAAAGTGGAAACCGCGCGCGTTCATGCTGCGTACCGCTCCGTGCGAACTTTCCTACCTACCCACCCCACACCCCGTCACGCGGCGTGTAACCCCTCTTTCAGCACCACCGTCGTTTCGACGAGTACCCTTTAGGGGTCGGCTACAATACGAAAGAGGAACGCCGAGATAGAGTGCGAATGCGAAAAATGAGTGGGAGAAAGGGTGCGGCGAAGAGATGCGGACGAGTTTTAAATGCGAATAATAAAATTTTATTATAGCCTAATATGCGAGACGCAAGCCGGCCGGCCAACAAAACAGCCCAACACCATCACCGAAGGAATTATCGAGTCAATGTTTTCGATACATCATGTCGGATAAAAAATTATTATTATTATTAAAACTCGTACCTATAGATACGTACTACAAAGAATGAGTCCTAAATTACTGACACTACATTACAATAAAATAAGCGATACCGTAAGTGTACTCGGTGCAGTGTGCACCACACACATACACGGCGATGGCGACTGGAGAAAGAGGTAAGCTGGCACCGTACCGTACCGCACCGCACCGCATTCAGTATTTACTATGCTCACCAATACTATCGATGGTACGCGAGTGTACACATGTGAGAGAAACGAACGAAATGGGGACAGAGAGAGAGATGCGTGAGTCGTTCATTTCGTTCGTTTCCAAATAAGTCAAGGTAAGAGAGGCGAACGCCATTAATTTTTGTGGAAGAAGCGTTTCTCGAAATGAGGTCACATCTCTCTCCCATCACCCTGGCGGGCGATAAAAAGCTCGATCGAAAGCTGGGTCAGCTGACCGGCACGCCAAAAAGCTACGTCGTTTTTTTTTTCCACATATTTTAGTCCTTCGCCAGCTAACGCGTCGAGTTCGGCAAAATTATAGGCGCTGTACGCCGGTACTCTGCTTTCTTCGTTCTCCCAGCAGAGGCTGGACGGAACGACAATACGGACACGAACGTGACGACGTGACGACGTGACGACGCGGCCGATGACCACCTTTGAACAGCTCGTCCAGTCCAACAACGACTGATTCTAGTTCAACGTCGAATGGGTTTTCAAAATGACAGAGAGCAAAAAACAACAACAAAAAACAACGAAAAAAACCGATGGCCACACAAAGGGGGTAACACGTCAGAGGTGAGACATCATCGCGCAGGCCTACGCGGTTCATTTCTCCTGCTGAGATACATTAATTCAGAGACGGATCCAGGATTTTCGCGGAGACATCGGGTGAGTCTGTGGGGGAATGAGGGGGCAACACACGTTCGAAGAATGTTTGGTCCCCACTGCCCCTCTCACCCAAACAAAAAGTAAATGAAAAGTTGACCAACACAAAAACGCTTATACCAAAAAATTATTATTTTTTTCAAGTTCACAAATTCTGTTATATAGGCTACCATACACCGTGGTAGACGCACTACCTACGCGTACTATGCATGGCAAAAGAATCCCGCACTCGCCCAGGTTATACCTGTAATGGCCAAAAGAGGTGGTAATGTACCTAATTAGAACCACTTTCAGTGTTACACCATACACGAAATATCACGTACTTTAAAAGCAGTAATACTTCTAAAATAATTTCAAGTTTATCATCCACAGACTATTGTGGACCTTAACATTGATTAGAGACTCAATAATATTTAAAACACATGAGTGAGTTTACACATTTAATAAAATAATAATTCGTACATCACAGTACATAAACATACGTTAATATTTATACATATGCAATCACAGTTCAACAAGCAAGACTATCTGTTCACTAGAGACTTCTACTAGAGAGGTTCCAGGTACTTAGAAGTAGCTGTCGAGGAACTGTGTCTTATTCCACTGAATCGAGGGATTATATACTCGTTCAGGGTATGAAAACGTCCGTGTCGGATAGGTAAAGTGAGGTAGGGTGTTGTTATTATAGGGTTGTGCTGACTCGTCGAGTACTCGAGGGACAGGCACAATTAGGTCATGAATATACAGAAAATATATCTATATTCATAAAATCAAATACGGGTAATTTAGTGGTTGTTTATAAAGAGTTATAAGATGATTATTGTTGATAAATATCTACGTTTTTGGTATTCGAAAATGTGTGGACGAATATGTTCGTCATTTCTAAAAATAGACGAAAATATACGTTACAATACCTCCATAAAAGTTCTGGGTCAGTTCTCCAAGGTAAAAACTATCGAAAAATCGATAATTCAAATAAAACAGTGCCAACAACTCTTTGATAAACGTGAAAAGATGAAAAACCTAACGACCTACGGAGGTACCCACCTACCTACTTATCGCAAAATCACACAAATTCGCAAGTCGCCATAAACGAAAGAAAATGTCAAAATGGTAAGATAAATTACGGCAGCGTAGGCAGGCCATTCAAATTCACGATCGCGTCGTTTCAAGAAAATTTTTCGTCGCAACTTACGCACCGAATCACGTCTGGTTTGCAACTTTTTGCAGAATTGAATTTGGTTTTCAGTTTGACCCGGGCAAATGGATGAGCCTCTTCAGACAGCCGTGACCGTAATTTTTTTCGAGAAAGAATAGCGTACACTACGAGAAGGTGGTTCAAATTTGACGCTCGATTATCGGAAGGTCGAAGAAGCGTTCGTCGAATGGCGACGTTCAGGCGCAACATAAATCGTAAACTGAAAAATAAAGCAAGCGATGGGAGCGCCGGAGAAAATCGCATTCGATCGGTGCACCCGTCGGACGGACGACGTGCTCGCGACCATACCACCGACGGCCGGGTTGCATAATCCTCCAAGAAAACAGGGGCTGCTGACGCAGGGAGCATTCGACGGACGACGAGGGGGCGGCCAGTAAGTAAGAACGCTCGCGGTGGGACAGTCCGTAAGAAGGAAAGCGTAAAAGTTGAGAAATGAAAGAGTGACGCGCCGGGGTAATTAGCATAGGTGCAGCATTACGCAACTTGGGAGGAAATGAGGAAAGTGAGGAATTTCTGGACGAGTGCGATGATGGCGAACACGAGCCGCCGCCGGCGAATGTTGCAAAAACACGTTTTTGTGAAAGCGGAAATAAGCGAAAATAATGAAAACCGCGACTACGAAAGAACCTACGCCTAAATACAGAGCTAAGGTTGGTGAAGAGTCCGTCGCAACTGAGTACCCACCTATTAGCCTAATGCGTACGTATCTCATCTCGGAACGTCAACAAATTGTGCGCTTTTTCTCGTCTTCATTTTCAGTTATCTTTGCGACTTTTCTGCTTCTTTCGGAGAATTCATTTTTTTTTTGCTAATTTATCGTTTGAAGGCGGCGGTACGGCGCTGGAACTGCACGCCGTCACACAACGAGCCTAGTTTCCAAATAAATGTGGCTAAAAACTACGCGGTCGACGGCGGTACGTTCTGTGCGCGAAGTTTACCACACAAATATTACCGCGGACTGCGCCGCATACGCTTTCAGCAAATCGGACGGAATTCGTTTTTCACATAAACTGATATTCACATAGTGACAACCTGACCTGAAATAGAAGGGCACGCAACAGCCGCTTCGTTTCGCAGGCCACCAAACCGCTGATCGAACTCGCAGGTGGAAAAGTTACGATTCTGACGACGAGTTTCGATAATTAATTCGGCTGTTGCGCGACAAGAGGTGGTAATTGAAAATGAAGCGCACGAACCGGGTTCGTATAAAATGGGCTACGAGATAGAATACGACGAAGAAGAGCTTCACAGATGGACACCACAAATGCGACGCTATCGAGTATTTGGTACCGCTGAACCCTTATTCCGCGCTAACCGTGTGCCAACATTCGCTCCCACTCCTTTCTGCAACAAATAACGTCATCGACACGCTTAAAATTCAACCGAGAACGTTGAACGTCGCCTGCGAAGGACGCCAACAATTTATTTCCAAATCGAAAACGACGGTCGCACGTACACCGGCACCGGCACCGGCACCGGCACCGGCACCAGCTCCAAGCCTCCATTCACACCACAAACACGCCCAAAATTCATTCCAAGTCCAAAACGTCGGTCTTTTAAGAGGACTCGCGTTCGAAAGTGCCTCGAGGGGAGATGAAAATGGTCGCGAACCGAGAAGAAATCCGAAATTCAGTCACCACCTCGGACGGACATTTTCTTTCCACACGGAGTTATGGACAGCGAAAATGCTGCCGAAGCATCCGTCTTGGAAACGCAGACAGTCGGAATAAAAGAAAAACGTTTCACATGACGCACAAAACGTTACGTTACGCGCCTTCGTTACATGACCATTTGCGCCCATAATATGGGAAAATTGATTTTTCAACAGCGTGCATCGGACTCGCCGTAACACTATTACCACTTTTTCGTCATCACTCGACGACAGACGACCGCATCCGAGTGCTAACAATACCG
Organism: Ericerus pela; assembly: GCA_011428145.1. NCBI lineage: Eukaryota > Metazoa > Arthropoda > Insecta > Hemiptera > Coccidae > Ericerus > Ericerus pela. The sequence goes on from WOFM01000169.1 coordinate 1,716,409, forward strand.
AGTCGTCAACCATATTCGTATAAAAATTGGCTAAATGTGCTTTGGAAAACGACGCTACGCACGGACCTGCTCGTTGTATGTTACGAGCGTAGGCGTCGATTTGTGGTGAAGCGGCTGTCAAACTGCTATACCCAACACCTACAAAAGCCGCAAAACTCTCGCAAACGCGTCAAAAACTCACAACGCGTTAGCTCTTTAACACGTCGACTTGGTGATAAATTAGATAAATTAGTAATCATGCGACTGGCAGGGAAACGTGCCACTCGTTGCGAAACTGCTCACTTTCCTCCCTCGTTGCGTAAATATACTATTTGAATGGTTGAACAGTTCTTCGACAATTATGGGAGGACATTCAACGACAAAATTTACATGACAAATGCATCAGAGAAATGAAAAAAAAGTTTCTCACAATTTTCGATAAAATTTTTTTTCAAATACTTGGCATTATTCTTGTGACAACGAATAAAAAATACAAGAAACAGCCGCATTTTCATAATTATGCTCCTTTAAGCTTTAAATTATGTTCCGACGGGTTCGCGTTGGATTTTTCACTTTCTAAAGATGGCCAAACAATTCAAATTTAATTAAACGACAGATTGACAGAGAAGACTGAGGAAAACGTTGACACTCCTTTGCTTCTTTTATTTTTTCTTTTTTTAAATATTTTATTCTATTTTTTTCAGGTATACTCGCGATCAATTTTTAACCTAATTAACTTTGCCTTTTCGACTGTAACCCAAATGAATTTCATTTTTCTGTTAGTTTGTACGGACCATTATAAACGTATTGAAAAATTCCGCACTCTAACGAAGGTACGTAATTCCGTGGGGGTAATTATCGAATAAATATTCATAAAATGAGTTCCTACCCCTCAGACCAGGTAGAAACTTGCGAATGGATATATATTCTTCATCGCTCAAGCCGGCCACTGCATACACACGATGAGTTCGTGATGCGCAACTAATTTTCCGTAAAATATAACAACGTATAACCGTACCAATAAGACATTAGATTGTGAACAAGTTTTAATAGGTGAAAGGAGTTTGCCAGCGGCAAGAATTAGGTACCTACTCGCAATGAGAACACCGGTGAGAAGAGAACGCAAAAATTAACAATTCAATAATCGCGAAACTTGAGCTCTACACTGTGGAGGAAAATTTCATTCGCGTCAAATAATATCGAGTCTACTCCAAAAAAATTATAAAAGAACAGACTACGTATTTTCGTCCTTACCCTCTAAGTAGCCGAAAAATGAAAAATTAAGGTAGATGAATTCATTTCATCACACACTTTGTTGTACTAATATAATGACTAAATCTTCAGCCTTCAAAATCCCATCTATATTATGAAACGGGCACGAAAATATGCAAATTTTCAAAATTATTACGTTTATCCGTCCAGATTGGACGAAATCCATTTCTATACTTTGTTCCACACCATCATAGACAGTAATCACAGTAGAACACATCTACAGATTGGATTTAGGATACAGATATTCCTGGGCCCGGAATGAAAAACTTAGAACATTTACAGAACTGGATTTGAGAAAAGTTTCATTTTTTGTTATTTTTAATTTCCAGATACATTTCTCCTGATTGAGAAGATTATGGAAGATCTTAATTTTCCCACTATACTTATCTAACTAATTATGTGGAACTAATTACTCGAATGTAATGAGAATCTCCACAACGCTGGTATTTTCATCTATAATTCCGGTGTGAAATTTGGCATTAATTTTTAGTAAAAGACTAGTTTTTATAGATTTTATTTCGCCCTACATTCGTAGTTTTCTTGTTTTATAATACTTGGTGATAAGAATTGGATAGGTACTTTCCAGTCGCATACCCCGAAAAATTCTGTAATCATTTCCATTGTGGAATACCTTGTCGTGAGAGATATTCACACTAGAAGGTCTTCAACAGTATTTGCGTGGTCTGCCACTTCATACGATTAAGTATGGGAGAGCCAAATCCTCAGTGAACACTGGCGATTTTTGAGCCGGTTCTGAGAGTTTATATACAGGATTTGGTACACGCACACAGACACACATGCATACGTACATGTACGTAATTATGTCATGCGTTATGTCGTTTCTTGCCTCTGTCGAGGTGATAAGAAACGACGCAGCGCGTTTAGTAATGGGCCGTGACATCACCAAGATCGTTATCAGGTAATTGATCTCGGCCCGTGCAATGTATCTTACCTGTACGTACGTACGTACAGATACGAACATACAAACGCACCAGTGTAAATTTGTTTAACGTCATAAAGACGATTATTGCCAGCCTTTGGGCGGGAACTGTCATTGAGGGATGCAAGCCCCTATTACCTCATACAAATATTGTCCCCACAGCTACTCCCCCCAGTTTTTGCACTGCATAAATGATAAGTCGCGTGCCTGGGGGGACTTATCGAGTCTATTGCTGTCGCTGGTCCCTCTCCCATTTGGCCAGAGCCAATCTTACCGCAGCACCTACACACTGGTAAGATAACTTACGAGCGTTAAATTTGGCATGATAGGATTCCCGGCTTTGTTGCCCCCTACGTCTGGGCGGCTGGTTTTGATGTGCTGGACGAGTGTATGGATGGGGATGGTAGGATGTTGAAGGACCAGAGGGGTTTGGAAGTCTTGGCCGTTTAAACATCGGGGAGTTCGAATTCCCCGATGGTTTGTAGGCTATACTAAGGGCGGGAGGAGGGCATATTTTTAGCACCTCTTCCGCAGGAAGTTGCCTCCTCACTTCCAATGTCGCCAGGGCTGAGGACTCCGGGGATGGGCTCTCCACTCTCAGTGTCTTCTCTGGCAACTTCGGTGGTGAGATGAGGGCTGGAAGGGGTGCAGACATCATCTGGACGATGTCCGCACCCGATGTTGTATCCATCAGCAACTCATTTTCAATCCTTTCGATTTCTTTTTCTCGTTCCATCTGTTCCTTAGTATTTACAGGCTGAGGTACAGGTGGAATTACAAATTGGAAATCTGGGGTTGAAAATGGCGTGTTAGTTGGGGACGACATAAGGAAGGAAAGACAGAAAATAAAGAAAAAAGAAAATGGTAGAAAATTCGGCGTGTTAAATAGTCAACAGCAGAAAGGCGAGTGAAAAACGTTGCGAGAATATTTTTCGATCGCAGCTTTATTCCAAGTCCTTATCTCATTTCAGACATGTTCGGAGGGGATAGTGCATCAAATATTCTGCTGGAAAGTTTTCCGGTCAAAATCTGTTAAGTACAAGCAGAGTTAAGCGTGTTTAAATTTTTGTGTTTTTGAAATTTTGTATCTCACAAAGAAATGCACTCTTCGTTTGTGATGTCACGATCTATTGACTATTTTGTTATCTGAATGTTTGTCAATAGAAACACGTTGCGATGTTTTCTTCCGTATCGCACGTGGATTTGTTTATTCGTGTCATATTTTATTTGCACGCAATTATTCTCTACTTATCTGCGGAATTTCTTTTGTTATAAATATTTCCAGATTCTCGTGTGTATTTTTATGCGGGTCTGCAGATTTCGTGACAAATATTAATTTTTGTGAATATTTTTAGTTTCTCCTTGCCAATCTCTCGGATTTTCAAGTTGGAATCTGGTTTTTTTGCTTTTTGCTGCCAAGGGGCCTGCCTCTTTTTTGTGGGCAAAAGGGGGCCGATGGATCGTAGTGTATTTTGATGATCTCATCACTAAACTTCACCGTTTTCTTTGTTTTTGTTTTTTCTACTGGTGATTTTTGTGATTTATCACCTTTTTCGACTGGTTTGTCCTCAACTTTTTGTGGTTGTGTGATATTGGACTGTGCAGTCTGTTTTTCTTCTTCTATTTTTCTTTCTGTCGTCTTCCTTGTTGCTCTTTGGAGCATTTTTCTGTCGTCGTTTATAAGGTACACAGGTTTCAATCTATCAATTGAAATTGTTTTTTCTTCACCTGCGATTAGTATCACGAAATTCTTGTTATCTCGTGATACAACCTTATAAGGACTGGCGTATGGTTTCTCCACCGAAGATCTTATTTTTTTGTCTCTGACAAACACATGAGAAGTTGTGGCCAAGTGTTTGGAGACATAAATCTTTGGTTGGCCATGACAAGCTGCCTGTTTCAAAAAGCTGTTAGCATTAGTCCGTATGTTTTGGACGAGCGTTTTGGGGCTAATTTCTTTCGAGTTGGTGAAAAAGTCCACTGGTAGGCATAGCTCTTTGCCTAGCGCAGAGTGACCTGTGTCCGTTTGAAGAGCAGATCGAAGGCCCAAGAAGATGGTTGGTAGTATGTCAACCCATCTCTTGGTATTGCAAGCCATGATGGAGGCTTTCAAAGCTCTGTGCCATCGCTCAACTTTACCATTTGCTTGAAGATGGTAAGCTGTGGTGTGATTGAGTTGTGCACCAAGCTTCTTAGACAGCTCTTGGAAGAGCGAGCTTTCAAATTGGCAACCCGGGTCCGTAATGATGACTTCAGGTACGCCATAGCGGGCAATCCAGGTGTCGTATAACCTGGCAGCTACCGTGGGAACTGTCATCTTGTAGAGAGGAACTGCCTCTGGCCATCGAGTTGCTCTATCGATCATTGTCAACAGGTATCTGTGTCCTTGGGTTGGGGGTAATGGACCCACCAAGTCTATGTGTATCGTTTTAAACCGCTCCGTTTGTTTGAAAGATTTGAGAGGTGAACGAGTGTGTCTTCCTACTTTAGACTCTTGGCAATTCAGGCAATTGCGAGCCCATTTGTTGCAGTCAGACTTCATTCGAGGCCAAACAAATCTTGATGCTACTAATCCAGCAGTGCATTTTGGTCCAGAGTGCGATAGATTGTGCACACTACTGAAAGCCAATTTGCGATACTTTGTCGGCAGGAATGGCCTATTCTTGCCTGTACTAATGTCGCATGTTAGTAAAACATTAGTACCAGGGATTTTCCTTTGTCTCAATTTGAGACCTGTATCATCGTTTGACAACAGTTCTTACAATTCTGCATCCCTTAACTGTTCTTTAGCTATTACAGCGTAAGGTAATTGAGACGGTGCCAAGATGGCTTCGATCCTACTAAGAGCATCAGCTGGAGTGTTGAGTTCTCCACTTATATACTGGATGTCCGTAGTCAACTGTCCGATATAGTCCAATTGTCGAGCTCTTCTCGGGGAAGCTGGTTCTGTCTTTTGCGTGAAGGCATGAGTTAGGGGTTTATGATCAGTATACACAGTGAAACATCTACCCTCTAATTGGTGCCTGAAATGCTTCAACGCAGCAAATATTCCCAGTAACTCCCTGTCGTATGTGCTGTAATTCTTTTCAGTTTTTGATAGCTTTCTGGAGAAGAAAGCGAGCGGTAACTTCTTGTCATTGTTCTTTTGGTACAGTGTTGCACCAATAGCAAAGTCGGATGCATCAGTTGCGACACATAACGGCAGACTTTCGTCTGGGTGAGCGAGTAGAGTTGCATTTGCCAGTGTTTCTTTGATGTTTTCAAAGGCTTTTTCAGCTTCTTCTGTCCAATCGAGTGGAGTCTTATCTTTCTTTTTATTTGTTTTGATTAATGCAAACAGCTTACTTTGTTCGGCTGCAGCATTTTTAATGCAACGTCTGTAGAAATTCACCATCCCCAAGAGGCATCTGAGTTCTGAGACGTTTGAGGGTTTTGGGAATTTCAATATGGGCTCTACCTTGGTCTTCAGAGGGGAAATGCCTTCGGTCATGACTCGGTAGCCAAGAAAGTCAATTTTGGTTTGTTTATATAAACTTTTTCCAACATTTATGGTAAGGCTAGCAGCGTGTATATGCTGTACGATGGTTCTTACATTCTTCTCGTGTTGTTGCTCACCGCCTTCTGAGCAAATGCATATGTCATCCAAATATGCATAAGCAAACGGCAAATCCATAAACAGTCCATTGATGAATCTCTGGAAAGTTTGTGCAGAGTTACGGAGTCCAAACAGCATTCGAAGGTATTCGAATAGACCAAAGGGGGTTATGACCGCTGTCTTTGGAATGTCTTGTTCAGCCATTGCAATTTGGTGGAATGCCCAGTTGATGTCTATTTTGGTGAACATTGTTTTACCGTTTATATTCTCATTGAAGTCCATTCTATTGGGAACTGGGTAGTGATCAGGAACTGTTTTGGCATTTAAGGCCCTGTATTCTCCAACAATTCGCCACTCTCCAATTGCTTGTTTGGTCATGGGGATTGGGGAACTCCATGAGCTTTTTGAGGGGCGGCATATGCCTTCCTCTATTATGCGATCATAGTATTCCCGTGCTGCTTTGAGTTTATCAGGCAGTAGCCTGCGGGCTCCAGCATGGCAAGGTGGTCCTTTAGTTTCTATATAATGAATGGTATCATGCTTATAGGTCGGATGCCTGCGAATTGATGGTTGAGTGACTCCAGGATAGTCTGACAGAATCCGTAGGAATTGTTCGTCGACTTTAGTGCAGCTGGATATGTTGGTGTCCAGTTGGTACACTAGTGTTTTGCCTTCCACCCATAGACCAGTATTGTTGTCTATGATCTTTCCATTTTTGAGGTCTATGGCCAGGCTGTAGTGCGTGAGAAAATCTGCGCCCAGGATCGGAGTTGGAACATCCGCAATTGTGAAGGACCACGTCATGTCTCTTCGCAAACCGATGCTTACTTTGCTGGATTCTATTCCGTAAGCTGGAAGGTTTTGACCATTCACAGTTCGGAGGTAGTATTTCGGAGGAAATGCCTTTTGGTTCTTAGTTACTGGCAAAATGCTCAAGTCAGCACCTGAGTCTATAAGGTAATGTCTCCTGTTAGTCCCGTCATTGATGAACAGGTGGTGTGAATACTTTTTCGAGGGATCTTCAGCCGCATAAACGACCCCTCTTTCTAGTTTGACGGCTTATTGTACGTTTTTCCCCACCATTGGCATCTGTTATTGCACTTGGTGGCCTCCACGCCAAATCTATTGTGAAAGAAGCAGGATTTATCATCCCAGTTCTGAGACCGGGGTTTGGGGGATGATGTTCTTCTAGGAGTTGGACTCTGACCCCTGGTAGAATTGCTCTTTCGGTCTCTGGACCTGGATTTTCTGTCATTGTTTCTATTGTTGTTGCTCCTGCTTTTTGAGCGGTTGTTACTTCTACCATTTCTTGGGTTACTATTGTTACTCTTCTTCTTTATTTCGCTAGTCAGCTGAGCTATTTGGGCTCTAAGCTGAGCTAGTTCTCCGGTCTCTGTCGATACTGCACAAATCAAGGATGTTGATCTCGAATGTTCTAGTGCACTATCGGCACTCTTTACCAAAAAGTCTAGGTCCTCGGAATTGTTGATTACCGTGATACCTACAGCTGCCAGACACTGTACAACATGTTGGGGCAGTTGTTTACAGAACTGGTTCCCAATGACCGACGGCGATACGATGTTATCGGCCTTTTGTCTCAATTTGGCCATGAAGATGGAGGGTTTATCATCTCCTATCTTCATTCCACCTATGACATCATCTATTATCTGGTTTTGGGTCTTACCAAACACATTGCAAATTTTCTTGCAGAACCAACTGTACTTATATGCTTCCGCCAGAGGGCATTCCATGATATCCAGAATGCAGCGTATTATTTCTGCGGGCATGCCGCTGCAAACGTGTGTGTATTTCTAGTCGTTCTGTAAGTTCTCTGTTTTGAAACAACCTTTGAGGAGACTTAACCAGAGTTCTACCTCATTTAGCAAAAATTCCGGAATCTCAATCCTCCGCCTTTGGATCTCAGGGTTTTGCAGAGTCTGCATCTGCAACAGCTGTAGTAGCTGTGCAAGCACTTCGGGGGTCAGCTGTGGCTGACCACTTTCACCTGTTCCAGGCTGGTTCGATGTCGGGTTCGTCGTACTTCCATTTCCTTTTGTGTTGGGCATTGTAATTTGCTGTTTCTCTTTTGAGTTACTTCTGGCAAAGGTTTCACCAGACTCCGTCGGTTGTCGGTCTGGTGTCAAAGGGTCGGAGTCTTGGCTCAAAAGACGACCACTTCTGAGGGCGTGAGCTGTTGTCTCGTTTGGGTTGACGACAGCTCCCAAACGCAAGGCTTCTGGCCTCCGGGTTCGTTTTTGCTTCTCCGGAGTCTCAAAGACTTCAGAGTCTCTGGTTGAAGCTGGAGGAGTTGGCAGATGAGGGCAACTTTGTTCCTCCAGGTCTACTTCTTTTGGTTCCCTTCTGGCAAATATATTTGGAAGGGGGGGTTTAATTTCCCACTTTTAAAGTCAGACCTCTGCTTCGATAGCCAAAGGTGTCTAGGTCTGTGAAAAAATTTATATCACAAGCGAGTAACTCGCCAGCGCACCACGCCTAGTTTTAGAATTAGCACAATGTGCCTAGACACCCACGATGTAGCCAAAAAAATCACATTGGGGTGACCACTGTGGAATACCTTGTCGTGAGAGATATTCACACTAGAAGGTCTTCAACAGTATTTGCATGTTCTGCCACTTCATACAATTAAGTATGGGAGAGCCAAATCCTCGGCGAACACTGGCGATTTTTGAGCCGGTTCTGAGAGTTTATATACAGGATTTGGTACACGCACACAGACACACATGCATACGTACATGTACGTAATTATGTCATGCGTTACATCGTTTCTTGCCTCTGTTGAGGTGATAAGAAACAACGCAGCGCGTTTGGTAATGGGCCATTACATCACTAAGATCGTTATCAGGTAATTGATCTCAGCCCGTGCAATGTATCTTACCTATACATACGTACAGGTACGAACATACAAACGCACCAGTGTAAATTCGTTTAACGTCATAAAGACAATTATTGCCAGCCTTTGGGCGGCGACTGTTGTCGAAGGGTGCAAGCCCCTATTACCTCTTACGAGTATTGTCCCCACACCCGTATATGTATATTTATGAAACTGCATTCGGGGATGTAGATGTTTCACAATTATTTCCAGTTTGATAAATAATTATAACGAAGTATCGCATTGTTTTCCAGTTTCCAAGCTTTATACACTATTCCATGGTATGAAACAAATCCAAGTTTCTCTCCATGGTAATGAGGATATAATGAGGATTTTTCAAACAGCGCCTTTCACAGCCAAAATTTCCAGAATCCAAAATAGTATTATCTTCTCTTCAACTAACAAGTCTTGTTAATGATGACGTGGAAAAAGGTTAAAGCTTCATTTTCTTCCCTCAACTACAAAAATAATTATTTTATTCAGATGAAAAAATAAAGAAATTATATTTTTTATGATTCTGGTTTTTAATTTGATTACTATTGTGATAGTTTTTTTCATAATAGTTTCACACAGTATGTAGTATGAAGATTGGAGACTGATAATTTTGTTGAAATTAGCTTTGTAACTCCACATATGATCTATTTCACGTTTGTTATTCCCAAATCCATTTCACCAAATTGAAAAGTTTTTAGAAGATGATAATTTTAAAATTATATAAATTTGTCTATTTATGTGGAATAAATTTCATTAAATGTAATAAGTATTTCTCAAACAGTATTTCCGGTTTGGATAATACTGATAATGAAGTATTGCACAGTTTTACGGACACTAATATGGAACAAATGTGCTTTCCTCTTTTTTTTTCTTATATGAAACTTTGATCAAGTTGTTGTTCCGAGTCCAGAAAAACCTTTATCTCAAATCCAATCTGTACTTTTATTCCACTGTGATTACTGTCCATGATGGTGTGGACCAAAGTTTTGAAATGGATTTCGTCCAATCTGGATGGTTTATGTAAAAGTAAAAATGGATTTTCTAGTTATTTTTAGATTTTCTTATATTTTTTGAATGAAATTTGGTAATACTTCTTTTGTTCCATGAATGGTGTTACATACCCACGAGATAAACATAATATTCGAAGGGCAACATTGGACAACCTCTGATGATTCTGGAAATGCAGGTTTATGATCACATCAAATTTTGAAAATTTGCGTATTTCCGTGCCTGTTTCATGATATAGATGGGATTTTAAAGGCTGAAGATTTAGTCTTTATATTAGTACAACTAAGTATGTGAAATGAATTCATCTACCTTCACTTTCCCATTTGTGGCTACTTAGAGGTTAAATGATTATATCTTTCGTTAATGTTTAGTTTTCAATTCAAAAACTGTTGCGGTCGGTGTACACCACCCCAGCCGATCAACACGCGTTCACGCTATGGAAGTGAAATGAATGATGAAATGAAAAACATGAAAGGGTGGAAAAGGATCACCGAATCTTATCTCATCCACCTTTGATGCACACTTCACTCCGTCGTAGTATCTTTTCGTAGCTCCCCACAGACTGAAACCTTACAGCTCGTTGTCATTCAAAAATGAAGCGATGCGCATTAAACTATAACTTTTCGTACTCGTGAATTCGAGTCTGTACGTATTTAGTTTTAAGTAAATCTATTCTATTCGGGGTTGCTGCGCGTAGTGGTCGAGAAAGAGGCTATCGACTACGGACGCGGTATGGGAAATGATGCGAGGTTATCGTTGTGCCGACCCTTTCGAGGGCTGTTTTTTTTTCTTCCTTACAAATTTTGTTCAGTTGGCTTTATAAATTTCATTCCAACTATTCGAAAAATTCATCAAGTACCTACCAAAGTCTTTCGAATCATACCGAAAACTCGACCCAGCTCATAACTCGTCGAACCGAACCGAGCTCTCCGCACGGCCAAGATTAATTTTTAGCTGGTATGGCAAACACTTGAAGAAAGGAGTAGAACTGTGCGGGCACAGAAGCTTCGGATTCGAAAGCCAAGTCCGTCCGGCAGAGGCGCACCGTGACACAGCTCAGCACGCTATGCACTCGTCCCGCGACCGAGGACCGATCAATGTTTAATATTCGTCCAAAAGGGATGTTCCACATTCGCGTTGCAAGACGCGAATAGGGGGTGCGTGCCCGTTATTGAGGCACCGAGTTGTTCGAGGACGTGTCCATCCCGGAGCGTAAGAACGTATAATAGTGGCGACAAACCAAACGCAGGTACGAACTATAATTTTTTTATTAACCGTACAGAGAAACATCCCTTCGAAAGTTGTTAATCTGTTGGCCGCAGGCGCACTCGTGGGCCAGCCAAATCCGTGATTGACTAAGGATTCTCTCTTTCTCGAGAATCCGATCATCGACTGAGAAGGTCGGAGAGAGAGACACAGAGAAAGTGGTGGAACTGAAAAAGAAGGGTGACGCAACGAAGAAGAATAGACGGTAGCACTGACAGGCAATCAGGCAATCACTCGATCAAATTTTGAAACGTAACCGTGCATATATACGTGTAACGTATCCTCACAAGCTACCATAGAAACTTCTCATCGATGCAATACGAGAACGAGTATAGTATAGGTCTAACTCTATAGACCACCCATAGGACAACAGAAAACGTTAGCTAATGCCGCGTGGAGTGGAAGTACGTCGACAGCGGCGGATTTAAGGAGAGCGGGCAGTCGCCGGAGGCCTTTCCCTATATGCCGCAAAAAAAAAAATTTCAGCTCTCAGTATAATACCAGCGTTGTTGTAACGCATTCTGGAAAGAAAACTTTCACTCCCGACCCTCTTCTCGGCAAAACCCTACGTCTACTACAATAAGCTGACATCGTTCGTAATTATTTCATCATCAAAAATTTTCCAAACGTGAATGAGAGTTTCGAAAAAATGTAGCAAATGCTCGCAAAAGCCCAGTTAAGCCGTCGAGCATCGACAAATCATTAACGTACATTCGTCATTCTCAGTCGATCAAATTTCGGTTCTCAAATGGGAAATCCAGGATTTAACTAACAGCGGAATGAGTCGCACAAGTCTCTCGCGCTCGTGGCGCTAGGAGGTTTCTGAGCAGTCGTTTGACAAGCTTACTGTTAGGCACAATATGATTCGCCACAGAAGACAGCAACCGCTTCGACTGTTCGTACGTATTATACATATACGAGCTGTTTCCCGCAATTTCACTTGCGTAGTGTATAACAATAATTTAAACCCATTTTTTGTAGACCCAAAACGAATACCGATGAAACAAAATGTAACCGAGTGAAACAGAGAGAATAATATACACCTGGTCAACTAGTAGTTGTAAAACGATGAAAAAAGTGAGGGGGAGAAATTTTTTTTCAATTCTCTTTTCTACACATTTTCGTTCGGTTCGAGAAATGTTTCGTTCGTTTTCTATTTTCACAGAAACGGTAAAAATTGATGACTTTACCTCGGGTGAGGGGGTGTGGCTATGGACTTGCTTGATGGCAATAAACCTTTCTCGGAGTAAGGCAATTTTTTCCGGAAAACCTCATGCAAATCTGTCCAGTGGTTGTGGAGTGATAGTGTTTCCAACAGTTTTCAGCCCGTAGTATTCGATAATGTATGTATACATAAGCACAGATACAGATGTAGAAACATAGATTACTAGCGGACTGCTAAAACTAATAGGAAAGTGAAAATTGAAAACAACACCTATGTTAAGGCGCGGAGAAAGGAATGGCTGGGGCACAAAGAGCACACGCAATACTCGGATTGGTTGGTCCATGCATGAGTGATGAGAACCACAAAGAACGGAGAATTTCATTTATACGCGCCCCAACTTTACCTTCCCCGTCTCGGCAGATGATATTTCGACTTTTGTTGCCCCACCTCCCAACTGTTGAAGAGTAGTTAATACCCAGTTCTAGTAATACGTATACCTACTGTCTAGTCAAAGAGCAACCGTCGCGACGGCTAAAATATATTGGTGAAATTTCTACCGACAGGTAGCAGCTGGATTAAGTAAGCAGGTACGTAGGTAGGTACAGAGGACTCGAATTTTTTTCGATGACATTTTTTTCGGCTATTTTAAATTTTTCTGCAACAGCGAATTTCTGCCTTTCCCAATCCGACAAAGGCACGAATTCGCGAATATGCGGTCGAATTTCCTTCTGCTACAAAGGGTGGTACGCGTTGTGTGGGGAGAGTATCGGCTAACTACATACAGGTACCTACACACAGTCTACAGATATAGTCCAAACGACGGACATTCACTACAGCTACGGAGAGAGATCCCAGACTCGCTGAACAAAAGCACGTCAAAGTTGAAAGGTTTCCGATCAGGATATTTGCTACGGCGCATGCGTCGTGCGACTCTGATAACGTGACAACGGACATGCCAAAAAAAGTTCATCGATAAATTTAACGAAATGTGTGCAGCTTTGGATGCGCGGAACTTACAACCAACACTGATCGCTCTGTATTCATCTTTGAAGTATTTTTGTACCATAACGTGCGCGGGGAATCGAATAGAACACACTCTTCAGCTGTATGTTTGTGGTCCATACAGAAAGTCGATGCTAAAAGCGCAGAACCGCAAAACCTTGACAGTAAACGAAAAATGCCCCTCTTTCGGCAGAGCCGAGTTGACGCAGTCGACGAACCTAAGGGGGGGCTACACTCGAATAAAAGGATAAAGGGGCCAGTCCAAAGGAACAGACCTCCTGGGAGGAAGGAGGAGCTAGTCGAATAGCCGCGAACGGCGTTTCACTCGTACTGGGCACGAAAGCTCGATTAACCTGACGTAAAGTTTGTCACAAAGGCGAGCCGATGGTATATAGACAGAAATTTTCGAAAATCAGCCTACACGGGAATAGAGTAGGCCAGCGTTAGAACGGCGTTAGGACATGTCGCATCTAAGAGAGTACAACAGAATCCCATACCGTCGGCTATGGAGGAGTAAGCTGCTTTTTTTGGCGTTAATGCGCGGCGGCACTCGCTAATGGCAGGCCTGGCAAATCGACTCGGCGGTTGTCGCCAAATGCCTACAGCGAGTGACACTAACGCACCTACACAGCACAGTGCACACCGTACACCACGCTGAACAGCCGGAAATTAAATAGGCATCGTAGGCTATGCGCGCGTACGCACCAGCCTACTCGCAGTCCAGTAGTCAGTAGCTAGTGACTAGTAACTAGTAGCTAGTAGCTAGCAGCTGCACCGGTCCAACACATCCAAGATGAGCTGCACGAAAAAACAGTACATAAGTATAACGTACAAATCGCTCGCTAATCGTTCGTCATGTCTACGTACGAAGCGCTGATTTTTTTTTACGAAGGGGATATTTATAAAAAACACCATAACATAACAAGTGCTTTTCAAGAGAAATAAGCCCCTCGATGACCGCAAATAAAATAAACAACAAAAAGAGAGAAAAGAATAAACAAAAAACAGAATAAAAAAAAGGAAAGCAAAAATACCAAATACAGTAGTAGATACGTTAAAAAGAAAACTCCAATAAAACGAATACTTACGCATTCGCTGTACACGCGCGTTCTCAACTTTTTGGACTCCTCCACAAATACTCCGGTAGGACAACAAATATTTTAAATTTTTTGGTGTAGGCGGGGTAATAAACCAAAAAAGTTTTTGTCTTACGACTCGAGCGACGCGATTTTTCCGTATACTGGGCGTCGTGCACTCCCTTTAAAACGAATGCAACAGAAAAGGGGTTGGTTATACAAAACTTTTGACGAATTTTTAGGCTACAATAAGTTTCGCAGACGAGTAAAAATATACCGTATTGGTACGTAGTAAGTACTGCAGGCGAAACAAATAAAAAAATAAAAATAAATAAAAAATAATAAGACTAATAATAATAATAATAAAAATGATAATGATAGTGATGATGATGATGATGATAATAATAATAATAATAATAATAATTAATAATAATAGAGAAAATTGGAGAGTGGCCCTGGGGGGAGGGAAGGAGGAAAGAGAAAAGAAAAAAAAAAAGTTGATAACCAAGTAGGTAGGTAGGTATGTATTGTACACAACGAGTTCGTCCTCTTCCGTAGAGTTAAATTCAAAAATGGCAACGACAATCGATCTTTCGCGATCCCAAATAAAAACAAATAAATAGGAGCCTACGGCAGGATAAACAAAAAAGTACGCCGCATTACGCGTACTGTCTACTGGTTTCGGTCAAAGTAGACCACGATTGAGAGAGAAACAGACCATAGGCCGGTCGCTGCACGTAAGTACGGAGACTACGATGTGCGACGACAATAATAAAATTACTGGAAGGTACGACAAAATGACGAATTGGAAGGCCGTCTGCGTCGATTATAAACGTATCTATCGGCTGTAGGCTACACAGTGTTCCAGGCGAGAAGTCTTGACCCGGTAGGCGCGACAAATTTTCTCACCTTTCCCTATCAAAAACTCGACGACGTCCGAATCCAAAAACGCATCACTCGACTGTTGGACGTTACGACTGCCACACGTACGCGAGACCCTTCTCCTCTCGCACCTAATTGTTTTTTCAACAACTTGTGGAAACCGCGCAGAGCAGTAGCTTAGAAGCCATATTGCGCGCCAGCCAGTCGGTATCACGCGGTGGTTGCATAGGAAACTGAATCATCGTCGACAATTGCCCAAAAAATTATTTGGGTGGCCGCGCATTACCGTAATTTACGGCAAGACTTTGACCGTCAGTAAACAACGTCAGTCCTTCGACGCTCGTTTTCCGGTTGTCGTTTTTCTAAAAACACTTCCGCCACTTTCTCACACGCCCTCAAGGCCGGCGCCCCTCTGATACCCGACTTCTCGTCTCTAAATACGAAAATCCTAACAGTAGGTACCTACCTAAATCACGAAATGGATAAATTTTACGCGCGTATCAAGTCAAAACCCAACAACACGTCGAGTTGCTCGAGTATACAACCAATGCCGATTTATTTCGAGGCCGAAAATTTTCAATATAAAAGAAACGCGAAATTTTCTCAATAAATTGCAAGAACGAAACGCGGTAATCCGAGATGGGAGAACGAGGAAGTGAAACAGATTCGCGGTACCAGAATATCGAGTCGAGAAATTTCTGAGCAAAAGCTTTAACAAAACAAAACAAAAAACAACAACCCACGCTTTAGACCAGAGGAACACATTCTGTACCCACGTTTACCGTAATTTACTTCTTCCTCTCGGCCATTCGTCACATTACGTATAATATAGGGTCACAACAAAGATTCTCAACCACCAGCAATAGACATTTAAAAAAAATTAATTCGCTTATACGAACTCGAACTTTATCTCAAGTCTCTCTCTCTCTCTCTCTCTCTCTCTCTCTCTCTGTCTCTCTCTCTATGTCTTATGTCAATGTCTATGTCTATCTCTATCTCTAAGTCCATCTCCATCTCCATCTCCATCTCCATCTCCATATCTCAGTTCGTCAACGGTAAGGAAATTGAAGAGGATAAAAATAAAAACAATAACGAGACGATTTGAAAATTTATCGCAGAACAACGCTAAATAACGAAGGCGTGAAATTTCTCAATCGATGAACGAAAAATTTTCTGACAAAACGGACTCTCGCAGGAACACCCGAAGCCAAACCCTGAAACAGACAGCTAACTCGGAGGCAAAACGCAAGAAGATGTTGGCGAATATATCAACCAATTTTAGACGTACGATAAAATATTCGTCTTCAACGTAAACATTGAATGTCTTTCAGTTATCGACGAAGAAAATGACGCAATTAATTTACACGGCCCCCGCCCCCTCGCCCCAAGACGACTATGCAAGCCGATAATATATAAAACGTATTATGGGTAGCAGGCATATTGAAACAATTATCAGAAGCTCTTTCGTCGGCGAGAAAAATATTGGAAATCGATTATGGCTTCTAAAAGAGAATGAAAACAAGAAACTTATCATAAATAGCTACCCTTCGAGGATGAGGATATATACGATGCAGACGACATAACAGTGGTTTTGGTGTCGCACCTATGGATAGCGCTGCCGACGCCACGTGTTTTACTTTTATCCCATTTGGGAGAATCTGATGATTCTGATTGGTCGATAGTTACGCCAGTGTACACGTGCGCTCCGTGTAGATGTTGGCGACAAACGATCCCGTGTGAAGCAACACTATGTCATGTCCATCATATATATATATATATATACACACACACACACACGCACACACACGCACACACACGCACACACGCACGCACGCACACACACACATCCTCGAAGCAGCTACCTAAACATCGGTGAGGAAGGCGGTTAGGCGGGGGAAAAGGGCAAATAAATCAGCTTATTCGCATAGAATGGGACCACCATCTCGACGCTGCAGGCTTTCATTTGCCTACGCTGCTGCGAGTCGACTGTGCGGCACACGCACAGCCTACGCATAGGCCTATACGTGCGCGTTCGTCCGTCGTGAAAACGGTTCGATTCTCGACTAAAAAACTTTGGCGCACGCTTGCGACACGGGCGAGCGAACGCTGCACTCGAAACCCCATCGGCCATCAAAAAATCGAAACAGCTACCGACACGTGGGACGCACACGTCGCTCGACTCGCTTTCGAGGCTACCGTTCAAAACTGTTGTCGCCGTGCGCTCCACGTCTTCCAAATCGCTACAGTTAAGCTTAACGGCACGCACAGCCGCCGTCGCCGCCGCCTCCTTTCAGCAAATACGGTGATGTTCGACGCGCTCGGCAGTCAAATCAATTGCGCTCAAAAAGTACAAATTTTTACAAACGAGAAGTTTCCGGAATTCGGCCTCGCAGTCGATAACGGACTACGCCTCAACCAGGGAAATTAAAAATTTTGAGAAACACCCCCCCCCCAAAAAAAAAAAAAAAAACAAACAAACACGCCAAATAAAGACGTGCAAACGCCGCACACCACACTGGTATTTTCTACGTAATTTTGAACGGAGCGAGGCTTCAACGTCGAACAAAATCTCACGCTGAGTGGGTATCATCCGCTTCACGTCGAATGTTCAGCCGAGATGAGCTTGGACGAACCATTCCTACTTTGTCGCGTCGATAATGGCCACTTTTCAACAATTGTGAAATTGCCACCTACGATAGAACTACGATACGTAGATACTTAATGGGTATGGGTACGTAGGTAATGGTCAGCGATACGCCAGCAAACCGAAAAAACGAAAAAAGCAACATCTTCGAAGATGGTACGGAACGCGCTACGAACAGCGAGCGCGCCGCCAGTCGGTCCGTTTTCAAACAAACAAACAGGGCATTCGAGTCGAGCTGCGCAGTCTACACCGAATATAAGGACATTCGAGTTGCGCTCAAATGCGGCGTCGGTAATTATGAAATTATCGACGCCAACTCGGCGACTATGCAAAAGCGAAAAGAAATTGAAAATTTTACGCAACACCGAACGGCGTAAAGGTGCGTACGTACGCCTACGATTTACAAACGAACTGAAAACCGACGCAACGAGCTAAAAATTCGGTAATTTCGGTAACTAGCAATTAGTCGATTTAACTTTAGCTATAGCTGGGCTTCGCTTCCGAGTCCAGAGTGGAGAGTGTAGGGTGTGGGGGGGGGTGGGCATTATATGGGCACTATTATAGGCGCGGTGCAATTGCGCAGAAAAAGAAAGTGGTTACGCGAGGTGGGGATCGGAATGTACGCGTACGGCACCGACGCGATCAGAACGCGCGACGTGTCGTCAAGCGAACAGAACAGGAGACGAACGATTTAAAGACGACGGTAGCTAAAGCGAACGCAAAATGGACAATGGGACGAACAACCGTAAAATTCGTTCAGCCCGCATAGACTCTACGCGCGACACAGGCATGACGAAGGAATGGCAGAGGCCGAAGGGCAGCACGGTCGCGGGTTATCCGACGACTCGACGACGAGATGGCGCCCGCGACCACAGTCGCAAAATCCTATTCACCCTTCGACCAGCAGTGGATGTGCGGCACCGGCTGACTGCGACGGCAACTTCGCAATTAGAAACCTTAGAATTCCGCATCGAACGACAGCGCGCAAATAAGACGACACTCGAGCAACGAGCAATTTACGCAATTATTTCATCAAGTTGACCCACGTAAGTATACTGACGATGAATATGCGTCGACTACACATTTAGCCACAAATAACGTCGAAGAACAGTCGGTCGGGTTGGCCAAAGACATTAGTAAGTAACCGCGTAATAATCAACCCGCCAACAGACTAGCTGAGCGCAGCGTTCGGTTTTGAGTACCAAACATATTAAAAATTGGAACTGCGCAGGTTGTCGATGAAGAACACCGACGAAGGTAATAGGGCACAGAAATGTACGTACCGTACCTATTAACAGGGGCATAGGAACGGTTTTTGTTTGGGGGGTACAAGTTGAAAAGTCAAAAAACCAAGAAATTTGAAATATCTGTGCAGCAGTGACAAAACCGGGTTGGGGCTACTGGTAATTATAACCCTTCCTCTCAACCAATGGAATTATTTTAAAAAACTCTAACGCAATGATACTTCTCTAGAAAACTTAGTTTGCCAATTTTCAATAACATTAATAATTTAAAAAAAAAACGAAAAAATGAAAAAAAAAAAACAAACAAACAAAAAACAAAGTTATGTAATGCAAAAATGACGCTCATAACCCCTTGCGCCGTAGATAAGAAAAAGATACTTCAACTTCTACCGAATTTGCACTCACATAATGACAACCCATCGTGAAGGTTTCAGCCCGATTTCTTTGATAGTTTTCTCAAAACTGTGAACCAAAATTCTTTTCCAGTTTTCTGGAAAACTACTAAACGAATAGACAGCAAACTTCTATCAGACCTGCACAAACATAGGGAAAATCTATCGTGAAAATTTCAACACTATATCTATTGTAGGCAGTTTCTTCAAAATTCTATAAAAATCACTTTCCAAAAATTTGTTTGTTCTCCAGTTTTTTTTGGAAACTACTGAACCAATAGTCATCAAACTTCTTTCAGACCGGGTCCTACATACAGACTGCGTGTCTAGAAAATTTCAGCCTTATACCTTTTGTAGTTTTCTCAAAACCGCGATCCAAAAATTCTCCCCAACAATTTATCCTTTTCCAGTTTTCTCAGAAACTACTGAACAAATAAGCACCAAACTTCTATCAAACTTTCATCCACACAAGGAGAATCTATCGCGGTACCACCACATGAAATCACCACATGGGTGTCATTAAACAAAAAGTTCATGAAAATCGGTTCCAAGCCGTCAAACTGAATAAATAAAGCTTAAGCTGCGTAGGCTTTTGGCTTGCTCTTTAGAAAATACAGATTCGGCTTGAAAATTTCAGTTTTTGGCTTAAATATTTTCTTAAATTTATAACTAAATAACGTGATTTAAATTTTTTAAATTTCAAAATTTACAAATTCACGAGTAATTTGATAATAAAAAGAAAAAATAATAAAAGTGAGGTGTGGTAGAGAGAAAAAAAGCCAAAAGTGGAAGAAAAAATATGTCTTTCAGTTAGCTTTCACACTGAAAAAAAAAATCTTAGGCTTCTAGCTTAAAGTTGAAAATACCAATAAGTTAGGTTAAAAACGAGTTTTTAAAAAATACGCTTTTATAATTTGAAGAAGACAATCACGTTATTTAGTTATAAATTTAAGAAAATATTTAAGCCAAAAACTGAAATTTTCAAGCCGAATCTGTATTTTCTAAAGAGCAGGCCAAAAGCCTACGCAGCTTAAGCTTTATTTATTCAGTTTGACGGCCTAGAACCGATTTTGGAGGATCTTTAGGTATACCAGCGACTACATCGTCAACTCGATGGACGTCTCACCGCCACGAATCCAAAGCCACACCTAATTGGAGATTTAGAGTCACCTTCCACAGGCCACAGACCCGACCTATTCTTCTGCCTATATACCTGTACACCTCTATACATTAAGAAAATTACGCGTTTTGGAATTAATTATAGTACACTACACGCGTTTAGGCGCTAAAAAGGAGCAATGCGAATATCGGCCGGTGCGAAAATGCGCGTATAATGGCGTGGAAATTGTCGTTTCTTGAGAAAAAATAAAACGAGGTAAACTACAAAGCGTCAGCAACAATGTGGCCCATTAAATTTGGATGGAATGTAAAAAATTATTTATTTACGGCTGGGTTCGACGAGTGCAACGGCTTAAAAACCAAGTAACGATTTTCGCTACGCAGACAGCTGATGCCGACAAAAATTCAAGGGGGAAAAAAGAAGGAAAGAAAGAAAGAAAAAAAGGTGAAATTTCGCCGCTTCCACGTGGTCACACTGATTGATTTCGTCGGATTGGGAGACACGAGTAACGGGCACGACCGATACCTACCAGCAGGCTATCAGCACCCACATAATTTCAATTCAAACCAACAGCTGGCCGCTCGCCTTGATAACCACCAACGAATTCATCGATTAATACGCTCGGCTTTTTCGACAAATTTTCGCGATTTTGAGCTTGGCGCAGCGCAGGGCACACCGAGCCAAACCAAGCCACGCCAAGCAAAGCCAAGCTTGAATCATCTAGCGATGGATACGCTGGTGAACGCACAAATCAGCGTTAACGATAACACCTAAAGCCCCAACACCAAAATGGACACGAGTTTCACTCGATTTCGCTGGATTCGCAGCAACGTACTTTGATAGCTTTAAATTCACAGAACCAAGAAACTGAACACAGACGCAAGAAGACCAACTGCGCACGTTCAAAAGACCTACGGTTAATTTTAAGGTTGTACAATGATGACACGTTCGGTCAACATTGGTGAGATACGGCCTACTAACTAGGTATCCAGTAGATACCATAAATGACCGACGAAGCCAAGCCAAGCCAAGCCAAGCCGACGACTACTGACAAGTGACAAGTGACAAGTGACAAGTGACAAGTGACAAGTGACAAGTGACAAGTGACAAGTGGCAAGTGGCAAGTGGCAAATGACAACTAACCATCAACTAGCTGAATTAACAAATTAGCAAGCAAAATCGGTTCGACTATGTTCGTCCGTCTGTCTGTCCGTCCGTCAACCCTACAGTTTTCGTTAATAGACAATGGCGGCTTCTGCAGCGGGAGCGGCCGACTGACGCGACGAAAAGAAGCCCATAGTAAATAAGGTGGGATACCAAGTGACCACTGACCACTGACCACTGATCGGACAGCGTCGAATACGTAGCTGTAAACTCGGTTCAGGCTGACAAGTGCGTGACGTCAGAATCGCGACAGACGTGGCGGTTGGTTGGGGAAAGCGGAAAAGGTATCGGCTACCGACGCACATCGCCACACAACGAAAATCCTAATTTTGTCGCCGAAAAAAACATCGTAATTCGAGCAGAAAAGTGTGGATATGGTTGGCGACGTCACGCACTTGTTAGCGCGAACCGAGTAGGTATAATTAACTATAATAAAATTGACAATCAACTGTCAAACGAAAAGCACGGCCTACGGTAGGTACTTAAATTACGACTGCGGTATCACCGGCCCCGCGTCGCGTACCGGCTATTCTTTTCTTTTCATTTCTCGTTTCTCCACCGTCTTCCACTACCCAATCGTCTTTGCCACGAACAGAGCTTCTAAATAATTGCGAAAAAAATACGTAGGAACGCGATAAAAAAAAAAAAGAAAAAAAAGGAACTGGCCGAGGGGAACGCACACGAGGAGGCGCACAAGGAGCGCAAGTACGGAGCACCCGAAGTTCTTTTTGTGGAGGGTGGGGGCCGGGAAGTGGACGAGCGTGAGGGGGCGACGAAAAACGAAAACGTTAACTGTACGGTAGAGGTTAATTACGGTAAAATCGCAGCTGTTATTTAAGGTGGCTCACCTCGTGTCCCGGGGGGTTAACAGATACAGTGACCTCGTCGACGAGAGTGTTATGATGGACTATGTGTCCCGAAATCTCTCGACCATTGTACGTTAGATAAACTTTTTGGCCGGGCAAAAGGCGGAAAGCGGAGAGCGGCCGGAAGCCGGGCCCGATGATTTGCGAACCGTAGAAATCGCGTTTGAGCGGAGGACACTTTTTCGAAGCGAAATCGAACCTAACCGAGTACTGGGTGTCCATGTGCATCACCTCCAAGTCGTGATGCTCGGCGGTCGTCTTCACCGACTGGATGACGCCCGTGTAGAATAGGCCGTCATCGCCGGGCGCACAAACTCGCGTACCGACGATGGAACGCTTCGCCAAACGTTTACCGGTCGACATTTTTTATTGTTTTCTTTTCTTTCCGTCGGCCGTTTTCTTCGCTACTGCGGTTTTCTTGTGTTTTTTTTTTCTCCTTTGCCGAGTCGACGTCGACGACGACGGCGACGGCGGACCGACACTCACAACCGAGCAAAAACCACCGCAAAAATACGGGATACGAAAAAATTGCTAGTAAAATAATACACGGCGAAAAAAATTCACAAACGCGCACTCGACGTAAACGAACATAAGAAAAAACTAAAAAGATTAAAGAATTAAAACCAAAAAACGAATAAAACAAAAAACAAAAAACAAAAAACAAAAAAAAACGCAATACCGAAGCCGTTGTTTCAGACGTAATTCGACGACGA
Organism: Ericerus pela; assembly: GCA_011428145.1. Classification (NCBI taxonomy): domain Eukaryota; kingdom Metazoa; phylum Arthropoda; class Insecta; order Hemiptera; family Coccidae; genus Ericerus; species Ericerus pela. Next base: position 1,739,621 of record WOFM01000169.1, read on the forward strand.
CGACGACAACGACGACGACGGCGGCGGCGACGACGATGGCGGCGGCGGCGGCAGTAGCGGCGGCGGCAACGCGTTCATGGCGGTTCCGGAGTTTTTAAGGGATTTTTCAGTCGGAATTTCCGACGCAAAATATCCGAGAGTGACGCGAAAATGGCTGAAAAGCCGGAAAATAAGCAAACAAGCCGAATGTCGTTGTCGATGTCACGCAAAAAAATTGCGACGCGTAAACGAGTGAATGACTAACAGCGACGACATTAATGCGACGAATAATAATATTGCGAGAAAAACGAAAATTAAAAAAATGATAAAGAATTTTTGTGAGAGAAAAAGTAGCCGGACACCGAACAGGCGCAAATCGAAATGCCAAGTTAAGTTTTAACACGTCGCGAAGACGCACCGACTGCGAAGAAAGAAGGCGATCAGCTGAGCTGAGCTGCTGAGTGAAACAAACAACGAAAATAACAACAACGACGACAACAACAACACAAACCGAAACGAAAAGAGAGCGAGAGAGAGAGAAGAGAGAAATGACGGCAAAACGAGAAAAACAGAGAACGTCGATTCGAATCGAGCGAACAATGAATGCGGACGCGGAGCGAAGACGACGACCGGCCGGTAGGGTTTCCAACGTTTCCACTCCAAAACCGTAGAATCGGCCATGCCCCACCCCCTCACCGCACACCATTCGCCATTACCCAGCTAGCACACTCTTTCACAGCTGACGAACGAAAACAAAGTCACGTGAAGGCGGCTCGCCAGCTGATTGGTCGCTTGCCGACCTACTTCCTACAACAAAATAAAATAAGGCAACAAACGCACGGTGTGACTGTGAGCTCGTGTGCGTGCGTATTCGTACATATTCGACGATTCGTTCCCCGTTTCTCGTCGCATTTGTGCGCTTGTAGTGGTCGTCCACAATCTCCTCTCACTAACTCTCGCGATCGCTCTCTCCCACTCGCTCGATCTCTTTCAATCTATCTCTCTCTTTCGTTCTCACTCGCTCTTCCTGCCGTCGCTCTTCGCCGCGCAATTCAAATCGCTTCCCTTCCCACGCCGCTAGAAGCAACGCGCGCCGCACTTTCAACCGCGGCGATTGCATTGCGCACTACGCAGCGTTCTACGTTCTACACTTTAAAACCGAGATAGTATTAAAATATTATTATAAATTATCTCCATGGAATGTGGATTGTGGGGGATAATTATCTCTACAATATTAGTATTGCATAATATTCTCTAGTTCTACCACTCGAAAACGATTTCAAATTGAAACACCTGCAGCGCTGTGTCTTTCTCATTCGCCGCAAAATTTGTATCCGCTAATTTTACTCGATAGTCTTTGAACATTTACGTCCATATAAACTAAGCATAGTGATAAAAACGCGAAGGAAAGATATTTCTTATAAATAAGTATCATTGGAAGAATAAAGATTCTACGATTTTACTTTTTATCGACGATTTTTAACATCCTTCATGCTTGAAAGATCGATAACAATTGAGAAATAAAGTTTTTCGACATATCTTATGAAATGAAAATCCTGTTGATTTTGCTGCACAGGCAAAACAACTTGAATTTTGCGTGATTTTGACGTGTGGTGCCACGGACCATCTTAGCTCCCACATAGTCTATGGCCATCGCTGCCTCCTAATGCCGAAATTTACAATACTCCTACAAACAGGGTTGCTGTATAAACTTTGGCAACTACTTCCGTTAAATCAGTTGATTTGTTGTTGAATAATACCTGATATTTAGAAGAATTACTTTTCTTGGACATCCCATGTCCATATATTTGCTATTATGATGCACTCCTGCTTTCTACACAGTCAAATTAACCAAAATGAAATTCAATTAATGGTAAAATTGCCCAACTTTTGGTAATAAAAATCACCTTCTGTTAGTGAGGGAAATTTTAGGTCTTTTTTTTTTAAGTTTAGTTCATTCGGTCTTGGTGACAAAAATATCTGGTTCAATGAACTTGTTCATCATTACCTAAATGATGAGAATGATAATGAATGTAAAACTGTGAACCGATATTTTAATTAGAACTTGACAAATTCCAGCAGTGGATTGTTGAATTGTTTCCTATTATTTATTATTTTAAAAATTCAAATCGGTCACAAACTAGTTCTTTGAAAGTTTAAGTTTCGTTCATTTCTGTCATTAAATTGTTAGTTCAAATGAACTAGTTAGGAACTACTGACACATCACTACTTTCCACCAATAATACTTATTATGTTGCCTTTACCCACATGTGACCCACACTGTACCAGCCTTCGACCATATACTAGATGGACTGCGCATACTGATAAAATGTTGAAGGCAACCAAATGAAATGTACATTCCATTCAAAACTTCCTTCCCTTATCAAACTGTACTTTTCATAGAATTCACGAAAATTCACCTACAAATATTAAAAAGGAATAAATGACTCTATTTAATTTTAAAAACACTTTCATTTTGTAAAATGACAATGCAAATCCCTCCAAATTATTTAATCAATTGACGTATGATATTTGAAAAATCCTGAAAAAAGGGAACTTTTGAATGAAATGTACGCCTTCATGTCGTCTCCATATAAGCCAATGTTAATTTTATCAGTATGCCCAGTCCATTATGTAAATGGTCGAAGGTACCAGCAGTCCTATTAATCTCAGTCCATATAGTAGCTCTGTTTGATAGGATTACACTAACTTACACCAACCTACACTGGTGGGGATATTCCACAAATATTCAAGTAAAACTAGGCGCAAAGACATGTTAACTCTGTTTGATAGGATTACACTAACTTACACCAACCTACACTGGTAGGGATATTCCACAAATATTCATGTAAAACTAGACATAAAGTCATATAACATTCCTACATTTGTGGAATTGCCCTCCTGGTGTAGGTTATTGTAAGTTGGTGTAGTCCTATCAAACAGAGCTATAGTATTCCTACATTTATGGAATTGCCCTCCTGGTGTAGGTTGGTGTAAGTTGGTGTAGTCCTATCAAACAGAGCTAGTGAGTTTCATATAGTCAAAGTTGTTAGGTACTCAAGGGTTGATTGATCTGATAATAAATACATGCAGGAGTGGATGTAAACATGATCAACGAAAGAATGACTTGAATCCCGGATTTCAATCTGCTTCAATTTTTTAGAAAGTGATTAGAGTCCAGACCACAAATCACTTTCCAAAAAATGATCCAAATTTGGTTCATCCATCATATGCAAGAGAAAAAAAAGGGTCCATTCAGATCTTTTCATGGATCCTATCCAAAGACATATGGCTAAAGAGATGTCCAATGCCCGATCAAAAACATAACAAAGATAGAATGTTATAAAATGTTTCAAGTCTGATATTCGTTACTGCACATGTCTTGTAGCTTGATGGTGTGTGCATGCGCGGGAGTGAATATGTGTATACTAGATCCAAATAAAGACATAATTTCAGCAATAAAAATCACAAATACAGGTCTAATGAATATTGATCAACAAATAGATAGGGCCAATGTTTATTTTATTGATAATTTAAAAATTTTAATGACCTTTATGAAAGAAGATGGAATATTGTACCTACATTATAATATACAATTTTTTTTTTTAATTCAAAAATTTGTATGCCAGTAATTCAAGAAGATGAGGATGAATTGGATAATTTTTCAGTCCAATTTGAAATAGGAAATGAAGACAGAAATGAACTCCTAATATTAAAAAATACAAATTCACCTCAAAGGGGTGAAAATAATAATGATAATAATAATAATAATATTAATAAAATAATAATAATACATAGAAGGCTGGGACACCTAAATGCATGATATTTACAAAAATTAAAAGGTTTATCTACCTGAATACCAAAAAACAAGAATTTTAGGGTTGATGATTTCAAAAATTGTCTAATTTGCTGTATAGCAAACAATATAAGATTGTGTCACAACAATATTAGAAATAAACCCATTAGGAAATTAGAGATCACCACATCAGATATCATGGGGCCTTCCAACTCATCAATAGCTGACCAAAAATATATATTAACATTTATTTACCATTATTCCAAATATACATTTGTTATACCAATAACTAATAAAAATCAAGTTATTGTGGAATTTAAAAACATCAATACTTCCATGCAAAACAAGTTCCCCAATCACTCTATAGGTTTAATTAGGTGCGATAATGCAAAGGAGTATACTGAAAGAAGTATTGCTCTCAATTATGTAGTCCCTTATTCCCCAGAATTGAATGTTGTTGTTGAAAGGCAAAACCAGACTTTGATGAGAAGAGTAAAAGCTATGCTAATTGATGCAAGTATGAATATAAAACATCCTATAAAATGTTCTATTGAATTAAACCAAATTTAAAAAAAAAATTGAAAGTATTCGGATCCCTAACATATAGGCACTTCCCAATAGAAGTTTGTAGACAAAATACCACAAAAGCAAAATCTCAAAATAAAACTAAAATTGATCTAAAGTTGGTAGCATTCTCTTTCGACCAAGTATCACCCCTATTTCAAACAGTCGGCAATGTATCAGTTATTAAATTACCCAATGAATCCTTGGCTAGCAGCAGCTCCATCTGAAACTTCCATGTTCTACCATTACACCCATTAAACGATTTGATGCAGTTCACCTTCTTGACATCCATTTTGATAACAGGAACTGACGATCAGTTGCAAAGCAAACAGCTATTTTCAGCAACTTTCAGATATGCTAACAAACAACTCAAGACGATTGAAATCACAGGAATGACGAGAGTCGAACATATTAAACAGCAAAAAATAAATTAATAAACATGGTAACTACTTGAATGAAGCGATCAGGATTCAATAGCACAACATTACAGAACTTTGACAATAGAGGCCACATTGACAACCAGTTGACTGGGCCCATAACCTGTGAATAAATTCGAAGTATCAACGGAATGATTTATGTGAAATTACTGACAAATGATTTTAACTGATCGAAGACATTGAATGAAGACTAGACACACACTTTACGAACACAAAATATTCACTTCACAAAAATGTATTTCCATTTAAGATGGAGGAGATGTTAACTCGACAACGTTTCATGAGCTACAAGAGGTTCACAAAAATATAATATCACAGATGTGTTACAAATATAAAAATCACAGATTACAAAAAGTATCGAGTCAGTGTTACCACAACAAATATAATATGAGAATAATAAGCTGACGTATAATATAATTTGCTATTATTCTCACAAGTTTACAAAGCCAACTAGCAGATTTATTAACAAAAGCATTAGAAAAATCAAAGTATCAATAACTAATCTAACAGATTTTTGAAACTTCGAATATCTTTGCCATTTCTTGAAAAATTATACTATTTCTTTTTGAAAACAATTCGTAAATAACCCATGACATAAAATAAAATTTCTAAATAAAAATTAATAAATGAAATAATTATTAAGAAACTTGTTGCATCTATAAAACAAATTAACTGAACAATTTTTTATTGGTTGATTTAAATGAACCTTAAATCCAGAACAAATAAAAAAAATCATGTATTAATTTTATTATCCTAAATCGATCGTAACAAAATAAATTAAATTTAAAATAATTAAAAAACGATATTTATCTTTCAACCTCTATTGTATGACAATTATTGTATATTTATTAGTCTTTTTTTTAATATATATATTTAATTAACATCACAAAATTAAAACACATTTTGTTATTGACCATGTTTTTTAGACTTGCTCACTTTATGTTATCGAAACTACAAATTACGTAAATTCACACACGAATGTTATTACATGAATTTTTTTTTATATATAGCTCTGTTTGATAGGATTACACTAACTTATACCAATCTACACCAGTAGGGATATTCCACAAATATTCAAGGAAAACTTGGCGCAAAGTCACATAACATTTCTACATTTGTGGAATCGCCCATTTGGTGTAGGTTGGTGTAAGTTGGTGTAGTCCTATCAAACAGAGCTTATGTTATATTTGAATTCTTTTTACTGTTTTTTTAATTAATTATACTCGATTTTTTAAGAGTTCAGGGAGTGATGGACAGTCCATTTAACTCTTAAACATTTCGCAGATCTTTTGGTAACACTGAACATACAATATATAACTTTATTTACTCCATTATTGCATACACTGTTATGACTAAGTGGGGAATCTAATACCTCTTGACCCATGCCACTCTTTATGTTCATGTACATGTTTTATTTGTCTATTAAATGTCTACAGTAAACTTGTTCGTTTCTTTTACTTGAAAATACAGTTCAAGGTTTAACAACCTCTTCACAGTAACCTCTACATTTTTGAGGTTATTGATTATTGAGAAGCAATAAAAATTTATATTGGTTACTGGTTACTGGTTATTGGTTAAAAATGTGTTGATACGAAATCCCACCTCATCTCATTCTTCATCATCATCATCATCACGTCAATCTATATATATATATATATATATATGTATATGTCACACATACACTCTCATCACAAATTGCTTCCCCTACTTTCTGTTACCAATAATGCTGTTGCTTCGCCATTATGTTTCTTACTTTTAGTCTGCTAATAAATTCTGTCGTGAAAACTTCTCTCTTACTCATTTTTGTTCCTCGTATTTACCGCCTCACATCATGGTAGCCATCGCTGTGGTTAAACAGTAAGAGAAGAATAAAATTAAATAATAAAAAAAGCAGACTTATTTTTGAAATTGATTCATTGTTGTGCATAAATTTATATCGTTTTTACACGAATGATACACAAAATGTGTTGTGCAATCGAGAAAGTTAAACTCAAATTTTTTAATTAAAATTTTTTTTTCGAAGTCGAAAAAATAAAACGTAACCAAAATTGTTCCTGATCCAATAACGGCCGACCCTGAAAGTCAACGAACTACAATTCAGAAAGGACCGCCAATGATACAGCGAACCACCTGAAGAAATCTTCTGCTCCCGTCTTCAAGGACTCTACAAGAGATCACCAACAAAGAAGACCACAAATTTTTGGGCCAACCTACATCAAAATTCGGTGGAGATTACGACGGTGAAATTGGGATTCAATAAACTACAAATTCACACAACAACGGATCGACGAAAAAATTCATTCATGTCAAGGTAATATATGTTTAGTTGAATTATTTTTTGCATCTCTTAAATTTTTTATTTTGCATTTGAGGTGGTGATAAATAATTTTTTTTCTTTCCCCTTATAAAATATATGTCAATTTGAATAAATATATTAGAAAATAAAATAGGAGAGTATAGGATTGAGAAAGTAGAATTAGAAGAATTGTTGAAGAAGTTTGAAGGGGAGAAAGTAGTAGATTTGAAATTAGAAACATATAATCTTCCTTGTTACACGTATTTTACGGGAGAAGTAATATTGGAGTCTTTCACAATAGATATTTCTGGAAAAATAGAGGAAAATAGCTCATTTAAATATATTAAAATATCTGATTCAACACCAAATTACTTTTCATCTAGAATATATAGTTCATTGGAATCAGAGAAAAAATTTATAAATAGATTTTTGAAATAATAAATAATAGAATTAAAAAATAAAGAAACTGGATAAAAAAGAAAAAGAAAAAATTAATAATATTGAAAAAGAATATGAAAAAATTGAATTAAAAGAACAAAATCTTATAAGAAATATTGAAAAAGAAATATTAGAAAGTAAAAAATATATATCTATTACGAATGTAGAAGATAATTTATTAGGTTTCAAAAAAATTGAGGAAAATATGTCGAATGTAAATGAAATTAAACCCATTCAAGCTCCATTAGGAAAGGTTTTCAATGGAAAGTATTACTTGGATTAGAGGCGAATGATTATTTCAGCTATTGGGGGTGCTGGTTATTATGACATCTTTGGAGAGCATGAATTTTGACAATCTTATATATCTCACATAGATTATTTAAATTTTAGGCCCAGTAAGGAAATGATAAACTACTGTAAAATGCAAGACAATGCCAAAGAATTTGTACTTGAAAGGGTTTCTAATGACATTACGAAGCAAATACGAGACTGTAACACAGCCATAATGATGTTAAAAAAATTAGATAATATATATGGTACCAAAACATCAGTTACAGCTAACATGGCTAAATCTAAGTGGATGGAATTCAGATTCCAACCCGGGGGAAATATGAGAGGATTCCTTAAAAAATGGGATGAACTCGTTACAGATGTAAGAGATAGCGGAAAGGAAGTGAGTGAAGAGGAAGAATTAGAGAACTTACAACTTGCACTATGCTATGAACAGGCCCTGGCGAAAATGCAGTTTGAGAATCTACCCTATAATGAAAAATATATCGATAATTTTAAGCGAATTTTGAGAGAAGATGCTGACCAAAAATTTAGAGATCAGACATTAAAGAAACAAAATAATAATAATCCTAATAATAATAATAATAACTATAGGAATAATGGCAATGGAAATAATAATAATTATAGAGGTCGTAATGGTAATTATCGAGGACAGAACAATTATAGGGGTAATAATATTATAATAACTATAGAGGCAACAATCGGAATTATAGTACAAATAATAATGGAAACGGCAATGAACCAAATACACAACAAAATAATAATAATAATAGTTCGAATAATAACGGAAACGGTAATTATAAAGAAAATAATTATCGAAACAATGGAAATTACCGAGGCAATAATTATAGAGGTAATAATAGAAATTATAACTCATATAACCCAAAATGTTATAAATGTGGTCAAAATGGTCACATAGCCCAAAATTGTAATAATAATAATACCCAACAAAATAATAATAAAGAAAATACTAATAAAAATCAAAATAATTATCCACCTAAACCAATCCAAAATAATAATAATACAACAAATAAAAAAGAGAATCCCAAACAGCAGGTAAAAATGTCCTGCATGATCAAAAAATATTCAAATAATTCAAATGAATGGCTATTAAATAAATTAATTAAAAATAATGAAACAAATGAAAATTATACACATCTAAAAAACAAAGCGATTTTAGATGGAGCGGCGGAAGTGCACCTAACATCTGATATAAATAAATTAAGAAATATTAAAAAATTTATCACCCCTGTAAAACTTTAATGTTCTGGTAAAAATGCTTTCTTGTATACCACACACACTGGTCAAATGACCATAAAAATTGAAAATTCTAACAAAATACAATCATTAATAGAATTAAATGATGTACATTACGTACCTGATTTAAATATTGATATAATTAGTGCAATAAAAATCACAAATACGGGTACAGTAAATATCGACCAACAAAAAGATTGTGCTAATATATATTTTATAGAAAGTGGGGAAATTCTAATAACTGCCCCGAAGGAAAACGGAATATTTTATATTCATTATAATACGGATAATTATAATAATGAAATAAAAAAAAACGATGAAAATTTTAATTTAGAATTAAATAGCTCTACGAAAATATGCCCCGTAACCCAAGAAAATGAGGACAAATGGGAGGATTTTTCAATTGAACTTGAAATACAAGAAAATGACGAAGACAGCATATTAAATGAAAATACAGATTCACCTGAGGGGGGTGAAAATAATAACAATTCAGAAAATATACCAAATTATGAAAATTCAAATAATAATGAAGATACTTGTAATGATATTTTCATACATATTATTTCAAATATTCTCGTACTTTATTAATTCGTATTTTCCCACATTATTCTTCATATTTCCATCTACTTACACTTCCTTTCATTCACGTCATTTAAGACTAGTTCAAACTTGTCTTTCAAGTATTGACTTGTCTGATGACATCACCTCCGGTACACCATAAACTGTTTTCGTCTATATTCCATGGTGTCATCTTTTCTACGAATATATTTCGATACCTTGCAATAATTCCAATTCTTATTAATTTCTTAAACACTCCTACTTTTGTCATTTCCTTTTAATTTCATTGGTTTTACCTAAAATACGTTTTCCTCAAACAACCAAATCATACTCATATCTCCCACAATACCCAATTCAAATCACTCGAACTTCACCCTTATAAATAGTCTAATGTTCTGTATATTATTATTATCATTCATTCATTTTTACTCTTACGTTGTTCATACTTTGTAATAATCTGTCCACCTTTTCATGATAATATACTCTTAAATTACTATTGGGTTTATTTGTAACAACTATACCGTTACAAGTAAAATTGGCGCCCAAACCAGTGATTTTTAAGTAAAAAAAGTAGTAAATTTAAAAAGTAAAAATTTTTTTTTCAAAAATTTTTATTCGGAAAATTTTTTTGACATCGAATTAACGTGCAGTTAAAAATAAAATTCATGCAGAATAAAATAATAATTTTTGTAAAAAAAATTGATCTCAAAAAACAATATGGTTTGCTGAGGAGACTCCAACGCAGATCGTTCGACCAAATTTCACGTAGAAAGGATCCAAATTTGCCAATCAAGGTACATTTTCAAGACTCAGCTCATGATGTTTGTCTTCCAAAATCAACGTATGTCAAATTGCTGCAACAACAACAACATCAAAAACCTGTAAGTGTTTCAAATTCTACTATTTCCATGCAAGAAGAAGATTGGGATAATAAAACAACTCCAAACGCTCAATCCCTCAGACCAAACTATTGGATTACAGATCTTCCTAACAAAAGTTTAAAAATTTTATGGGAAATAATTAATTCTCATCCATTTCCTAAAAATAAAACTAGACCAGAATTTCAATTCGCTCTTAGTTTATAAATAACATCTCATAAAAATCCTTTAATTAACCAACTTTTAAATCAAGAAAAAGTTGACAATTTAATCATTCCTTCCAAAAATTTCTCTCGTGCTGCCAAAATTAAAGCCAATCAATTAATTTCTAAAACATCTTTCGATACTACACTAGGTATTATACCCGAAGATACCTCATATAATCCAGATTTATCAAATAACAGTGAAGAATCCACTTCATCTGCCAATATTTCACTTTCTCCAGAATCACTGATAAATTTTAACTCACCCTCGAGAACACCTCAAGAATCCTTACAAAAATCCAATATCTTAACCAGACGTCTAAGATAATTAACAGAAAAAATGACTGAAAATACAATTTCAAATGTCAGACCATCCACATTTTCAAACTCTCCTAATGAAAACATAAAAACATTTTTAAAACAGTTTGAAAATGAATGTGAAGCTTTTGGTTGGATCGATGATGCAAAAATGAAAAAAATTAAAATTGCATTTACTGGAAATGCACAAACAATTTTTAATGAATTAATTTCCAATGATGAAAACCTTAAAGAATGGAAAGACATCAAACCAAAATTAGAGGAAATCTTCAAAAAATCAACACCACAACTTTGTGAACGCCTATATAATCGTAAATATAAAGGTGATGATGACTTCATAGATTTTGTTATCTTTGTAAATAATACATTACAAGAAATAGAACCTAATATTACAGAAGAAAGAGTAATAGATCACATATACCGTTCCATTGGTGAAAAAGAACGTGAACACATAGTTAAATTTAAACCTAAAACTTTAAAAGCACTACATAATGTTTTTGATGATTATCTTTATTGTAAAGATAAAACAAGACCTATAATAGACCCAATTTTTGCCAAAGAACTTGAAAAAGTAAGAAATCAATTAGAAACGTATAGGATAGCAATGGAAAATGCTAATAAAGAACTCCAACAAATTAAAACATCCTCCAAAAAACACATAAATGTTGTACAAAAAGATGATAACATTTTAAAAGAAACCAAAGAAAATGAAAAAGAAGAATCTCAAGACAACATTTCAACAAACAACAATGACAACATAATTTCTGAAATAAAGAAATTAACAGCTGCTGTAATGATCTCGAAAGGATCTAATAACAACATTCCATCACAAAACAGACAGTTTAATAACTCAAATTATCAAGGAAATAATTTTAGAGGAAATTTTAGAGGAAGAAGTAGAGGACGTGGATATTATAATAATTATAATAATGGAAACAATTTTAATAATAATTTCAATAATAATTATAATCCAAATAATAATCAGAATAATTTTCCTGCTCTACCTTCTAACCAAAATAATTTCCAAAATCAGAATAATTTCCAAAATTCAAATTATCGTGGAAATAATTATCGTGGACAAAACAACAGATTTCAACAATACAATTATCGTAATTATAATAATTTCCAACAATTCCCTTATAATCTTAACCAAACACCATTTATGTATTATCCTATGCCATTCTCAAACCAAAACTTAAACCAAAATCAAACTCCTAATCAAACACAACCAAACAATTTTCCTACTATTACTTATCCTCAAAATGATCCTACTCCAAAAAACGGGTAAATCCCCCAGCAACTCAAAACTGTGTTGCAGGGGTTGACAAAAAAGAAACAAAAAATCCGTTACCTGAAAAAAACGATAATTATGAAAAAAGAATACATCAATGTCCAAAACCTACAAAAAAACCAAACATTGTCATTATTGCTCCTACTGGCAATTACGAAATCAACTGTCGTTTATACCTTCCATGTAATATTCTAGGAACTGAAACATACGGACTTATTGACTGTGGCGCAGAATCAACTTTAATACACTCCAAATTTGCAAAAAACCTTCTGTTAGAACCAACAGATGATAAATTATGTGAAGTCCATTTCTATACTTACATAATATAAGACAAAATTCGTCATGTTATAATTATGATATGTTGAGTTCCGTCATCATTGGTCAAGATTCAATTCCCTCCTTAAAAATTCCCAAGTTTTCCCGTTCCTGATAATGTTCGTTAAATAAAATTACAGAGAATATGAAATAATAGACGGAACTCAACGGTGAATATTCAATAAGAATGGTGACGTGGAGGCGATCTGATTGTAAGATAAGAGATATGTAGTGTGATGAGACTTGACAAATATATCTCTCTCCGTTTTTAGAACACCAAGTGATCGGTACGTTTTTCGTTCACGTCTCCGAAACAAGAATAAAATAATACAAAAGTAATTAAAAGTGCTTTTTAATTCAATGAATCGTTTTTCTCCTTGTTCCTATTGATATCGCTCATTACAATCGCGTTATGGAACCAAGATTATAAAACGGTAAGACATCTTTTACTAGTGACTTCGAATTATCATGGAACCAAAATTACTCAGCTGACGGATCATCAACATCGAAGACAAAGATTCTCAAACACTTGGTTACAATAACCGGTAGCTATGATATTCAAATTAATCGATAATTAAAATGTAAAAAAGATCGTTCTTCTTGAATTAAGGCTCTTTAACAATAAATTATGGGGAGTTGTGTGAGGTACCATGAGGCAAGACCTCATGGTTTTAAGTAGTATGTAGGCTAGCTCGTTCACACCGTTTTCCCTTCCTGATCTAGGATATTAGTATTTCTTGCGATCTGCGATCTTGGGCTGTCTCTTCAAAATTTCACCTCTTTTCATCATTTCTAATTTTAAACAAATTTCATAAACATGTGACTATCATTTTGGGACGTCACATATTTAATATGGCGACCGTGACAGGACATAGAGCTTTGTCTTTATGTTCAGTGACATGACCTGTAATCAATAGCTTTATCCACACGGCAAATAAAACCTTTTTATTAAAAATAGAAATATGATAGTAAAATAATAATTAATAAAATACGAAAAACCTTTTTAGAACCACGTGGGAAATTACAATAGGCACTTTAACCATCAACTCTAATAGTATTTGAAAAAAAAAAAAAAAAAAAAAAAAAAAAACTTTCAAGACATAAAAATTTTCTATTATTCTGAAATTTTCCGGACCCAGCTTTCGGACAGCCTGAGTAGTAGATTAGTAGGAAATACCTTTTTTTTTGATGAGCATATTACAACCCATCTGATTGGTTGGCGCTCTGTTCCTGGTTAGATCCAGAGTTCACTAAGCAAGGAAGGATCTAGCTAATCCTAATTCCTTTTTCCCTTTTCAAAAACTTATTTTGGTTTTTGGTTCTTTTTATCCGCAACCAGAAAAATAAGAACCTGGCGACCGTTCTCAGGCAGTGTACTGCATTGCCGATCTGTTATTATTTGGGCTCGTGACCCTATTTAAAATGTGACAGGTCGTTTCCCTCACATCCATCATATCCTAGATGTTTCGATTTTCCCTTTCCCCCCAACCTAGTGAACGTAGTGAAACCTAACCTTACTATAAAACTGTGAACTTGCTAAATGTATCTCCGACCTCAATCTACAGTCTACATAAGCCCTCAGAGCAATTATTTTCACCCGCCCATTGAGCAACAAAACAACAAAAAAATACTTTCTTTCTTTATATATTATGTCTTTTTGTGTATTTTCTTATTATGTATTTTTGTGTATTTATTGATTTCGGCCATATAATGTGTATGTATTTTAAATTCAGGATGGCTGATCACCACTCCTTTTTAATAAAACTATAAAAAACCAAAAAAATAAAACTTAGTATATTAACATTGCGAGTGAGAATTTAATAATAAGAAACAAAGCCCAAATTAAAGATCTTAAATTCCACTCACGATTAAATGAGAATGATAGAAGAATAAAATAAGTAAAGTAGTAATTAACTTTTACCTATCCTCTCTCAATAACGTAACGCATACGATAAATTTAAAAGAA